>JAPDVU010000005.1:690050-1160050 GCA_026230045.1 Corynorhinus townsendii
ACTTACCACCAGTAAAGGTCAGGAACTGTTATCTGTCTTTTAAATGTTTTCCCTGTGTCACTTCATTGCTGCTGTGTGTGCTCCATGTGAGTGACGCAGGTGCTTACGTAGGTGGGTTCCGACTTCCGGCAGAAATCGCGTTCCCTCGCCGTAGGAGCGGGTCTCTGACGTCACCCAAGGACCTACTGTATCGCTTTCTCCCTCTTCCTTCTGCTCTGAAATCAATAAAAAATAAAAATACATCAATCCATGCAGCCATTCTATGCCTTTTGATTAGAACATTTAATCAGTTTACATTTGAAGTGATAGTTGCTCAGCCTGAGCCTGGAAGGGGGGGCTGTGGCACATGCTCACACAGACACCTGTGGGGTTCTGCTGAGCAGTGTCACCCCCAACACATTCGATACAAAGAAAGAAAACCTGCTTCCTGTTTACTACGGTCCGTGAGGTACAGCAATGCCTACCCTTTGGCCCTTGGAGAGAGCTGGGTAATGTGTGGGTCTGTCCCTGGAGTGTGGACTTCAGAGGTCGGGGTGTTGGATGTATCCTACACACCCTTCCTTCCCCGGAGGAATTGGGTCCAGGGTCACTCCTGGGGTTCCTGACTCCTGTGGCCTCTTCCAAAGTGTTTGCTCAGCTGTTCAATGTGTGGGAATAACAAGTGTCCGAGTTCCTCCCAGAGGGACTGATGGGCGTAGAGCTGCATGGGAGGAGCCCATCGGGACATCTCTGTGATGTCTCCCAACGCGACAGCTTTGAATGATGCCCACCTATCTCCACTTCAACCCTGGCTGGTTGGCCCAGTGGATAGACGACGGCCTGCAGACGAAAGGGTCCCAGGTTCAATGCCTGGTCAGGGCACAGGCCCAGGCTGTGGGCTCCATCCCCAGTAGGGGGCGTGCAGGAGGCAGCCCATCAATGACTCTCTCTCATCATCGATGTTTCTGTCTCTCTCTTCCTCTCCCTTTCTCTCTGAAATCAGTAAAAATGTATTTTAAAAAAAATATATCTCCACTTCAAATACGTGGTTCTTATAAAAAGATACCACAATTTTTGCTGCATTTAATTTGCTTTCGATTTTTTTTTTTTTTTTTTTTTTTTTTTTAGTGAGACGTTTCAATTTAGGAACTTACCCAGATTCTACTTTTTTTTTTTTTTGATTCATCATGCTCCTGGCATTTGACACCTGAATGCAACTTTAATAATTCCATGCATATTCATAACCTGTTTCCTGCCAAACAAATCATCTCCCAATTCACATCTTTTTTCCCCACCTGTAAGGCATCCTTTTGTTCAGAATCTACAAATGTCATTAACTTTTAAAAATACAGCTTCAGTATAGATTGTAAAGTCTGTTTCCAAGGTTTACTCCTGATGCTGCGTGAACTGCCAAAATGCGAATTCATTGTGTTTAATATGTTATCACTGGAACTGAGGGTGCTCATGGGTGGGCCCCGAGAGGCCACAGAGGAGAAGCGTGTGCTAGAAGGTCCACGCAGAGAGCTGCAGGCCGAGACTGTGGGGCTGATCTCGCCCCCGAACGCCTGCCCTCAGAGGCAGCGCATTTGTGAATCAGGAGCAGAGGGGAGAGGGACGGAATCCCCCCTGACCATCAGCCCCAAATTTCTGCAGCTGATCTCACATGTTCACTGACATCCTTTTATCAAGAGACATTTGGGCAGGAAGACCTCTTTATAAACGGGATGTGTTCATACAAGAAAAATGATGGTGTTGAAAAAAACCTGAATAGTACTTTACATGCGTCATGTAAATCTCATAAGAAAATTTTCCAATAATAGATGATAAAGTTGATTTTTGTTGCTTGTATATTTGTCGGTTATGAGCTTTTTAAACAGCAGAAGGAGCATATGTTGAGAATATATTTTTATGAAAACACATATGACTTATTGAACAATTTTCAAGCAAGCTCGAAATGAGAACTTTTCAACTTGTGCTTTCTACAAAAAAAGCAACCCGACACCCGAGGAAATGCCTCAGGGCCTTCTGCGGATGGGAGCAATCTGGCTAACCTCACTTCAGGTCATGTGATCATTCTCCTTACTATAGACCTGTGGTCAGCAAACCGCGGCTCGCGAGCCACATGCGGCTCTTTGGCCCCTGGAGTGTGGCTCTTCCACAACATACCACGGCCTGGGCGAGTCTATGTTGAAGAAGTGGCGTTAGAAGAAGTTTACGTTTAAAAAATGTGGCTCTCCAAAGAAATGTCAGTCGTTGTCCTGTTGATATTTGGCTCTGGACGAATGAGTTTGCCGACCACTGACCTAGACCAACATGAAGCAAACATGACAAATGCTGGCACTAATTGCTTTTAGGCAGTTCATGCACGTGCATTTTCTTTTTTTCTGGGTTTGTACACTTTTCGCCTAAGTCTGTAACATTTCAAACAAAATATTAAAAGTATTACTTACAACCCAGGTGATACATACTCAGGCTCAGATTTTTAAATGCACATTGTGGATGCTCTTTTGCTTCAGGGATTTTTCATCAACTGTGCCAGAGAAACTCTTTCTCATAAATTTCTGTGATCTTGCCGTCTCTACAAAACGTACGAGGAGTTTCGTGGGGATCCCCTACGACCTCCTGCATTTTCTCCAGTCCCACAACGCTGCTGCCTGCTCCCCAGGCACCGCGCCCTCCGCTCCTGCCTGTGTCCTGGGACAGTCCCTCTGCAGCAGCACCACGGGCGCAGGGGCAGGCAAAGCCCCACGCCCGCTCCGTAATAACCTCCTGGGGGAGCCATGCGAGGAGGGATTTGAGGTCTTGTTTAGCTCCGAAGGGCAGAATTGGGGTCCACGGCTACAGGTTTTCGTGGAAACCTTTCTTGCTGTGGCTGTTCATTACGTGAAGGAGATTGTACTTGGCTTCCTGGGAAGTGTTCAGCTCCTGATTGCAGGAGTGAGCACTGCACGCCCCGCAGACAACCCCCCCACCAAAAAAAACACACACACACACACTCAGGAGGAGGCACTCCTGGGAGCTGTGGGAGGCGAGGCACTCCGCAAGGTCAGAGCCCGCAAGGTCAGAGCCCGCAAGGTCAGAGCCCGCAAGGTCAGAGCCGGGACATCTCGGAGGCGCTTAAGGAGTGACCGAGGCAGTGGTTCCTTTCCAGGGAGAAAGCGAAGACTCCCAAGTAACAGGATTCACTGCCTTGACTGCCTCCTAGGAAAATGCCTCGTCGTTTTGTATTTCTGTAGACTTATTTTTAAACGTTGCAGCTTTAAAAGACAGTGCATCATGAATGCCTTTGTTTTTTAAAATAATCTTGGTCTCTTTGAAGTAATCGGCAACCCATGATTTAAATTAATTAATATTCTAAATAATCTCTACAAACCAATTCTACATCAGTGTGTTTGTAACCACATGGAAATTAAAAAAAAAAAAAAAGAGTGCCCCAAGGTTTGGGGGTTTTGTTTGTGTGTTTTTTGCCTTCCCATGTCATTTTTTTAAAAAAAATACGCCTTTATTGATTTTAGAGAGAGAGGAAAGAAGAGGGGGAGAGAGAGAGAAACATCCATGATGAGAAAGAGTCATTGATCGGCTGCCTCCTACACACCCCCTATTGAGGA
Organism: Corynorhinus townsendii; assembly: GCA_026230045.1. Classification (NCBI taxonomy): domain Eukaryota; kingdom Metazoa; phylum Chordata; class Mammalia; order Chiroptera; family Vespertilionidae; genus Corynorhinus; species Corynorhinus townsendii. Next base: position 693,638 of record JAPDVU010000005.1, read on the forward strand.
TGGAGCCCGCACCCCGGGCATGTGCCCTGACCGGGAATCAAACCGTGACCTCCTGGTTCGTAGGTCGATGCTCAACCCCTGAGCCACGCCCGCTGGCCCTCCCTTGTCAATGGACAGTCTGTATCTCTCCTTCTCCAGACTTCGCATTTCGCGTAGATGTGTGTGTTCCCAGGCCACCTGGGCACCTTGAGGAAAGCCTGTGCGCGCGCTGTCGCTTGTCCGGCTCTCAGGTGGCTGGTGAGGGAGTGGATGTGACTGCACATCCTAGACCCACTCTCACCCCGCTGGGCCCTGGGCCCGGACTCCCTCCCTTAGTCCTGCGTGTCCTTCACCAAACAGGACTGGGGCTGTGCCTCCCCAGGGAGCACGTGAGAGGAGATGTGATTAGCGCGCGGATGGCCACCGAGTAGGCTGGATGTCAAGTGTGGGGAATAAAATGTATCTCGTCTGTCGTGGCCATTCACACGGGCTCATCAAATAATGTCCCGGAGAAATCAGGCTCTTAAGGACGTGCTGAAGTGGCTTGAAGGCAGCAGCCGTCCACTTCACCCGATTTGCGCCCCGAGGTCCTGGCGGTGTCCATGATAGCGACCCTCCTCGCACACGCTTGGTGCTAACCGATGGACGGCGTGCCTGCGCTTGGCTGTCCGGCCGTGGCTTCAGCCCCCTCTCCCGGTCTTGGGGTCATTTCCTACTTGCTTCTGTTTGACGGTGGCGACGCCACAACAAAACCCGGCCCCCGGTGCCCACCTCTGCACCCGCTCTCCAGGAGCCCCTGCCCGGGGAATGCGGGGAGAAATGGCTTGGCCGGTCCATCCCGACGTGTGAAGGCCTGATGTGGTCATTCCCGACCTGAGAACAGCACCGGGAGCTGGACAGCCTGGAAATCAGCCCTTCGCGAACCTCAGAGCCCGAGGCTGCAGACCAGTGCCCACCCCCCCCAAAACCAGGAGGCTCCGGTGACCCTGGAACCCAGCGCCTGAGCACAGGCCGTCCTCGGTTACGCCGGATCCACGTACGTCGTTTTGTGGTTACGTCGCCATCTGCCACTTATTTATATAAAAAAGTTCCATCATTTTGAGGTCTGTACATACGTGCTTTACATGTCTTATTATTTATTTACCACAAGCAAAGGTCAGGAATTGTTATCTTTCTTTTAAATTTCTTTTACCGTGTCACTTCATTCCTGCTGTGCGTGTGCTCCATGTGAGTGACGCGGGTGCTCATGTAGGTGGGTTCCCACGTACGGCGAAAATCGGGTTCGGTCGCCCGTGGGAACGGATCTCCCACGGCGCCCGAGGACCTACTGCATCTGCCTGTACAGAAGCTGCAGAGCCACGCACTGGTCACAACACTGCACACGGCATCGCACGCCACCCATGAGCAGCTCCCCGTGGCCCACACGTCAGATCGTTTCCGAAACGGACGTCTTCAAGCGACCTCCTCCTCTAACCTCCTGGCTTGTGCTGTGGCCCACATCCCCCCGGCTCTGAGAGGACGTTTACCCCACAGTCCCTGTAGGACGGTGCCCCAGGCTCTGATCCCGACAGTGGTTTTGGAAACGGAGGGTTACAGGGTAGAAGGCATAGATGTTCTGACAAAATCCATCACAACACTCAGCGTCTGCACTCAGTGCTAATCCATACATATAAAACCCTAAGCGACCGGCCGGCCGGTCGCTATGACGCGCAACGGCCACCAGGGGGCAGACGCTCCATGCAGAAGCCGCTGAGCGACAGCCACTTTGCAGAGCGCCCTCTCGCCCTCCGGGACCCCTCGGGGGATGTCGGAGAGCCGGTTTCGGCCCGATCCCCACAGGCCAGGCCCAGGGGTCCCATCTGCCGGAGGGACCCCCGCTCACTCCGCAGGCACCCTGTGAGCCCTGGTGCTGCCCCGGGTGTGGCTGGCAGGCAGGGACCGTGGGAGGTTGGCTCTAGGGCGTGTCCAGCCTGTCTCGCCCAGTCCCGCCTCACCAGACACCTTCTAATTCACTTTCTTTCAATGTGCACAAATCCACACCGGGCCTCTATTTTATTCTAAAACTGCATGAGGATAGGACCACATACTCTCTCTCTAATACACACACACACTCTCTCTCTCTCTCTCCCTCTCTCTCACACACTCACACACACACACACACACACACACACACACACAGCAACACTAACGGGTTTACTGGCCTCTCTTCCTGTTTCCATGTGAATCACTTTCACCTTTTCCAGAATCTATCACAAACTTATCCCAAAGGAGAATGAGGAAGTGAATGGGCAGTGTGTGGGTCTGGATGGTTTCAGGAGTGGCTGCCCTGCTAACCGCACATTCTCGGCTTCCCTGGGAGTGACCTTGTGCTGTTTCCACGCAGGTGCTTTCCTGAGGTTCTGGTTATTCTGGGAGTGCACGTGTCCCCGTGCCTGTCGTGCTGATGTTAACATTCGTGGAATCAGCAACCTTTACAAAAAGAGTCCTTTTCTTGGCATTCTACTCGGTAGAATAGAATTTCCAACGACTTACACGTTTGGCTGACAGTAACTATCTAGAGCCCTTTATTTATGAGTCACATGAACTTGAATGTTAGAGATTAGTAAAATGCTAACGGTGGAATGTTATCTTTCCCAGTGTATTTTTAATTAAATATGTTTAATATTTTATATCCAGAAGGCTTGCATGCAATTATTTTGTATTACTTTAGGTCATGCTCTAAAATACACACCAGCGAAGCTTAAATTTTCTTGTTACCAAGTCGCAGTTTTAACTCCGCTGTTAAAACCGGGCATGGATCAGCAAGAACGCACGTAACATCCCAGGGTGGCAAGGTAGGAATGTGAGAAAGAACCACAGGTGGTTTTCTAAGAATTTCTAAATTTTTATAATTAGCTTTCAACTTGGGCAACTTTCCAGAAAGAGCTGTGAAATGTTCAGAGTCTCCCAGGGCCGTGGGATTAGCTCGGTGGAGCCTGTCCCTACACATCGCCACCTGTTACACCGGCCTAGCGGTCCTCGCGTCGTTTTCTTGAAACAGCTTCATCGGTGACAGACTCACTCCTTCACGGTGCAGTCTAGCCCTCGGAGGCAGCCATTCTGATTCGACGAAGCCATTTGTTCTTGTAGCAAGTTGTTCATGTTTTTCTTCTTCTGTGTTTTCTTCTCTTCCCCAGCACTGACATTCTCCCTCCCTTCCTTCCTCCCTCCCTCCTTTTCTTCTTCCCACCTTCCCTCCTTACTTCTTGACTTCTATATTCCTTTGTCTTCCTTCCCCAAATAATTATACTTACTATTCTGTGATCACAGATTTCAGGTGGCTCTTTCATCATGACTCCCAGTCGTACCCTCGTCTGCTCATGTTCCCTCATCTGGGATCGCTACTTCTTCCTATGTGCTGCAGATTTCCCCACACCTCTGTCCACGCCTGGATTCATTTCACTCCGAAAACAAAGGCGACTGGGAAGGAACTGTGAGCAGCTTCCTCGATCAGGTCTACCAGTGCACTAAATCCGGCTTTTTCTTCTATTATTGTGGATGAACTCTGGGCTCAAAACTAAGGCCAACCTTTCTCTTGGTTACTAGACAGAGAAATCATTTGTCATCATTTTCTTAAGGACGTCAACAAGATTCACATGAGCTCTCTCTTGAGTCGTCAACTTTCCCCCTCCATCTGAGCTTTCAGTCATCTGTGGTAAACTCCCAGAGTTCAAATGAAGATCCCCTCGACTCCACCAGCTTCTATAACTCCGCCTTTATTTCTCCATTCTGTTTATGAAAAAAATCTCTTCAGATTGCTTCTGTAGTCATACTTTTAACTTATTTTCTATGTTCACCTGCACCCACTCCAAAATGCATCAACAATCAGGAAGCTGCTGGGCGCGTTCCCGATGTCCTTAAAAGTCTCTGTATTCATAACCCTAATTGTCAGTTTGCAAAACTCCAGTCAGTGCATCTCACAGCGGCATTTGACACGATGGATCTCTCTCTCTCTCTCTGAAACTTTTTCCTTTCTCTTTTTTGCATCCAGAACAAAGTGATTTTTAATTGGTCTTCTTAGTGAAATGCTTCTTGACCTTCTTTGCTGATTCGTCTTTGTCTCTCAGTCCTTTAAGCTCGCACTGCCCCGGGGATCTGTCCTTAGGCCTCCTTTCTCATCCCGCCCCACGTTACCCATGATCTTGTCTGATGCCTCGGCTCCGAGACATTCATGCTCTCACAGCTGCCACACGGACCTCTCCAGCCAAGAACAAGTCAACTGCCTCCTTGACGTCTCCCTTGACTGTCGAATAGGCGTCTTGCACTTCGTAACAGAAGCCAGCACCTGCTTTTCCTCCCTAAAACTGGCTCGGCTTATGGCCTCGTGTATCTCTAACTCTAAGATTCTCCTCATTTGCTGGTTTTTCTATCAGACTGGTCACCTTGCTATTCTCCAGACAAGCCCGCAGGCTGCTGCCTTCTGGCTGGGATACACTTTCTGTAGGTTGGCACTGTCTCGCTGTCTCACAGGTCAATGTCTCCACTCAAATGCCAGCTTCTCAGTGAGAGCCTCCTTTTTTTAAAAAAAAAAATATATTTTTTTATTGATTTCAGAGAGGAAGGGAGAGGGCGAGAGATTGAGACATCAATGATGAGAGAGAGAATCATTGATTAGCTGCATGCTCCTATGGGGGATCGAGCCTGCAACCCAGGCATTGCCCTGACTGGGAACTGAACCCTGTCCTCCTGGTTCATAGGTCGATGCTCAACCACTGAGCCATGCCAGCCAGGTGAGACCCTCCTTCTTAACATTCCTACATTTTTTTCTGAATTTTTATGCATAGCATGTATCAATTTTTTAAATTTTTTATATGTTGTTCCTGGAGAAGGACATGTAAACATGAGGAGGCATGCATGTGTTTCTCTATGTTGCCGATGGTGTATTCTTGGCCAGAACTTGGCTCCAGTGAGTCGGCTGAGTGGTCACCCCAAACGCTTTTGTCTTGATTCCTGGGCTCACCCTCATTTCCTACTTTCTGGCGGAGCACAACTTCAGGAAAAGATAAACGGGATCACTTTGGTGTTTTTCACAAACCTGGTTTCTAAAACGTAGGGTATCTGCAATAAAAGGACTCCCCCCCCCCGCCCACCACTATTTTTTAGAGTGCTGTCCGAATATGGTAGCTATTATATGCAAAACACATCAACAGATGGAAGAGCTGCAAGGGAGTTGCTAGCATGGGTCAGGAGAGCAATTGAAAAGGTCCTTAGATGTTCATGGGCTCAAGAGGTCTTCTAGGTCAAAAGGTCATGTAGCAGGGTCAAGGGGCAGGGTCTAGGAGGTACACAATGTCTGTGCATCAGAGAAGCCTGTATGAGACTTTTCGTCTGACCTTCCCGGGCTGGCTGAGTCTTTCCCATTGTGAAGGAGAGGGCACCGACTGTTGATTTTGGCATATGAAGCAGACGAACTCTTCCCAGATCCTGTGCTGCTGTCAGCGGTTCACACACGCCTTCCTCTACCACCCAGGTCCCTGCCTCCTGAATGCAAAACCTGGATCCCGAGGAAGAGCATAAAAATAGACGATGTTAACTAGGTGGTGACTAATTTGTACTCTCAACTGATTCATTAATGATGGGACTGAACTAAAATTAACTGAAGGAAGTTATGTGTCATTAGAGGGACTGGGGATTCGGAATCAGAAATGAGAGTCAGTTCTAAAAATAAAGAACAGCCCCTTTCTAGGTCTGACATTAGTGAATGGGCACGTTACAGTTCTTTGAGGCAACTGTAGGGAAAGTTCTGAATAGGAAGCAAGGAGTAAGGTGTGTTGGTAAGGTAGGTTGGGTTCAGAGTTTGGATCCAGTCACTATTTAATAAAGTTTTATCGGAACATAAACCCACCATTTGTTTATATATTGTTTTTAGCTAATTTTTTTTTTTTTGCCAGACAACATCAGGGTTAAAAGATAGTTGCAAAAGACACTCCATGGTTCACATAGCATAAAAGATTCACTATTTGGCCCTTTACAAAAAAAAAAACAGTTTGCTAGTGCGCGCATAATAAATGGGTTTGTGACACCAGATTTGGAACCTAAATTACGCGTGCACAGGCTTCTGATAGTTCACAGCTCCTGAGAGTTTGCTTACTCAAACAACATGGAATTGGTCTAGCAATTTTGGATAAACTCTAAATTATGTTCCCAGAATTCATATCCACATAGGGCGATGCTGATTATCCGCTGGCAGCAATCAATCCTTTTGTGTTTTTGACACAATTTTGAATACAAGAATTTGAGAGTCAGAACTGGAGAAATTAAAAATTCAATAGCAACACAAAATAAGTCAGCACGAATTACAGCAAAATGAGGCGCTAAAGTATAAACATATTTTCCGCTGCCGATCTTCGCATCTACGCTGATGGGGTATTATGTGCTTGATTGCCCTTCAGCATTTTTATATCGCTCTTTGAATTAAGCTGTTAAGTGGCCTAATGTCACTTGTTGAGGAAAGTTTGCCTCTGCTGATTAGGTAACATTTCCAAACGCTTGTTTGTGAACAACGAGAAAAATAACCGAACTTGGTCGCCCTGTTCCTCCCCACGGTCCTGGAGCATTCTCCTGGGGACGGCTGTGCCTCTCGGGCCGGCCGCTGTCCCCGTCCACATGCAGGGATTTGAAGGAAAGGGACGGATCTGCCCAGAAAGACGTCCCGACCTTGGGTTTCCAAGTTTCGTTCTTTCTCATATTGTTTCATTGTAAGAGAAGGTTAGCTAGGACAGAGAATAGCCCGGGATAGAGAGACGGGACTTGACGGTTTTAACTGAAGTGAGAGTGGGGGGGAGGGAGGGGGGGGGGAGTCTCTGGCTTGAAATAACATGAGAAAGCATAAAAGATCTATCACGCGGGCACGGAGGTGAGGAGACAGTGCAGACAGACATTGCCCAGAGTTCCAGCGTGGGCTGCTGCGTTGTGATATGCACATGCTCTATGGGGAGAGATGCCTGGGCTACACCCGGGGTTGCAGATGCGAGCTCATTTTAAGACTCTGTGGAACACGGTGCAGCAGTAAAAAAGAAGGATCTCTTACCCTTCGAGGCAGCAGGGAGGGACCTGGAGAGTATGATGCTGAGGGACATAAGCCAGTCAGAGAAAGACAAGTATCACATGATCTCACTGATACGTGGAATCTAATGAACAACATACACTGATGAACAAAATAGACCCATAGACATAGAAACATGGAACAGAGTGTGGAATCTCAGAGGGAAGGCAGGGTGGGTGGGAAGAGATGAACTAAGGAACTTACATGAGTATATCATGCTCCATGGACACAGATAACAGTGAAGGCCTGGGGGGAGGTCAGGGGAGAGGGGGCAAAGGTGATACCTGTAAAACTTTCTACAATAAAGATAAATTAAAAACAAATAAGACTTCAACTCTGACTGATCTTTGGCTTTACTTCTTTTAAATGGAGTGTACTGTAGTATCTTACGACTGGAGACCCCATGCATAAATTCATGCATGGGTGGGGTGGCTTGGCCTGTCTGGCTGATCAGGGGGCGGGAGGTTGGTCACCCCGATTGGGGCCATCAGGGCCAGCTGGCTGGGGGAAGCAGCCATGAGAGGTGGGCCAGCCGGGGGGAAGGGCCCCAGGAGGTTGGCTGTGGGGGCGTACTGACCACCAGGGGGCAGCTCCTGCATTGAGGATCTTCCCCCTGGTGGTCAGCATGCATCATAGTGACCGGCCAACTGGTCACTCAGGCTTTTAGATAGATAGATAGATAGATAGATAGATAGATAGATAGATAGATAGATAGAAACCCAGAGCACCAAACATCCCAGACCTAAAACTTCAAAGCCCCCAAAAAAAGAGATAATCAATGCTATTATTTGAGAGTCTCTGTTTTTTAAAAGGTTTACTCTGCTTTTGTCATCGTGACATATATGTTATGATTTAAGAGATGATGTCACTCATATGTGGACTTTAATGAACAAACTCAACTACCAAGCAAAATAGAGACAGACTCACAGATAGCAGGAAGACCGCTCTGGTGGGGAGGGGTGTGTTGGGGGAGGAGGAGGGATTGAGGAAAAAAAGAGAAAGAACTCGCGGGCATGGACTACAGTGTGGTGATTGCGGGAGAGGGGGCAGGAGGAGGTGGAGGAGGGCATGGCAGGGTACATGGTGATGGGTATGGAATGAAAAAAATCCCCTCACTCCATTCTGGTTCATAACCCAGTTATTATTATTTTTTTTGGGGGGGGTCTTTTTTGAAAAGGTTAAGCCACCGATATAATTTTTCACACGTGACATATAAGTGGCTTGATAGACACACTGTTCTTCAATTCATTGTTATCCATTAAAATACGGTTGAAATATTAGTGTCCTCCAGGCTCATGCAGGTGTCCCCCATGGCAGGACTCCCTTTTAAGGTTCGAGGTGGGCCCTGATGCACAGTTCCTTTCGAGCCCAGTTATTTTTTTCCCCCCTCTGTTGTCTAGTGAGATTCCTTAAACCCTCACCTGTTTTCTGTTCGTCTCTGGGCTTCATGAACGGGAACGTCCTCTGGGGTCAGAGGAAGAGCCAGCAGCTTCAGTGTGATTCTCTTCTGCTAATTAACACAACCCCTGGTCTTATTATCAAGAGAATGTGATGGACGAGGTCAGTGTCTACATGAGCTGATGACATAATTAGACATTTCGATCAATATGTTTACTAGAAACACCGCTTGCTATGTCAGTGCATGTTAGACATGCTTTAGCTTCAACTGTGCTTGAACATTGACATATGAACCAGGAGGTCACGGTTCGATTCCCCATCAGGGCACACACCCAGGTTGCGGGCTCAATCCCCAGTCTGGGGCATGCACGAGAAAGCCGATCAATGACTCTCTCTCATCACTGATATTTCTCTCTCCCTCCCTCTTCCTTCCTCTCTGAAATAAATAAAAACATATTTTAAAAAAGAAAGTAAGCTGAATTCTGTTGATGTTTACTTTCTCTGTTGATGTTTCAATTGATTTAAAATTATACTTATTTTAGAATGTGTTTCAAATAATTTAAAATACATACTTATTTTATTTTACATATATTTTTTTTGTTGATTTCAGAGAGGAAGAAAGAGGGAGAGAGAGACAGAAACATCAATGATGAGAGAGAATCTGGATCGGCTGCCTCCTGCACGTCCCACCTTGGGGATCAAGCCTGCAACCTAGGCATGTGCCCTGACTGGGAATTAAACCCTGACCTCCTGGTTCATAGGTCCAACGCTCAACCACGGACCCACACCAGCCAGGCAAAAAATACATATTTATTTTAGAGTGAGTCATGGTCAGGATTAATTATATACCAAAGCAATCTAATTTTATATTCATGAAATGCAGATAAACTCAGAACATAACTACCGAGGTTATGATAAAATGTTAATCTTTAAGGCAATATGCCTATTCATTTTATTGGCAAGGTGGAGCGTGGGCTAGTATTTTAAATCCACGGGATAGAACTATACTCCCTGTTTGAATTATTACCCCTTGAAGATGCAACGTTGCTTTTTTGTTTGGAGCAGGACGTCCAGCTCGGAATTTCCCATTAAAACACTTCTTTTCTAAAATCACTCTTGATGAGAACGAAGAGATTGTCTGATCACACAATCAGATAAACAGCGGGTTAGGGATGACACATCTTAGGCAGAGACTGACAGACAGCTGATGTTTTATGTCTGAAGGTCCTGTCCAGCTGGCACGTTGGATGGCTCGCGGCCTCCGGGCTGCGGTCAGAGCCAGCTGTCTGAGAGGCAAACCGCCTCTGCCTGGATGAGCTGGGCCATCTCATCAGGCGAGAAGGCCCAGGAATCATAACGGCAGATGAGCAGACGATGCCTCACCACCTGCTGCTGCGTCGACAGGAAGGTCACGCTGGCTGTATTGCCGGTCACCACTAGCCATGCCGGGCCCTCCACCTGCAGTGGCCCGGCAAATGGCACAGAGCGGGTGTTTTCCACTCTTAGGATGCTGAGACCATTCACGTGACAACCTTGGACTGAGAGGAACAGGCAAGGATGATTTCGGGAGCATTATATGGAGATGAACAAGTCCAGGAGACGAGGAAAGTAAGGTTTACGTATAAAATACCATCGCAGCGATGGAGGTAGTCGTTACACAATCGTGAGATATATATATATATATATATATATATATATATATATATATATATATATATATATTTATTTCAGAGAGGAAGGGAGACGGAGAGAGACATAGAAAGTCAATGATGAGAGAGAGTCATTGATCGGCTGCCTCCTGCACGCCCCCTACTGGGAACCAAGCCGGCAACCTGGGCACGTGCCCTTGACCGAAATTGAACCCGGGACCCTCCAGTCCTCAGGCCGACTGAAGCAGATATTCAGCTGAAGAGAGGAAGTAAAGGATCACCAAGGATGGGCCTTGACTTTATCCTTGGCTAGCTGCCTGGGCAGGAAAGAGAGCCTGCCTAAAATGAAGGCTGACGTTGAACCTCAGGACGTTCCAGCTATGCCTCCCCAATGACCTGTCACTGACAGGGTCACACGCAGTGGTGGAGAAATCCCCTGTAAGTAGACTGCACCAAGCCTTAATTACTGTAAAGGTTTCACTTGTGACGCTGATGGCAAGACACCTATGGAATGACACTGGCGTCAGAATAAGCCAAGGAAACATGGTTTGATTAAATAGAAAGATCCCCAGTCTGGTTTATGGAGGGGTCCTGACCCTTTGTTAACCTTTGGTCGAGGATATGATTGTGTATTCCCAGAAAACTCCTCCAAACCTGTGTGGATTCCTGCAAGGAACGTTAAACTTCAACATGGACCCAAGCGAGGAACTGACCGGACTAAGGAGGACCTTGCACCTGGAGCTGCACCCTGTACTTGGGGCTGCAGACAATTGACGACTCCGGCCCCGGATCGCAGCAGCCCCAAGCAACACGCTGAAGGTACGGAGTCGAGAACAAGACAGATGACAGATAGGTGAAGAAGGCAGTCCAGAAAGCTGAGCGAATTTGTGAGGAGACCAAAACCCCAAGAACACCTGAGAATGTTTTCCTTGCCGTGCTAGCCGTCATCAGTTGTGGGACGGTGCAGGTTGCCCTGGACGGAGCCGGAGAAGGTCGGACCTGCAATGTCATTGTCCACCATCCAGAGCTCGAATATCATTGTTGTCATGTCACAGGGGACAGTGATTGAGAAGCGGACCCATAAGGAACTGATGGCCCCGAAAGGAGCCTACTACAAGTGAGCTCCTTAGATGCCCGGCAGCAATTTAAAAAGACGTGAAAGATCATTGGATCTCCCAACATTTGACTCTTAGCATAACCACTACTGTCTGTCTCATTCTTGTTCTTATATATTTAGTCTGCAGATGCAGAATGAGGAGTCTTAAAAGGACTCAGGCCCTACAGACATCATACACTTTTCAAGACTGATTAAGAAAACAAAAAGGGGAAGACGCGGGTAGCCATCCATTGTCAGTACTATCATGAGAGTGCACCAAGGAACGCGGAAGGCTGATGAACCTTGAGCTTTAGCAGGGCTAAAAGCTATGCACCGGTAGTTCCGTGTTGAGATAGCAATGGCTCAAAGCAATTTCCTGACCTGATAGACTCAAAGTAAATCTTTACTGACCTTTACTGACCTTTGAGACGGTCTGTCTGCTACCTGTTTGCCGTGCTTCACTGAGGGCAAGCTGTGTATCTAAAACTGAATAAGAGCCGAAACCGGTGTGGCTCAGTGGATAGAGTGTCGGCCTGTGGACTGAAGGGTCCTGGGTTTGATTCCGGTCAAGGGCATGTACCTGGGTTGCAGGCACATCCTCAGTAGGGGGTGTGCAGGAGGCAGCTGATCGATGTTTCTCTCTCATCGATGTTTCTAACTCTCTATATCTCTCACTTCCTCTCTGTAAAAAATCAATAAAAATATATATATTTTTTTAAAATATCAAACTGAATAAGAGGTGGACCAGCCAGAGTTTCGGTGTGCTCTTCACGAAAGAGACACCCCTGGCCCCCAGTGCCTTCTAAATTCATATTTCTCATTTAGCATTTTCATTTGTGTGCGGCCCCTTCTTCAGATCCTGAATCCTAGTAAAAGGATGCGGCCTGCAGTAGTCTCTACCCTACAGGGAAGGTCACACGAATAGACAGAGGCCCACTCTGCAACAAAGGTGGACATGGAAGACTGGACATGGAGGGTTAAGCAGAAACATTCATGATTAAAAAATTGTTTTAGTGCCCCTAGCTGCACAAGGTCACTCTAAAGGAATTTCATGGCAGTGATGCATTGACAGTAACCATAACAAACACCTCCCCCCAAAGAAAACAACAAAAATAAACAAAACCCGAGCCCATCTTAACTCTGGACCAGACTAACTCCATCCCCACATTATTCTTCACAGAAAAAAGTATTTCCTGAGCCAGAATGTCCTCTGACTCAGTCTCTTCTAGTCTGTGTCCAGAATTCAATGTCTTCACTCAAATAAAATGATCACACACACACACACTTGCGCGCACACACACATGCACACACCACACACACACGCACACACACTACACACACACCACACACACACATGCACACACCACACACACACACACCCCACATACACCACACACACACACTACATATACACACACCACACACACACACACACACCACACACACACACGCACACACTACACACACACACCACACACACACACACACACACACACACACACACACCACAATGCACAATGTCAACCCGTTTTCGGGACACAAAGCACACAATGAAACCAGACCCAGATGGAATCAGATGTTGGAACTACGACACGGAGGATCTTAAGTAACCGCTGCCACATACAACGTGCGGCATTTCTAGTGGGAACAGTGGGAAACACGCATAATGTGGTGGGGAATTTCAGAAAGTAATGGGAATACCCCGAGTTAGATAGAAATGCTAGAAACGAATGCTGCAGGTCAAAAATAAATATTTTGAGAGTTTCCTAAGTGGTCTCATCATAGTTGAGGGGAAAAAACAGGAAACTTAAAGACAGAGCAATAAAAATCACCCATACTGAACTACATAGAGAAGGACTGTAACAATAATAATAATTAATAATAATAATAATAATAAAAGAGAGCATTAAAAAATCAGTGGACAATTAAAAAACATGTATATGATTGGAATCCCAGAAGAAAAGAGAGTAAACAGGAAGTAAAATATAATTAAAGACACAATGGCTGAGAATTTTTCAAAAAATAATGAAAAAGACATTAAACTTCATATCCAAGAACCACAGTGCACACCAAACAAAAGGAGCAACACACACACACACACACACACACACACACACACACACCCCTAGACATTTCCTATTTAAGCTTCTGGAAATCAAAGATACAGAGAAAGGATTGAAGGTCACCCAGATCAAAAAAAATACATAATTCATACAGAGAAACATTGGTAAGAAACATAGCAGGCCTACGTTTGAAACTGTGTAAGCCAGAAGACAAGGGAGTGACTTCAAAATACTGAAAACAAAACAAAAAACAACAATGAAACAAAACAAAAAAAGCTTCCTCAGTCCAGAATTCTACAATCCAAAAACGTCTTGGGAAGTTAAGGAAGACAAAGAATATCCTCCGATGAAAACTGAGAAAACCTATTGATTGCCAGCAGGCCTGTGCTGTGGGGAACGCTAGAGACAACCATGGTGCCAGGTAGACACTCAGGCGAGAGTAGAAGTGAAGGCCTCCAGCCAGAGTGACGTGTGCAGCACTCGCAGGCCTCCTGCCCACGTAACCCACGGCCATTCACAGGCAGGGTCAAAGGGCAGGAGGACGTGACATCGCTCCTGTGCAGAGAAAACATCCCTCAAAAGCTTTCGGCTATCCGTCATGGTAGATCTGGCACGTATGTTAACATGTGTGCTCGTGCAAAGATGCCGCTCAGCCTGCCGGGGTGGCCCAGCTGGTTGAGCCAGTTGGTGACAAAAGGTTGTCGGTTCGATTCCCAGGCACGGCACACCCGGCGCTGCTGGATCTATCCCCTGTAGGGGGGAGGAGGGGCATCTGGAAAGCAACTGATTAAAATTTCTCTGTTATATTCATCACTCTCTCTGTCTCTCTCTCTCCCTTTCTGTGTGTGTCTCTCTCTCTAAGCATGTCCTTGGGTGAGGATTAAATTTAAAAAAAAAAAAAAAGATGACTGTTCAAATTTCAACTAAGATTGAGAATGAACGAGAACGAAAAAAACAATCTACGAGGGATTTGGACATGGGCGTTAACGAACAGGCTGCAGTGAACCAAACGAGGCGGGGCGTAAAGGAAAGGAAGCAAGCGGGAGAAGACGGCTGGCAGGGTCCTTGGGGTACGGGCGAAAGCAAGTAAAATATAAATGATAGAAACGGCGCTGAACCAGAGTGTGAGACGTCTCAAAGGCAGACTGAGCACTTGGTTCAGAAGACGCTTCACAATCAGTGAAGCGTTCGAGGTTTGCACGTGCACGTTCCCCTCATCTTAACGGAATGTATTCATGGACGATATAGAAAACACAATGCCAGCACCTGTAATATATGTGATACGTAGTCGGAAAACTACGTACGATCTCAATGAGTACTGCATAGCCACCGCTCCTCACCTATCGCGGAAAAGGGAAGCAAAGGAGCCAACGGAAAGATAATGTGATGCAGATGAATTTGTCTCGCAGATGCATTGGAAACACACACGTTGATTTCAGGGAGGAAGAGGGAGGCAGTCAGGGAGGGCGCTTGCTGGGAAGAGAAGTGGGGAGAGGTGACCGTGTAGCGGAGTATCCGACCTGGAGTAAAATGTGCAAAACCGCGGCTGGCTGTGCTTCTGATGCCCCGGGAAGCCACCTGGATGGCATGGGGAACTTCGGAGGGACGGCCATTGAGGGGCTGTGGCAACCCGGCTGTCGCCCAGAGACCGCTGGCGATTGGAGACGCACGGGAAATGGGACAGACGATCGCCACGGCTTCTGGGAGCAGCAAGGAAAACCGCTCTGGAGAGAGGACAGGGGGGTTTCAAAACAGAATGGATTCAAGAAATACTTCAGTAATCAAATGGGCTCCACGCGACGATGAATCAGTGGGTACTTCTGCAGGTTATACTATAACGACAGGGCTTTGTGGAGTGTTTTGTTCCTGATTGCACGAGTTGAATATTAAATTAATTAGCCCACAGTTGCCATATATTAAGTATGCTTTTCAGCAGGAACACGTTTTATATTACAGTTTTAAACTTGTGATGAGTACCTTATGAAAGGGCATGCTACCAAGTTTTTCCCACTCAGCCTATAGCTTTTCCCGGAAGATAAAGGGTTACCGCACTTGTTCTCATACGAACTGCCAATCAGGAAGCTTTCTGTGGGAAGCATTTTCCTGCCGACTACGTGTGAGTAGTCCTCCTCCCACTGCAACGCACACAGAAGGCGCAGCCCGTCAAGTTGAACCCGATTCCGGCACCGCCGTGGCCGCGGGGATAAGGCGACTCGGACCCGCGCACAGGCAGCGGGCCGCGTGTGGGCGTGCACTGCACGAGCAGAACCACCTCAACACCGAAGCAAGCACGTGCAGAGAATGTTTGCTACATGCCTGCCGGCCTCAGAGAGGAAGGGAGGGAGAAACATCCACGATGAGAGAGAATCATGGACCGGCTGCCTCCTGCTCGCCCCCCACGGGGGCCCGAGCCTGCACCCCGGGCCTGCGCCCTTGACCGGGCATGGAACTGTGACCTCCTGGTCATAGGTCGGTGCTCAGCCCCTGAGCCACGCCGGTCGGGCCATGAATTCACATTTTTGAAGCAGGTGATTCAGGAGAGGTCAGCAAAGGCGATGCAGGAAGAGGCCTGACCCGAAGGGCTGGGTCCCTGGGTCACTCCATGCCAGCCCTCCTTGCTGCTCTCGGACCCCAGAGCCCACGAGGTGGGCACAGAGCTGGCCCGGCTTGGGGAGAAACACCAGACGGAAGAGAACTGAGGTGGCAAACACCAACCATGGGAGTGCAGTCGTCTGAGGCCAC
Source organism: Corynorhinus townsendii (assembly GCA_026230045.1). Lineage (NCBI taxonomy): Eukaryota > Metazoa > Chordata > Mammalia > Chiroptera > Vespertilionidae > Corynorhinus > Corynorhinus townsendii. The sequence goes on from JAPDVU010000005.1 coordinate 709,649, forward strand.
CCAGGCACCATGAAGACACAGGCTGCCCGCGGGTTAGCGTGAGGGCCCGGCAGAGGCCGCCGACGTGGTCAGAGAATGGCTGTGCCACCCCCGGAGCCGTCAGCGGAGGGGTCTGCCTGGGCCCAGGGTGCACGCACCTATGCCTTCTGTTAGTAAGAGCTGAGCAGAGAGCGTGAGCACCCAGGGTGCTGCAGGTGTTTCCACGGCAAACGGTGTCGCCCCAAGGGCCTCAGACTAGGTCTGTCTGCCTCTGGATGCGTCAGTTTGCCTAGGACCTTAGATTCTATGAAACTCCCCCCTTGCTCTGTGTTTGGGGTTTAGAGAGGTCATTCCTTCTCTCTTCGCCATTTCAAAAATGCGCGTGGCCTTCGTCTCCTTCATCTTGTTGGCTGCCTAGGAGGCCATTTGATGTGTGTGTGTGTGTGTGTGTGTGTGTGTGCGCGTGCGGGGGGGAAGGGGAGCGCCGAGTTGCTGATATAGAAGGTGCTCATTGCGTTGCTGCCAACGTCTGAGTCTGCTGTGTTAGCTCCCGATCCCCCGTATTCGAAAACCACCAAGGCGACCATGACGTTTTTTTCCATATATATTCGAAAGTAAACATAATCTATTATTTTCTGAATAATAAAACATTATTATTCAACAAGGATGTTAGCCATTCAAACCCACAAGAAACAGTCATTGACTTATCCTTGTAAGCATCCTCCGTGATGTTCTTGGAAAGATACAGTCCTTCAGCGTGAGTCAAATATCAGATGTGAAATACCTGAAAATAAGCAAGCCCGTGAAGAAGTAGGTAAGTCGCCATCAGAGGAACAGCAGTAGCTCTGCTACAGATTTCTGCACAACATTTTAAAGTTTGCAATTTGGGCAGTGACCCCAATTCGTGTATTTTATTGAGTATCTCCAGCCATTGCTGAGAGAGCAGATGAATCAATTCTGGGCCGGAATTAACTTCTTTCAATGACTTGTAGATGACACAAAAAGACACTGAGTGGGAGGGAACTGATATCAGCACCACGGTGATGTCTTCCTCTCCTGCAGACTCGCCTGATACTCTAAGAGGGAAACGATGATTGAGGAATATTTACGTAGGATTATTTTAACACGGTGAGAAATGGCGTAGATTTCATGCCGTTTCTTTTAGAATCTGAGGACTCGCTCCAGCGGAAGTGCAGCACTTGCCCACACAGTAAGCCTATTCCAGTAGAACTGAGTGACAAACGGGTAAAAATATTAAAAAAAGGAACGTCATTTTGTAAAGATCAGTCTGTGGGAGTACAAACACAATTGGATAAGACGTGGCATTTAGAAGCTTTGTAAAGAGCCTTCAGTCGGGCTGTTCCATTCCCTGTTAGTGATCTGTGCTAGGCATTTTATCTTAGCGGGAAGCTGTGACTCGGTGGTTTAAAAATGCCTCGCTTCCTGAGCGCCCGGGCCGTGTACGGAGGGACGGTATCGGGCTGGCCACATGCACCGTGGTTTCCAGGGTGGGAAAGTGCCCCTTCTCCACCATCAGAGGAGGGTCCGATGGCAGCGAGAAGTTAGCAACACCCATGAAAACCCACGAGAATCACTGCTGAGGTCATGAATTACCAACACGCATGAGTAAGTTGGATAATTTAGAGAACATTGATTAAGCGAAACCTTCCTCATTCATTCTTTTCGGTCTTTACGACTTATTTTTTCCCCCCTCATGAGTTTTATTAAGATATCTCTAAATTTCTTGAAATGCTTCTCTTAATCTGATCTAGCTTTAGCTGGCACAGCATTTTTATGCAGCCAAATCTCACATCATTTTATATCTCTTATCTGGTAGACATTTCTGAGTCTCTTTTCTTTTCTTTTTTTTTTTTTAAATATATTTTTATTGATTTCAGAGAGGAAGGGAGAGGGAGAGAGCTAGAACCATCAATGATGAGAGAATCTTTAATCGGCTGCCTCCTGCACGCCCCACACTGGGGACCGAGCTGCAGCCCAGGCATGTGCTCTGACCGGGAATTGAACCCTGACCTCCTGGTTCAGAGGTCAGTGCTCAACCACTGAGCCTCACCAGCCGGACAACCTATCTTTTCTCATTAGACTGTGATCTAATTAAAGACAAAAAAATATATAACAAAGGCTAACAGGGCGGAAACCAAACAGATGCCGAATAAGTAAACAGTACATTTATTGGCTACTTATTTTGTGTACGGCTTCGTGCAGAGTGTGAGTGGGGGCCGAGCTGTACTTTCTGCAAAAGGAAGCGAGTGTGTTACGAAGATAAATAAACCGAGTCCAAGTAAAATTGGACCAGTGGTCATCCTGGCTGGGTCGCTTACACAGAGTCTTCGCCAGAGCAGACATTTTTGAATGTGGTGATGATGCCATTGTAAGAATCCAGTTACGAATAACGGAGAAGGAGGGGGGGCAAGGCCAAATTGGATGGGCACGCCGTCTGTGCCGCTTTGCCAGGAAGCTGCGATTTAGACGCAAGCCCAGTCACCTGTGGGTGAAACAGGAAGGGTGCTTGCCTGTCAGTCACAACTGGGAACAGGTCCTGGCCAGAGGAGGCGTGGCCATGGGAAACAGGAAGGACTGAGATAGTTACTCTCCTGAGCAAAGAAGTCCACTCTCTGGCCTCTGGTTCTCTTGGGACTCTTGTTGCGGGGGGGGGGGGGGGTGCGCTCACGGCCCCCTGCACGTGTCCACAAGGCTCGCAGCCTGTGACCCCACACGGCAGACGGGCGGACGGCAGCTGGCCTGCTGCTGCCCTGGACCAGCTCCCCGAGGGCGTGGACGCGGTGGACCCTGCTCTGCTCCCAGCTCTGCTGCGTCCCCAGCTGCACCTCTCCCAGGACTGCGTGAAGGGCAGTGGGACTTTGCTAACCAAGGGATGCATTTCCACACAAATGAAACTTTCCACCACGTCGCATCCTCCCGTGGGGCGCTCCGGAAATTCTTATTCCAGAGGTACCCCAAGAATCCCAGCAAAGGAGAAAGGCCATCCATGCATTTCTCCGATAACAATAAGACCTAATCTATAATCTTCCTTTTTAATTGATCTTTCTTTTGGTATTAAGTCTTTGCCCAACCCTAGATGTCCAAAAGTTTCTCCTATTTCTATTTTTAGAAGTCTTAGGTAAGTACAGATTTCCAGAAAACGGTTTGGTCATGCCTTTTTAAACTACAAATAGATTTACCGCATGCCTCAGCAATTGCACGCTTGGCCATACATCTCGGAGAAATAAATGTCAATTTCACACAATAATTGTACACGAATGCTTATAGCAGCTTTGCTTGTAATGACCAAAAACGAGAAGCTCCCCAGCTATCTTTCAGTGGGTAAATGGTCACAAGCAGTGATGAATCCTTCCCGTGACTTACCACCAGGCAACAGAAAGGAAGGGACTGCTGACACACCTAACGACCTCAGTGGATCTGACGGCAATCGTGCGGTAAGTCTCGAAAGGGCGCTGAGTCACGGATGCTGCGTGTTATTGAAGCGGCTCAATGTGTACAGGTAAGCGTGCCGCTGTGTTTTTGGCTGTTGTTGTTACTGGAAAGCAGTGATTTAGAAGGAGGCAGAATTTGATAAGGTCCATTTGGCTAGATAATGAGGGGAAATGTGTTCCCTAGCGTTCACTTAGATGATAAAACCAAGACGTTTTGTCCAAGTTTTATCTAAATGCAAGAGATGATCAGTACGTGATAATAAGATGATCATTGTTAAGTAGTTTATAAATCAATATGCCTTTAATACATTTTCCACTTATACTTGGAGACATTATAATCGTTGTTTGCTTTAGTGGGCGATTTTGGCTGCTCATGAAATTATTCCAGTTTTTTTTTTTTCTTTTCTCATAAATGCATCTTCTGAGGAAATGAAAGCATGTATGTGAATAGAAAATATTCAAATAATTTTTGCAGCGTTGCATTTTTTGGGTTATACCTACCAGGTGTTTGGCCCACACATAGCTATATTTACCAAAGTATATTGAGAAGACAGAAACCATTCTCAATAGCCTGTAATTAGACAATAGACTAGGTATACGCTATTTAAACAAAGGTAGCTACCATTTAAATTTAGATGCAAAATGAAATTGAATTCTCCCGTCACATACATTCACGCTTTGATTACCCCACACTCCCGATTCCCCACAAAAACTTTATATATTGGTGCCATGTTAGTAAGAGAAATACTTTCTCCTTTTTTTCTTTTATCTGACAAAGGAAATTAAGGCACCGAGGTCTGAATATTAGGCACAAAATGAATACGTAGAAAGTAATTACCTTTTACTATACAAATTACTAAAACGGGAAGTCAGGGTGTCTGGGCATCTATAAAGCTAAAATGTCTGTGGATCGTGTGAGCCGGATGCTATCCCTTGGTTGCTTCCTTGCACACGTGGAAAACAGCTCGTGAGGGGAGGGTCCAGCGGCCCTACAGCCAAAAAGGCACCACGGAGCCAAGAGCCAATGCACAAAGTGTCTCCAAATCATGTGACGTCACTCTGCCCTATGCAATCTCTGCACTCCGCCCTATGCAGTCTCTGCACTCTATCCTATGTCCCATGCAATCTCTGCACTCGCCCTATGCAATCTCTGCACTCCATCCTATGTCCTATGCAATCTCTGCTCTCCATCCTATGTCCTACGCAATCTCTTCACTCCATCCTATGTCCTATGCAATCTCTGCACTCCACCCTATGCAATCTCTGCACTCCACCCTATACAATCTCTGCACTCTGTCCTATGTCCTATGCAATCTCTGCACTCCGTCCTATGCAATCTCTGCACTCCATCCTATGTCCTATGCAATCTCTGCACTCCACCCTATGCAATCTCTGCACTCCGTCCTATGCAATCTCTGCACTCCGCCCTATGCAATCTCTGCACTCCATCCTATGTCCTATGCAATCTCTGCACTCCACCCTATGCAATCTCTGCACTCCGTCCTATGCAATCTCTGCACTCCACCCTATGCAATCTCTGCACTCCGCCCTATGCAATCTCTGCACTCCGCCCTATGCAATCTCTGCACTCCACCCTATGCAATCTCTGCACTCCATCCTATGTCCTATGCAATCTCTGCACTCCGCCCTATACAATCTCTGCACTCTGTCCTATGCAATCTCTGCACTCTGCCCTATGCAATCTCTGCACTCCGCCCTATGCAATTCCTTTTTAAACAACTGGTCTATTCCTGTCCCTGGAGGAGGGGATTAATATGCACCCGGGCACCACATGGCTGCCCATCTGTGTGGGTGAGTTATGAATCACTGATCAGGGCTTAAATTGAGTTGAAATTTAGCCAAATAGCCAGCAACAATGACCTTCAAACCTGTCGCGGCTGATTGATGGCAGCTCCGGGGAATCTAATTTACTTTAGAGCTTATATCTGGCATTCACGTCTGATTTTTAAAATGCATTTATTTCTCATATTGATCTTTGCTTTTCTGATATTTAAGTCTGGGAACTATATCTTTCAGGTTCCCATAACAGACTCATCTAATAACATTCTCTGAAAATAATAACTGGGGGAAATCAATAATGCAATCAAAAACTTTATATATTGGTGCCACTTTAGTGAGAAAAATACCTTCTCCTTTTTCCTTTTATCCGGTGAAGGAAATTAATCTATGTCGCTCTCCCTCTAACAGCAGCGGACACACTTCAATTAATAGCTGGGTCCTTTTTATGATCAGGAATAGATAAAAGCAAATAAAGTCAATTTATTTAGGAACTGGGCTAGATGACCTTTCAAAAATGAATTGAAGTTGGCAATACATGTTCATTATGAAAGCAGCCTCAGAGCTAACATTTTCATATCCTTTATTTGAACACTGCCCTCTATGAAACGTTCGGAGGCATAACAAAGCTAATTGTCTTTGAATGTTTCTGTAAAGACCCGTTTTTACTTGCTTATAAAATCGGTGAAATGATTTTCATGTCCCTCGACTGTCCATGGATGCCACCCAGGTAAGCTTTGGATGGTTAGGGTTCCGATTCTCTGCATCAGAGGGGAGGCGTCGAACACCGTCTTACAGCGCGAGGTCGTCAGCCGCATCAGAAGCCTCTGCCTTCTTTCCCCATCTCTCTTTCTCTGGAGTTAAGACATCTAGACGACGCCAACGCTTTGCAAGAGGTTCGAGAACAATGGGAAGGAACTCAGTAGATTCTCTTCCTGGCTTCATGGGGTCGGTGGGGGTGAGGGTGCCCTTGCCAGGCATTCGCACTCAGCAGCCCTGACGGAAGGAGCAGGGCCCATTGCTAGGACACCCGGTTACCACGGAGCAGATGACACAAGGAGTGAGGGAAGCCAGCGCGCTGCTAAGAGTCATGCTTGGCCCCGAGGTCACGGTTTGACTCCCAGCCGGGGCACCTGCCTGGGTTGCCTCTCATGTCCCCAAATCCGGGCATGTGCCCTGACCTTCTGTTGCCTGGGACAACACTCACCCAGCTGAGCCACACCAGCCCGGGCTGTGTCTGTCATTCTTGTTACTTACTTTTCCTCCACGGGAATTGGAGGCCATTGGTCTTATCACGTACGCCTTTGCCCGCGGCAGCCGTGAAGCAAGCCTTTGAAAAAGGAGGTGTCTAGGGTCTATTGTTTAGAAGGCTCAATCTGATCCCCTCACATGGGCTAGATAGCAACGAGGACTGTGGGTAAAAACACTTTCTAATTTTTGTGGCCAGTGAAATCCAGGTACATGGAACCCGCCCACCCACTGCTTACACTCTAATATAAAAAACCGTAACTCTACTTACTTGAATAAACGTCTTCTGTAACAAATACATTCAACTGAAAACACATCAGTTGAAAATGAAACCTGAAAATACCTAATAGAGGACAGCGGTAATTTTCCCTTTTTGGAAAAACTTTTCACTCCTATTTACGGACGATTCTGTGTCAAATTTTCACCTAATCGTCCCAGATGCCTGGCCGCCCGTGGGTGAGCCTGCTGTGGCTGGACCACGTGAAGGCAACCTGCTCTCTCTGGTGAGCGCTGCTTGTGCAGTTTCCCAGGCTGCCCTTTGCCAAAGCAACGTTCTCCGTCACGGAAGCAAACAGAAAAACGACCTTATATTCACCCAAGGAGAACCTCTCTTTTTCTCTGAAGCTGCTATTCTTCATTCTTTATCACTTTCAACCACCACCACCATATAAGAAAAATCTTTTTCTTTAGAGTTTCATTTTCAGTGTTTTTGTTTTAGAGCTACGTTATCACAGGGCATACACACTGCAGCTACCTGTGCTTCACGTGTGAAGGCATGTAAAGGGACAATGCAAACAAAACAAAAAAGCGATCCCAGTGAGATTGCCCGCTAGGAAAGTCACTGGGGCAGTTAGAATTATATTTTCAATAAAAAGAGAAAGAACAACCCGGTCATTCTCATAACTAACTATTATACAACTTTAATTAACTGGACTCGCGTTGCCCTGGAATGAAGCGGGCCTAATATGATCAGGGAGTGCATGCTTATGCCCGCCTTACAAACAAACAGACGTGGACTCGTAACTGTAACTGGGGTGATATTTTGGAGCACAGAAGGCACTCCTGAAGCCCAGTTGGTGTGCCTAATGGTTAAGGGTCAACTCACGTATCAGGAGGTCAGGGTTCGATTCCATTCGGGGCACACACCGGGTGGCGGGCTCCATCCCCAGGAGGGAACGTGCAGGAGGCAGCCGATCCATGACTCTCATCGTTGATGTTTCTCTCTCTCTCCCGCTCCCGTCCTCTTTCTGAAACCCATAAAAACGTATTTAAAACACCACCCCTAGAGTTCTGTGTTTCTTTCTTTCATCTTGTCCAGGTGCTCTCTGCCATAAAACAGGTCTCGGCTTCGAGGACACTTCCTCAGAGCCTCCTCTTCCACCACGGGGCAGCTTTCTGTTGAGAGCTACGATAGCGGTTAAAATATTTGCACCTTTTACTTCTTTACCCTCTTTTCCCTCCAAAAATAAAGAAAATAATGACCTACGAGCAGAGACAACATTCCTACAGCTCTCAACAAAATGACACGCACATGTTACCAACCACCAAAATCCGGTGGCTTGAAGAAAGGAGGAATTTATTTTACTGCCTGAGTATATCCTGGTAAGTTATTAAACACAACGCCATGGACTAGAGCCCGTTTGTGCTGTTTGTTGTTATCACGCTTAGATAATTCTGAAATGTGAAAGCGACGGTCAGAATGACTTTTGCGCTTAGTTTTGCTCAAGTGCAAACAGCTTACAAGTTCAGCCGAAGTGAGTATGTCAAGCTCCTAGAGCTCATTTTGGAAAAATCCTCTCCAGTGGTGACTCAAGTTCTAAAGTCACCAGTTCCCACGATGGACAATATTGTGAGCTTCTTAAAAAATAATGTAAGAAATATGCTCAACAAGACGTCTTATTAATGCCTTATCTCACCACAGACTTTCAGCTGTTCATTCAATCCGTCGTCTCTGGAGCGCGATAAAACTCGGCTAGAAAAGACAATCGACACCAATCCAAAGCTCTTCAAGTACTGCCTTGCCTCTGATAGATACATACTCTTTATTTTTATATTAATATTGCTAGTCATAGGCACCCGCCCCCCACCCCTCACACACACACACCCTTTACCTTTCTGCTGCAAAATACTCAGGATTCTGTTTACAAACATCGACTGGATGAAAGCAGGCGAAGGGATTAGACCAGTGGTTCCCAACCCTTTTTGGCTATCTCTAAAATCCTAATTCCCCCCCTGCCCCCCATGACATACAATTCTTATTATTCGAAAAGTGAGCTCCTCGTCACAGGAAGGAAGCCTAAGAGGCCATGAACTTGGTCTAAACAAGCTTCCAAAGAACATGGCATCCATGAAAGAGGAAAATAAAAGAACGAAAGGACGGTTGAAGGACTGAGGAAGGAATCACTAAGAAATTGTTTAAAAATAATAATAATATGAAGTGATATGAAAAAATAGCTAATAAAGTTTCAAAACACATCATAGAGAACTGAAATGCATAAATACATCACAACATATATTTATGTACTCTATATGAGGCCCCTAGAACCATAAGAAATGCCACAAATTCACGGTTAATAACTCATTCCCGAATTGCCCCCCTTAAAAATCAAATTGCCCCCCTGTGGGGCGTGTACCCCACATTGGGAACCACTGGGTTAGACAAAGAACATAGATGCACAACCCACAGACGCAGACAACAGTGGGTGGTGGCCAGAGGGAGGGGCGGCTAAGACAGGGTAGAGGTGGATAAAGGGGGCAGGGATGGGCGGGTGGGGGATATCTGTAATAATGTCAACCATAAAAATAAGGCTAAAAAGACAAACTAAGTCTGTATCTCGACCCTTCAGACCTATAGATGGAGAGCTACTGCTTTGAATATGCAGAGCTTGTATTAGGTCAAATCTGCTGAACTCTCATTACTGAGAACGCTTGTTGATTGCTGGATGATTAATTCTATTGTCTTTCTGTGTAAACCAACGCACTGTTTACAAATCATGAGTTTTAGCTTTTTTTATCTGACATGTGTACTTTCCTTTCTTTCACTGCTGCGTTATCTACAATGTACAATAAGATCTCATGGGACGTGCTCGCGTGACACAGCTCAACCCTGGGACTAGAGTCTGAAGCCGAGGAGGCAGCAGGCTGCGTATTTCCCGGGACCTCTCTGCCTGGGGTGCAGGTGACGGCCTCCTCCCGGCTCTCCACAGCGCCTTCCTCTGTGTCTCCCTCTCCTCTTCAACCTCAGGCTGCTTCTCCTTTATGCCCGTGGTCACCGGACTCCCTTTAGCTGGTCTCCGGCGGCTCGCAGTGCCGGCTGCGCTATATTTAGTTGTAATGTCCACGTTGACACGGCATGAGACAAGCACAGCTTCTACCTACTCCACCATCTTGCCCAAACGTGAAACAGTCTTGACTACAATTCTGCTAGTGTTCATCCTTAAATTTGACTTTAATAGGTATGTTTCAACATTGCTCTGTTGAATTCTTTCCCCCCACATAGAATACCCATTTATAGAAGTTATTTATTGTGAAAAATCCATATATTCCCAGTGCCTATATCAGTTCTTCCCATCTTTTAAGCACTCAAACAGGTATCGAGTGATTAAACAAATCAAGGGGCTATAATCGAAGGAATCCTAAAGACCAATTTATTTAAGAAGCATATTCTCTGTGAAGTTCTCAGTGTGAAATTAGTTCACTAATTCCTCAAACCGGAAAGTTTGATTAGTCGAGAATTTTATATGCCCTATCATGATGTATCCAGTGCTGTGTTCTTTGAGGAATCCGAAACACTGATACCAGATCTCAGCAATATACAGCTGACTTGAAATATTTCTTACAATACTGCTCCTTTCTTCTTTTCAATTAAACAAACACACACACACAGTGATTCAGAAACGTGTGCGCTGCATCCCCACAATTTCACTAGCACAGTGGGCACTGACTTCTCAAACCTTGTTAGTTTTCATGTCATTGTTACTCGAATGGAGCCAAGAGAGAGAATGGAATGAAATGCTGCCTTCTGCGTTCTGACGCCTATTTCAACAGCAGCAGCTCTTTCCTCCTGAGAAAAAGCTCTTTCCGTCACTCCCCCTCAACACGAGCACAGCCACAGCCCCAAAGGAGCCCAGCCCAGGCCACGCGGCTGTGTGCAGAGGGGGCGCCCCCACGCAGTGAATTGGGGGGGGGGAGGGGGGTGTAAAAGCCAAGAGCAGCGCATGCGCGCGGTGACGTGGTGACAGACGTGGCACAGGTTTGGTCTCGCACATGAGGAAACTAGTAGTTGCCCACAGCCCAGCGCAACGCACACTGAGACAGCCACGTCCTGCCTGACGGCAGGCATTGCCCTCTGATGCGCAAGGGGACTGGGCTGGCGGAGCTGTCCCTCTGTCCGTCCGTCCGTCCTTGCCACGTTGCAAGTGCAGGCAGGGCCCTTGGGCGCCTGTGCCCCGAGCGGATGGGGAAGCTGGGTTGGAGTAAAGGGAGACGTGCACACGTACGCGGAGACAATAAGATGCAGTTTGCATTTCTGTCCGCCAGGACCCGTGGATTCGTTCACAGATGCCCTTACAGATGTGCATAAACCGTCCTCTTCCCCAGGCCCGGTGCTGCGTCCCGCGAATCAGAAAGCTGGTGTGCCGTCCCGGAGCAGACGCATGGGAGGACAACGCAGTCTCAGGAACAGGTGACTTTAACAAATGGCTTCAAGACTACGGGGGAATGTTGCAGGGACGCAGGAGGAGGTCCGGGAGAGGGGCAGGACCTGGCCTGCTGCACGCGGGGAGGTCGGGGAGGGCCATTAGACACACATGGGGGACAGGCGTGTTCATTGTCATGTACACATGCCAAGCTGCAGGGTCACGAAGCGGGAGGTGCGCAGGGAAGGCCTACAGGCAGCTTCCTGTCACCGAGATGAGGGACGGGTAGCACTTAGGGAAGACGAGGCAGCGGGAAGGGGGTAACCGATTGGGGTTACTGGCGGGGACCTCAGTTCTCGTCAATGCAGAAAAGGTCTTAAGGTCAAAGAAAAGAAAAGAAAGCAGCAAAGCGGGGTGTGTGGAAGATTCATGCCAAGCGAGGAGTGGGCCAGTTGAGAGAGACGCAGACCCTGACCTTCTGGGTTATGAGGTTAAAAGAGGGATTTTCTGGGTGAGACTTTCATTCGCAGTCAGGGATGGCTGACAGGAAAGGGGTGCATTCCTCTATTTCTTCTGCACATGCCCTTACCCATAATGCATGCCCCTACCCATAATGCATGCCCTTACCCAAATGCATGCCCTTACCCATAATGCATGCCCTTACCCAAATGCATACCCTTACCCATAATGCATGCTCTTACCCAAATGCATGTCCTTACCCATAATGCATGCCCTTACCCATAATGCATGCAGAAAACCCGTGCGGTACCAAACCCGCAATGCGCATCTGATTACACTCAGCCCAGGGCCCTAGGAAGGTTGACTGAGGTCACGGCAGCCTCTGAGCTCGCACCCAGCACAGGCTGCCCGCTGGCGTCTGCTGGCTGTTGGGCGGCCCACAGAGAGGGCGTCTGAGGCCCATGCAGGTCCCCCTGCCAGGACCCCACCGCAGGCCCCGCCCAGCGGCTCACGTCTAACTTCCCACCTCCCGGGGTGGGGGTGGGGATGGGGGTTACATAGGCAGAAGGTGGTAATTCGGGGGGAAGGGGAAGAGTGCCTCCACACCTTGCAGCAAGGTCACGTGGCCTGGGCAGCTCCCAGGGTGGAGCCCGCGGAGCACCCGCGTCAAGGTGGTCAAGCAGCAATAAGGCGAGAGAGGCCATTCCGTTTCTGAGACGAGGCGGCATGGAGGAGTGGAGGTTCCTTGGGTGTGGAGAGTGGGTTCCCTCCCACCACCCAAAGCAAGCCGTGCCCGGTGTCAGTGGGTCCCCGGGGCTGCCTGGAAACGGAAATGTCTTCAGATGCCTCAGGTCCTGGGCAGGTCCCAGGCGCCCCCCACAGAGCCTGCCCTCCTGGGTTTGACAATTTGTAGGCAGCTCTCAGCGCTCAGGAGCCAGTGAGCTGACAAGAGGCCCAGCTCAGTCCAAAGGACAGCACCGGGGCAAGTCAGGTGCCAGCTGAAGAGCTCCACAGAGGAGGGGTCCCCAACAACCAGATGGAGAGCTCCAGGGAGGAGGGGTCCCCAACAACCAGATGGAGAGCTCCACAGAGGAGGGGCCCCCAGCAACCAGATGGAGAGCTCCACAGAGGAGGGGCCCCCAGCAACCAGATGGAGACATACATGGAGGAGGGGTCCCCAACAACCAGATGGAGACAGACATGGAGGAGGGGTTCCCCAATAACCAGATGGAGACATACATGGAGGAGGGATCCCCAACAACCAGCTGAAGAGCTCCACAGAGGAGGGGTCCCCAACAACCAGATGGAGACATACATGGAGGAGGGATCCCCAACAACCAGCTGAAGAGCTCCACGGAGGAGGGGTCCCCAACAACCAGATGGAGAGCTCCACGGAGGAGGGGTCCCCAACAACCAGATGGAGAGCTCCATGAAGGAGGGGGGCCCCAACAACTAGATGGAGACATATATGGAGAGGGGGTCCCCAACAACCAGATGAAGAGATCCATGGAGGAGGGGTCCCCACAACAACCAGCTGAAGAGACACCTTGGGGGAGGGGTCCCCAACAACCAGACGAAGAGACACCCTGGAGGGGTGGCCTGAACGCAGGAGCTTCTGTCCCTGTGGGGCTCGAGGCATCACACCTGGAACCACCCTTGTCCCCACCCGGAAAGTTCTGAATCGCATCCTTTTCTGTTTTTACGGGGCTTTGTGTTGAGCGATGAAACCCCTGGCCATTAGGGGCTGATGCACCTGCAGCTGCTCTCTGCTTCTGGGAGGTCAGGGTTGGGAGTGACAATTCCAACCCTCGTTTTCTGGTTGGAAACCACCCCAACCTTGGGGAATGGGGGGAGGGGGGACACCAGTCATTAACATAACAGAAGACACCTTACAGATCTCATCACTCAGGAGATGCCAAGGGTTTGGGGGGCTCTGTGCCGGAAACTAGAAATAACACTGAATATGTGTTTCTTATTCTGAACCAGAACAGCGCAGTCCTAACTGAAATGTGTAACAATAAGATCGGAACAATCTGTGATTGATTGGATAGAAACAGTAAGAAAAACAATCCTTTACTTATTAAGCCCTGACAGGCATGGCCTTTCGGACTTCACAGAAAGGGGACGTCTTGCACATTTAGGGGCAAGACTACCCTGGATAAAGGCGTGCAGAAGGTGGAGGGGGTGGCACCTGGGTGCGCGAGCAGCATGATTTACACTCATCCTCTCCCCTGAAAGCGGCGATAAGACTGGATGAAGTTGTCCCAACAGCCACTTCAAGACCAAACACAGCGCCGGCCAGTGTGGCTCAGCTCAGGGGTTGAGCGTCGACCTAGGAACCAGGAGGTCACGGTTCGAGTCCCGGTCAGGGCACAGGCCCGGGTTGCAGGCTCGATCCCCAGCAGGGGGCGTGCAGGAGGCAGCCGATCCATGATTCTCTCTCATCATGGATGTTTCTCTCTTCCTTTCCCTTCCTCTCTGACATCAATAAAATATATTTTTTTCAAAGAGACAAAAAACTGAGAAGCATTATTTATTGGAGAAAATCTGCTAAATCTTGGTAAGATTGGGAGTCCAAGGCATTTCAGCCCTAACACTGCTTTCACTCCCAGAGCGCTCGGGCAGTTCGGAAGCCCAAGGGGCTCTGCTCCCTGATGGGCTGATTTGATCTGATGTGTGGACAGAGCCAGGCCCGGGGCCCGTCACAAACACTCCACTCGCCACCTCGGGAGCCACTAATGAGAGAAGACCGATGGAGGGGGCCTAAGGTCAGACTCCTGGTGAGGGCAGCAGCTCAAAGGCAGAGCAGCCGGAGGTTTACCAGGCAGATGCAGCATGAGAGCACGGGGGGTGTGGTGGGGGTCGGGGGGGTTGCTGGCTCCCCTGCCCTTGTGGTCTAGAAGGGCGTGCAGGCTCGAGGCTGAGCCTGGCTCAGGAGAAATCAGGAGGAGGCCCGGGATGGCTCACACCGGACAGGAAGCTTGCGGGGGCGGGGGAGGGGTAGTTTCATGAGAGTCACAAGTCAGGCATTTTTTAAAAATATGTTTCAATTGATGTCAGAGAGGGAGAGGGAGAGGGAGAGAAACATCCATGATGAGAGAGAATCATGGATCAGCTGCCTCCTGCACGCCCCACACTGGGGATGGAGCCCACAACGGAGGCATGTGCCCTGACCGGGACTCAAACCCTGACCTCCTGGTTCATAGGTCGATGCTCAACCACTGAGTCATACCAGCAGGCAGGCATTTTATTTTAAATACCCAAATCTTAAATACCTAAATGTAGTGAAATATTTTTTTTTGCTGATCTTAAGTCTGTTTTTTTTTCAAGTTTAACCTTATATTTTTCTATTTCTTGGATGAAAGCATTGGTGAGGCTGTAGGAAAATATTTGAGTAAAAGGAGTTATATATTCCTGTGACAATTCTAGGAAAACGTATTTTGTATACTTAGAAGGTATCCAAACAACCAAAATGTACAAGCCAGCACCTGAATTTGCCTACGCTGTTAAAATTAGTAAGTTTCGGCTCCCACCCTTCGCTAGCCCACTGCTCTTTCCAGAAGAAAGGGTGTCATTACGGGCTGCTTGCTTTTTCTTAAAGCCGCGGGGATGTAGATCCTTTAATGAGCATTTGAAGTCAGAGAAGCTAGGCCAAGCTTGACTCATTTGTAATCTCTCTAGCACATAATTTGCCGTACATGGGTGGATTCGTGTTTTTGCTAGTCATGATTAATTTGGTTAGAATCAAGCAATGATATTGAAAAATTGCTTCATTATAGTTTTTTTGGTTTAGCTGTTTGAATGCTTTGTCTACGTTGTTCTGTAAACCACTCAGCTTAAAATATTCAGACATATTCGGGCTTTCGATGTCTCCAACTGAAAATATAATAATTACTTTAACATTTTTTATTTTGTCTTTAGTGTTGGCACCATTACGGATGTCCCCGTGTTCTCCCCCTTTGCCCACCTCCACCCAGTGCCCTTCACTCCCACCCCCTGGCCATCCCCAACTGCCGTCTGTGTCTGTGGGCTGTGCATCTATGTCCTTCCATCCTGTCCCTTCACCTCCTTTCGTCTGGTCCTCCCCTCCCGCCTCCCCTCTCGCAGCTGTCAGTCTGTTCCAGGTATTCAGGCCTGTGTCTGTGTTTAGCTTGTCAGTTTACTTTGTTCACTAGGTTACACAGATGAGTGAGATCATATGATATTTGTCTTTTT
This sequence comes from Corynorhinus townsendii, assembly GCA_026230045.1. Taxonomy (NCBI): domain Eukaryota; kingdom Metazoa; phylum Chordata; class Mammalia; order Chiroptera; family Vespertilionidae; genus Corynorhinus; species Corynorhinus townsendii. Next base: position 725,436 of record JAPDVU010000005.1, read on the forward strand.
TCTGACTGGCTTGTTTCACTTAGCATAACACGCTCCATGTTTATCTGGGAATAATTACCTTCTTTATCCTTTTCTGGTAGGAGGAAGTGTGAAGAGAGATCTACAGGCTTTCTTAATATGCGTTATGCATACATATTTATTAATACGTTCATGTGGAGTGATATCACTTTACATGTATGTACTATGTTACACTGCAACTGCTGGCAGAGTACACATGTTCTCAGGGCTTTGTTATCAGAAAGTTAGGGATGGACCTCTTTGGCGAGACCTGCCAGTACCCAGCTATCCCCAGGTGCATGTGTCTGTCTAGATTAGGAAACCATGTGCCTACACAGGAAAGCCACATTCTCCAGTCAATCTTTATTAGTAAGAATGTCAATATTTTGACCCCACCATCTGGACTCGGGAAGGAAAAAATGGATTATTAGTCATTAGTCCTATCCAATCACAGCATCTAATTCATTGGCCACAAACATTGAAAAACAGTGAATAGAATCTACACTAATAAAAGAGAAAGATGCAAATTGGCCATACCTCCACAACACCCACCAGCCAATCAGAAGTGGGTATGCAAATTAACCCAACAAAGATGGTGGGTTAATTTGCATAAGCAGGTGCAGAGCAAAGACTGAAGGGTCCGGCCCAAGCAAAGACTGAAGACTGAAGAGGCTTGGCTTCTCCACTGCGGCCAGAGTGAGGGCCTGGGTCCCAGGTGCCAGAGGAAATCCTGTGCCGGCAGCCAGGGGAAGGAAGGCCTATTGCATGAATCTTCATGCAATGGGCCTCTAGTTATAGAAATAAAACATTCATTCTGTTGGACAGAATATGTAATATCGTAAGGGATCAAGGATGCCTACATTATCAAACCTGAAATCCAGCAGCTCACAAATTGTTGCATGATGAATACATATCTGCAATAAAAGGCAGATTTTAAAAAGGCTGAGAACATAAGGAGAAGAAAGAAAGGAAAGGGATGCGTACTGAGGAGGGGAGAGAATATTGGTTTTACATAGTCAGCAGGACGGCATGAAGTGTGCAGGGAAATGTTTACGATTAAGACACGCCTAAGCGAGTCCGTGGCCGTGGGCACGCACAAGACCAGGCATCGGCCCCATTCTCACGTGTCCTCCTCGGAGTTTGTGCCACACCAGCGCCCGGACGCCCTGTGTCTTCTTTGCTCTCTGGTTCTTAATACAAAAGGGCACTTCCTGAATTAGCCTTTCTTTGATCATGCGAAGCTTAGCTCTCACTTTGTCCGGAATTCCTTGAAGGGGAACCTGCATATTGTTAACGTCATTCCTGTGTGAATCCATGCCAAACCAGTTACCGCATCAAAGCGCTGCCACGAGACATTATAAATGTCTTTTCACCGGGCTCCCTTCCACTCAGACGCTTTTCCAGGACAGTGAGTCCCCCCCGTGCTGCCCAGCTCCCCTTTCTGGTTCTGTCGTCTTTGGTCTGTTACCAAAAGCCTTTACGTCACTATGGTCTTCTTTTGTCATCTGCATGTAATGATAGCAGGACCTTCCTTCAGAAGTTAGATTCAAGCATTAAATGTGCATACATGACTTTGAACATCATAAGCAATTTATACAACATGCTATCGGCAACACCAAGTAACTGGGATTCAATATATTTAATATGTATTTGTGCAAGGAGTTACTATACCATTATGCATAGACAAATAGTTGGGGAACGTGCCTGTCAAATATTGGAAATTATTATGTTCCTATGGTAGAAATTCAAGTGATATTCTATTTTATTTTATATTTTGCTTAGTTTAGTTTTTCATTATCTAAATTTGCTACATTTCACATGTATCATTTCACAAGGAAAATTATGCCTACTTAAATATTTAAAATAAATTAATTCATTTGAAATAAACGAGATATAATTTTGAGTGACCGATCATTTCTTTTATCTTCTGCGTTTGACACGTTTTACCTTAGAAATCACTTGCTGTTTTGAGTCGATGTTGCCACTTAAGGAACAACCAGCTTCCCAGCGATGGCCGCGCGGGGACCAGTGACCTCCGGAAACTGGGGGAGATGCTCGCGCGTGGGGTTCCGTAAAGCCCGGTCCCGGGAGAATTAGACGTTAAATATTATGAACTAGAGGCCGGTCAGATAATTTGGATGAAAACATCATTGGAAAGACACAGATTACCGAACCTGACTAAGAAGACACCATGTATGACTACGCCTATAACAGAGACAAGCCCAGGCCAGACGGCACACCGGTAGAGTCTACCAAACACGTAAACACACACACACACACACACACCCCAAAACTCTTCCACACGGCAGAAGAGAAAAAGCCTCCTGACACATGCTAGGAGACAGCCAGGTCCTGGAGCCAAAGACAACAGCACAGCCCCGCGGTCGGCAAACCGCGGCTCGCGAGCCACAGGCGGCCCTTTGGCCCCTGGCGTGCGGCTCTTCCACAAAATGCCACGGCCTGGGCGAGTCTATGTTGAAGCAGTGGCGTTAGGAGACGTTTACGTGTGAAACACGTGGCTCTCCAAAGCCATGCCCAACGTCGTCCTACTGCTATTGGGCTCTGCGGACGGATGAGCTGGCCGACCGCTGCCCTGGACCAACATTCCTGATGAATCCGGACACAGACGTCTTCGCACAGGAACAGCGAACTGAACCCGGCGCGTGCACAAGCACCGTGCACCCGGATCGGTTGTCCTGCCTGTGAGAGCTTGGCCGTCAGCGTGGCCGAGAGCGACGGACAGGGCGCCTTCGCAGCTGCCCAGTCTGCCGCTGCCCACCCACCGGTCCTCACAAGGCGACCTGCGCCCCGGCGGCCGCAGCATCCCGTGCCCCTGGCGTGGACCACCTCTGAGCTAACCAGCTACGTATTTTCAAAACCGCTCTGATTCTTTAAGACGTTTATGCTTTTAAACACACAACCTGTCTTCCATGCTTATTCAAGTTCAACTTAGAGAACACATGTAAATCACAATAATATGCATAGCGTCTAATTAAAGACATAATTCCAAGACAGTCAGGAGACTCTGGAATGAATGCCGTGCGCGTAGCCACACACACTGCCGTGCGGACCAGACGAAGGAGGGTGCCTGTTCTGAGAGGCAGGCCCCTGGAAGAGCTGAGATCCCGTCTCGGGTGCCTGGTGCATTTGCTCTCATGGTCCGGTGAAGACAAGTTCTTTCACTGTGTCCGGTCTCTCGGTTGTCAAGTGAGGGGTCGGAGGTACAGGAGCACTGGGGCTGCCCAAGTCCTATTTTGCACAGCCCTTGTCGGACACTGTCACTGGTCTTGTGTTCATACCACCGAACACACAGGGCGGCGTAAAGCCTCCCAGAGCGCCCTGGCAGGAGAAACGCGATTCCTTTGGGAATAACCTATTAGCTCGCTACGTCCATTTGGGAAAAGAAACTGAGGATTGCTAACCAGGTCAATTTTCCCGCTAAAGGAGAGCGGCGAACACGTTCTACTGTTTCCGCTTTAAAGCCTTCGGCATGTTACTGTAGTCATCTCCAAGATTACGAGTCCCCAACGCCCACCTCTTCTACTTATTTAGATCTCTGTGCAATTTCTTCGCGTTAGCTTCCGTTCAGGGAAGATGCCGTGACCGTGTTTCAGTATGCGTTTCAGGCTGAGGACACAGATGTATAAACCGCTGCGGCCTGGCCAGAGGTAGCTTTCGGAGAAGACGATCTAGGCAGTGAATACATGACTAGAAGACTGTATGCATGTGGAAACATTTAATATTTAATACGGATTTTCAACACGTCATGTAAAACGTCGGTCTACACTGCCTCCGGATGTCTGTGAGCAGAAGGTAATCAGACCGTTGACGCCTAATTAAATGTAAGTAGCTTTTTAAACTGGACATATAACACCTGTGAAAGAAAGGGAAGAACATAAAATGTCCTTGATAATCCTGCAAAATGTGGAAAAACTCTGGTGTAAACAATATAATTAGAACCGTACATTCCAATTCTGACAGCCAGTGACTTAGCCGAGGGAAACACAATTCCCCGATTCACACGTTGCATTTCTACGTCTTTGCTATGCCCCCTCTTCCATTATTGGTGAAGAAAAACCACAACTGCCAAACCTCCGTAAAAGTAAGTTTTAACCGATTCTTGACAATACGAGTCAGCTCACCGTTCCCATAAAAACAGCTTCTGGAAAAATAGCCGGCGGCAATGCAACCCGTGAGACAGGCAAGTCAGATGACGGTGTTTCAGAATTTAATTAACTCTCAAGGATTAAATAACATCAACAACTGATTTACACCTATTTTATGGTGAAAAGAAAAGGATTCGGAGAAAATGCTGATTGCCAATGTACCATAAATTAAGAAAGATTTAAAGTAACAATGACGGTAGGGGCAAGGTTAGCTAGTGATGAGTAAAAATTTAGTCTGTAACTAAAATTAGATTGCTAATCTCAATAGGGACTTTTTTTTTCCTGAGTTTTAAAAACCTTCATTTTTTCCTAAAACTGTGCTTATATAACACTATTTTAAGTTATATTGCATGTCCAAGTTCAATCTAAACATTATTCTACATATAAATTAACGTTTTTCCAGTAGCTAATAAAAGGTACGAACATAACTTTCAGTGTCTAAATTGAAAGATGATTGTTAATATGAGTACTACTGAAATAAAAAGTATAAATTCAGCTAAGAAAGAAAATTTGACATTTTTATACCTCAGACAAGAATTAATTTAAAGTGAGGTATAACTTTGTACTGAGGTTAGTGAGAGTTCTTAATATTAAGTCAAATGATATATGGCATATGTTAAAACTGACGTTAGTTTATCTTTTTAATTAGTTTGAATGTATCCACCCAATAATTACACCGTTCGAATATGTTTTTATGTTAAGTTCACTGTGTGCTAGGATCTAAATGAACACATTTCCTACCATAAGAAGGATCACCATTTAAGTTTGCTGCAGCTCCTGAAAAGAGAATGCACCACAGATAACTTAGCAAATGTTGTTTTCTGGCACGCTGTCAGACACAGCAGAATGGTGTCGTGATTCTTTGATCGTTCTGTTTGTAAGGACAGCTTGCTTTAAACTGTGAGCTACTGTACAGTTGTAGACAGGCTGGGTGGGAAGTCCTCTCCAAGGGGACTTATTACCATCCCTGGAAGAATTGGGAGCACATTAATTCGCTGTATATTTACAGCGTTGTTCTTTAAACATATCAATTCCATGGTAATTTTGGCAGACTGAACAGATCTTTTACTACCCCAAAGAGCAAAGAAGAACATCCATGGTGTTGTCTGAGTAAAAGCGACCTATTTGCTCCTTTTTCGTGGGACGGTATTGAGCAATGTGTTCGATGTTTCTGAAAACGTGCCTGGTAAGTTTTATCTAGGTAGCCAATACGATCACTGTATTAGGGAGAGAGCCAGAAATAGAGGAGAAAGGGAGAGAGGGCGGGGGAGGGGACCGAGGAGAAAAGGGGAGGCCCTGAGAGAGGGCAGTGTGAGCCCTGAAGAGGGTTATCTGACCGGACCTGGGAGTTTGGCCTGGGCCACAGGGGCCCCTGAGCCTGCGCTGTGGGTGCTGGGCTCTCGTCTGACCTGACACCACTGGCGCTCTCAGCCTCGGCACAGCAGAGCCAGAGGCAAGGGGCCTTCAGTCCGCCCACTTGCATTAGCTGCGCAGCCACAGGGCAGAGCTGGGGTGCAGGTGCGGGCGTGGGCACGGGCGCAGGTGCGGGTGCGGGAGCAGGTGCGGGCGCGGGTGCTGATCTCCTTCAGAAGTTACGTAAATAACACAAAAAACATAAAGTGTCTGGTCTATATATCCAAGTAGAGGACTGAACTGAGGATTCATAGGCACTTTTGTTTATTCTGTGAAGTTGCTGGTCTTTCGTCATAAATAATTGGTAAATTCAGAGAAAATGTTTCTTCCATGTCCAACATAAATAAAACACACAAGTTTATCTTATAAATAAGAAAAGGTAATATTTGTGATATTTTGTCACTGGAGTTTCTTATACGAACATGTTTTTTAATAAGCAGTTTTAAATTACATTTATCCAAAGAAAATTAAGTAAACCTAAAGAAAATAAAAATTTGAGATTTGTTTTCTTTAAGATATATTAATACCTAATGAGTTATTAAGTATAAATAAAAAGATTAGAAGTTGAGGTTGTTTTCATCACCATACATATATATAATATATAATATATGTGTGTGTGAAAACAATAATATACAAAGAAAATGAAAATTTCAATGAAAGACAGCAATTCAATTAAAAATGGACACAGCCAAAGAACACATATGCATAACCCACAACACAGACAGCAGGGTGGTGGTGGCCAGAGGGAACTGGGGTGCAGGGGCTGGGCGGAGGTGGGCAAAGGCGGGGGGGGGAGAAGAATGAGGACATTCTAATAGTGTCAACAACAAAAATAAAAAATGGGTTAAAAATAAAATAAAATAAAATGGGCCAAAGATCTGCACGGATCACTAGCCGAGGAAGGCATGGAGATGGTAAATAAGCACGTGAAAAGCTGCCCAACACTATTTGTCATTGGAGAAGTGCAAATGAAAGCAACGCTAAATAATTAGAAAGGTAACTTATATATAACACTGAGGATGAGAAACAAGTCAAAACACATCTCCCTCCTTCGTTTTCACCCTTTTTATGTGGTTTTACGACAAAGTGCTCAAGGCAAAGGCCAAGCCTATGCGTCATTCCCTAGAGACTAGACTCTTCCAAGCTGACATTTAGTTAAGCTGCTTCGTGGAGTGACGTATGAGATACAATTTAAAGAGAAAAGCATTTTACTACTCATTCAGTATTGCTTTAAATTCTTCTCATTGCAATGCTTTTAAAAATATATATATATTTTTTATTTCCAAGAGGAAGGAAGAGGGAAAGAGATAGAAACGCGTGGCCGCCTTCTGCACGCCCCACTCTGGGGATGGAGCCCACAGCCCCGGCCTGTGCCCTGACTGTGGATCCACCAGTGCCCTCCTGTTCACAGACTGAGGCTCAACCGCGGAGCCATGCGGCCAGCTCACTGTAATACTTCTTAATTATGTAGAAATAAAAAACTATGATGCGTTTCCTGAGTGTTGACACAAAATAAAAATCTTAAAAATACCATAAATTGCATATAACTGGGAGAGTTATTCTCCTATAATTACAGTGTGTACAGTGTATAGGACACATGTCTACAGCGCAGTTTCTTTTGAATGTTATGTACCTACTAGGAGCACGATGCACAAAGATTCGTGCTAGGATGGGCTCTCCTTTTCCTGGCTGCCGGCACTGCCTTTCCGCTCCGGCCCAGCCCTTTCCGCTCAGGCCCTGCCTTCCCACGCTGCCCAGAGGCCCTGAGAGACTGGGGGTGGGGCAGAACGCCTCCATCGTCGCCATGGTGACAACGCAAACGTCCCACCCCCATCACTTGGCACCTGTGTATGCAAATTAACCACCGTCTTTGTTGGGTGAATTTGCATATCACTCCTGATTGGCTGGTGGCGTAGAGGAGGTACGGTCAATTTACATGTTTGCCTATTATTAGTTAAGATCCTGCTTGATACTGTGTGATAATTTTCTCACTACTTTCCCTACTCAAAGCAATGCAAAACCCAAATGTTTGTTGAGCAATGCGTGGCTCCTTAGAGTTTCACTCTTTTAGAATATATTATTAATATCAAAAATCAGCTCTGTTTTTCCCATTCATATTGTCATGTGTTTTACTCTATATGGTGGGACTAATAAGACCAATAAAACTATAAATAAAACCAACAACCCAGTAACAGAAATAGCTTTTTGGTGCTTGATCAAAATTGCTTATGCAAAGGATTCAGAATATGCTCATGTGAATTTTTAAATGATTATTTAAAATGAAACTACATACTTTACATATATGCACATATTGTGTGTACATATGTATTATATATATACTAGAGGCCCGGTGCACAAAATTCATGCACGGGAGGGGGGGGTGTCCCTCAGCCCAGCCTGCACCCTCTCCAATCTGGGACCCCTCGAGGGATGTCCGACTGCCCATTTAGGCCCAACCCCAGTGGGATTGGGCCTAAACGGGCAGTCGGACATCCCTCTCACAATCCAGGACTGCTGGCTCCCAACTGCTCACCTGCCTGCCTTCCTAATTGCCCCTAACTGCTTCTGCCTGCCAGTCTGTTTGCCCCTAACTGCCCTCCCCTGAAGGCCTGGTCACCCCTAACTGCCCTCCCCTGCAGGCCTGGTCCCTCCCAACTGCCTTCCCCTGCTGGCCATCTTGTGGTGGCCATCTTGTGTCCACATGGGGGCAGCCATCTTTGTCCACATGGGGGTGGCCATCCTGTGTGTTGGAGTGATGGCAATTTGCATATTACTCTTTTATTAGATAGGATTATATGTGAATATTTTTCATATATAACCTGAGAAATTTGCAAAACTTGCCTCATCTCTTCTCGAAGTTTTTGGAGGACTGTTGAATGGGTAATCAGAAATACCTTCCTACCAGCCTATCCTGAGTGACCGATTAAGTGTAACATTTTGTAAAAGGGTTTTTAAAAAAACAATCCTTATTATCATGTGAATCTCTATGAGCATGTAGCAAAAGAATCTATAATAATAAAAGGGAAATGTGCTGATTAGACCAGACGACCTTCCGGAGAGACCCGGGGCTGTGAGGGAAGCCCGGTCCCAGGTGCAGAGGGAAGCCCGGTCCCAGGTGCCAGAGGGAAGCCCGGTCCCGGGTGCCGGAGGGAAGCCTGGTCCCGGAGGGAAGCCGGTGCCAGAGGGAAGCCGGTGCCAGAGGGAAGCCGGTGCCAGCAGCCGGGGGAAGGGAGGCCTGCTCTTGCACGAATTTTGTGCATCGGGGCCTCTAGTGAAAAAATAATAATCTGTAAAACATACTTGAACAAGGACGTGGAGGCCACTGGTAGGGTGACACAGGCTGGTGATCTCCGAAACGTGGTTCACAACGGGGAGGAAGCCATCAGAAGGCCTTCCTTTTGTGAAGGACAACAGGAGGCATTCCACTTGAAGGTCAAAGATCGCTCCCTCTCTCGTCAGCGGAACGTGGTCCGTTCCACGCGCCTCCCAGCGAAGGCGCGACTGGTGTGCGGGCGCGGCGTGTCCCGGGCGGCCTTGCTGGGAGGCCTGCAGAGCCATCTACGGTGACAGAATCGGGGCAATTTCATTTTCTTAATGAGCTTGGTCCTAGGAGAGCAGGGCACCGTGAGAGACAGGCCAGGGGACTGAACGCGAACGCATCCAGCAAATAGCGCTGGGGAGGATGTCGTGCTTTCAAAAGAGCAAAATGAAAGGCAATCAGCATTTAGCTTCAGGGTCTTTCCCTTCTGCAATGGATGCTTAAGCAGGGCGGGTGCGGCCTCTCTCTATGCCATGTGGACATAAGGATTATTTGGATCTAAAATAAACCTTCAGAAACAGCGGATGAGAAGGGCCCTCTGACCGCCTTCCTTCCTGAAGGCGGGAGATGAACTCGCTCCCCGGGAAGAGCCGCCTAGTCCAGGGGAGGGAGCTGACCTCGCAGCAGAGACCAGCAGGGGCCGCGGGCCATGTGCACAGAGGGGCGGGGAAGAGGGGGCTGCGGTCACTCTCGTCTCCCTCGCTCTCCCTGACCTGCCTGCCTTGGTGAACCCAGAACCCCACAGGCACAGCCCCTCTTTGAGTCCCCTCTTCCCGGGGTCCCCGGTACCCGTAAGGACCTGCACGCCTTTCGGGCCCAGCCGGAGACCCTAAGGGGGCAGAGGTCAAGTCTGGCCTCTCCTGTAGTGTTAAGGCATTTTTCAGAGAACAGATCAGCAGAGGGACTAATGTCTGAACGTCTGTGGCACACCAACCTATTTTTTTTTTTTAGTTTGAAAATCTCGGAGAAAAGAGGTCAGTGCCTCTGACTACGCAGGCGGGTATCGCCTGTTTCAGAAAGGCCTGCGGCCCCCCTGCTGAAAATGGCTGCCACGTATGAATAACGATCCCGGGGCTGGTTTTCTTTTCACCAGTTGGTCGCTGGGAATACACCGAGAAGAGAGCTGCACGTTCTTGTTCTCTGTCAGCCGATGTAGTGATTGCTTTGGCACGATTGGTGCCTGTTAGGGTGTTGTGTGTACTGCTTAAATCGTTATCGATCAGCGTATCCCATATTCTCCCTAATGCTATGAACTCTCGGCACCATCTCCACATGGCAAGGAAACCCAGCGATAACGCAAACCACAGATACTCAAACGTAACAAAAATACGAGACCTAAGCTATCAAACATCGTAGGTATGTTTGGTCACATGGACGGACACAGGGTACCATACACGTGAATTTTTAAAAAAAGAATTTAGTCCATTACATTTAAATGGGTGCCATTTACATTAGCGTGAGACGCTAAACTAGACTATAATTAGAGTATAACGAGAATATAGTCACAGTGCGTATAGGCAGATGACGATGGTGGTGACACAGATGACAGACGATGAATGAAAGCACAAGCAGCCGTATGACTTGGTTGATGGATGAAGTGGGGAAACAGTGATGGATGGTAAGGGCTAGGAGGCTTTGAGTCATGGCGCTGTCGGATTTCACGGGGTTCCTTTCAGGGCAGGGGTTGGCCGGGAAGTAAATCGAGGCTGGATTAACAGCAAAGGGGAGCGGAAGGCACAGCAGCAGAGTTTCATCAGTTTGATAAAGCATCTCACTCGAGGAAAATCACTTTTACAAAAGGAGACGTGATGCTTGTCATTGAGGAGTCAGCACATTATCAAAGGATTCAGTCACAAACGTAAGCTAATTTTAGGAGCCAAGTTCTTGAGAAATAAGGACAGATTTGACTCAAAACAGGAGCGGGCTTTGTACATATGGGATATACGAATTCGACCCAAAACATACCCAGGAGCTGGCATGTTTGACCTGTTACAGGGGCAGGAACGAGGCAGAGAGTTCACAGGAAGAAGGGAGGACGTCTGCAGGTGGGACGCGATGTAGCAGGGAGTTTCCGCTTGACTGCTTCCACTTCATGCACAGACCTGATGTGTGTGAGCCTCTCAGAACAGTGTCTGGCCCCCAGAAAGTGTAATACGCTAGCTGCGAATACTTCTCAGTGAAGTATGAAGCAAAGTCCTACGTTGAACATAAAGCAGAAGGAATAAAATTTAAGAAGACAAAGGTGTGAGGTGGTCATTGTGAGGAAGCAAGACTCTCCACTCCGGAGTCCCCCGGGGGGCCCCTTCTGGGTAAAGGCCTCAGGTCTGGGGCTCCCCTGGCCTTTCTCTATCGCATGCTCCCCCTACAGAGGTAGGAAATCACATCTGATTGGCAAATCTGATTGGCAAATCTCTATACATAAAAGCCTAAGCAACTGTTTTGACTGATCAACGGAACGACTGGTCGACCCGTCACTATGACGCGCACTGACCATGAGGGGACAGACGCTCGATTCAGGAGCTGCCCCCTGGTGGTCAGTGTGCTCCAGCACACTGCCAACTTCCTGCATCCCTCCCCCGAGCCAGCCAGCCCTATCGGCTCCAATCAGGACTGGGAGAGACGGCCCTGATCGGCCCCAGTTGCCAGCCAGGCAGGGACCCCACCCATGCACGAACTCATGCACCAAGCCTCTAGTTTTGAAAGAATACATCCGGAATGTATACAGTTTGGTCAAACCTAAGCCTTCCCTTGGCTGTGAGCTCCTGGAAGTGAGCAAGCCATCTCCTTCCTTCCTTCCTCCGTGACGCGGCGTTGATGTAGCTGGTTAAACTTCCTTCAGCGTGGAGGTCTGCCCGGCCCCGCTGCGGGCCCCCCCCCCTCCCCCTGGGAGTTCACCATGAGCTGATCTACTTGCTGTAAACATCAGCCCTCCGACTAGCACTTCAGTCACCAACAACACGGACGCTGTGACGCCTTTGCCTTCGTGGTCACTTGGTCTAGAACAAAAGCAGGAACACAGGAGGTCTGTAACTGGTCTCCTTAGCGACGGCTTCCATCTTCGGGAGATTGCGGGGTGAGTCTTGACACATTAATTAATGTATCTTTAAATCAACCCCACATCAATTAAACACGGGTAATACGAGCGCTGATCCCAGGGGGTCGTTTGGAACACTTGCAGCACTGATTAAAACTGTGCTTTCGAGTTCATAAGTGCATTGCAATGTAGGCACCTTTTTCCTTAATGCAAATCTGTAATACGGATGACTGGCATCCGTGTTAAACTGGGGACCGAGGAGAGAAAAGTGTCAGAATAGGAAACAGAGAAAAAGGAGTATATCGTACACATGTGCAAAGTCTCGATTAGTCTATTTGAAGATAATTCTTCAAATGGCACATCAAGAATCCGGCTATTCTCCACCTCGATTCCAGGCAGCTTACATTGTGGGGGCGGGGGGAGGGAGGAAAAATTAAACATGGGGGACTAGAAACAGACTTTCAATCCAACTTGGCAACTGGCACCACCCTGGATGCCCCGTGTTACTTGTTAAGCTCGATGCCAAACCGTCGTTGATGGAAACGTTATTATCGGTAGGGGTCATTAGCGTGTTTGCCGGGGGAGAAAGATTTAAGCGTAGCGATGCCTTGCTTAAGGGGAGAGTGGTGGAAAGTGTATGGAGTGGATTTATTTGGGGCTGGAGGTTCATTTTGTCCACCGAGGACCCTCGAAAAGAAACAGAAGGAGTTCACAGGATGAAAAACGCTATTTCAGACAGAGGGGAAAACCAGGCGCAAGGTCCGGAAGTAAGAGAAAGGAGAGATATTTAGAAAATGCAATCTAACACCTGGGACAGTGTCAACTGGTACACGTGAGTCAGCTGGGGTGACGGTCCCTGGGGAGCCAGAGGAAGATGGTGAATAAAAGATAGGAAAAGGTGTGTCTTTTAGAACAATCTTTCTTTTTTTTTTTTTTTTGAAAGGACAGAGTGAAGGCTTGTAAAGCGTGTATTATTATAAGTCAGATGAGACTAAACTAGGTCCTCGCTGTGGTATATTTCCTTAGTCTGCTGCCTAGGAAAACAGCACATCCCTACTCCCCGTGACCTATCCCTGAGAGCTGGTTAGAGTCGTTAAAGATTACTAGGAAAAGTAAGCAGGGCTAGGGATAATGAAGGGTAAAAGGTGCCACATCACACGGCTGTTTCTAACAAATGTATTTGACGTGGTGCTATAGGCCTGGAGCATGCCATCTGTGCACTGGGGGGAGGGGTCCCTCAGCCCAGCCTGCGCCCGCTCATCCCCCGAGGGGTCCTTAGAGCTGCCACAGAGTTAGCAGAGGCTCCCACCACCGCCGCTGTGCTCACCTTCCATGAGCCCGGCTTCTGGCTGAGCGGTGTTCCCCCTGTGGGAGCGCACCGACCGCCAGGGGGCAGCTCCTGCATTGAGCGTCTGCCCCCTGGTGGCCAGTGCGCGTTATAGCGACCGGTCGTGCCAGCGTTCTGTCGATTTGCATATTAGCCTTTTATTAGATAGGATGTGTGGTGACAGCTGAGTATCTGTGGTTGCTATTCAGATGAAAGGCCTCAGGAAAGCTATAGATCTTCCAGATACTGGCAGACAGGTGCCAATTAAAGACTTGAATCTTTTTAAAAAAAAGCTTTTAATGTATTTTTATTGATTTCAGAGAGGGGTGGAGAGGGAGAGAGAGACAGAAACATCCATGATGAGAGAGAATCATGGATCAGCTGCCTCCCACACTCCCTTACTGGGGACTGAGCCAAAGACCTGGCCATGTGCTCTGACCAGGAATTGACCCCACTGAGCCCACAAAGTCCAGGCAAGACTTGAATCTTTTAGTACTATTTCCATGATATTTTTAGTGAATTTTATGTATATTTATATTTCCAAGGGATATTTGTGTACTTTTCATAATTTAAAAAATTAATTTGAGTAAATATATTATACATGTGTCTGTTACACACATAGCATGTTTGCCTGGGTGAATTACCATTCAAATTATTCTCCTTTTTAAAATATTTATTACACGGTAGCCCTTAAACCCACAAGCCATATTTTGACAATGACAGCAGTATGTGAAGGAAAAATGAAATAATTTCCAGCAATCATATTTAAATTGATATATCTGATCTTTGCTCAAATGTTCTTTTAAGCTCTCGTGGAGAGAAAACCCAAGAATAACCACCCACCTGTTCTGAACATGAGAGATTTAGTAGACATTGTTATTTTTCAGGCTTTAAAAACCGGTATTTTGTACTCAAAGGAGTTGACAAGTGTTTTTATTGTGAGCTCTTGTAGAATAAATGTTCTCTTCTTTTGAACCTGAGTGCCTGGTTATAATGAGCATAAACTATTTTAAAGGAAAGTAATACCATCTCAGAACATTCAAACACAACTGGAATTAGCACAAATTGAGCTTCAAATGCCAGGTTGGAAAATGGCAGAAGGGAAGAATAGAAAACTCTAAATGCACCAAATAGGACGTGTTCGAAGAAAGGCACATTGTAAAGGACAAAACCTAGCGCTTGTCAAGTTAGTAATTAGTCTAAATTGTCTGGGCTCATGTTAACGAAAAGCGAATGTTCCGAATGCCCGGTGAGGAAGAAAAATTAACACACGTGTTTGTTCCACGTGGGCGCACGACTTCTGTTCCAAAGCCCTTTCAGCATGAGGCTCCCCGCGGGGTCAGCGGGGCCTGGCTTCCCTACGGATGATCCACGTCCCCCATCCGTGCCAGGTCTCATCGGTGCACGTCTTCGCCCAGGTCCCTTCCTCGACACCCACATCTCCATTCCCGTTCACATCTTTTTAGCTGTTGCCCTGAAGCATTCTGCAAAAGGACATCCATGTAAAGCAACGACAAAGGAAGGAATGATTAAAAGCACCAGCACAGACAACCGTATTCTTACATTAATCGAGGCCCGTGACCAATATTTATAGACGCTTAGGCAACAAGCACCATAAGCATGTACAAACCAATTATGTTCACAGAGCTGAATGGTGGTTACTAGTTTCCCGGGGGAGTTTATGTGAGTTATACTTCTCCGGTTAAAGTTTTCTGTTTTGTTACGTATAGTTTGGGGGAGAGGGGGGTTGCTATTAAAAGTTCAGAGGGAGACAGTAGGAAGTGTGGGTGGTGGCTACACGCTTCTCTGAGAAACTCGAAATACAAAGGTCGCAGTACAAAGCTCCGCAGAAGAGTGCCCAGCTGGACAAAACAAGGGCGTTGTGATGTAATACCTAGTTGTGGGAGGAAAACAGGCCTCTAGAATGACGCCTTTCCATTCACAGATATGCACAGGCTAACGGGTGTCGACTGTCCTATAGGATAAAAGCCTAATATGCTCAGTGTCCAGCCGTCCGGTCCATTCAACCAATCAAAGCGTAATATGCTAATGCTATGCTAAGTCAGCTCAACCGCTTGCCATGACAGGCACTGACCACCAGGGGGCAGACGGTAGACAGGTAGACCAGTCGCTACGATGTGCGCTGACCACCAGGGGGCAGATGCCTCGACTGGTAGGTTAGCATGCTGCTGGAGTCCAGCCAATCAGGACAGAATTAGACTGGCTGGACACGCCCTGGAGCCCTCCCGCATCTCTCCCCGGCCCTGATCATGCACCAGTAGGGTCCCTCAGCTGGGCCTGTGCCCTCTCGCAATCTGGGACCCCTCGGGGGATGTTAGAGAGCCGGTTTCGGTTCAATTCCAGAGGCCGGGCCGAGGGACCCCACTGGTGCACAAGTTCGTGCACTGGACCTCTAGTATAATATACATATTGAGATGTCATTGTTCAAACGGATGCAGTTCATATACCCACCCCCCTCAATGATCACAATTTATATTTAAGGAAGTTGAGGGGTTTTTTTCTTTGCCTTCTGAATTTTTTATAATCTTTGAGTAAATTCTATACCATGCTATTTCCTTCAGAAGTCATCTTACAATGGTAAACTCTACTTTTCCATAAATATCACTTGTGTTACTTTGTAGTAGTTAAAATTCAAATTAAGACAGAATAACATTATTGAGATGATAATGAAAAGATTAAGACAAATTTGATGTTGAGTGCAAACCAATGATGTTCTATTATGCCCCGAGAAATAGCTATAGTAAATAACACAAACATTGAAAACTGTTTAGGAAATCATACCAGTTCATTGCATTACCACCTCATGGTTCTCTAAGGAAGTATACCTGTGTCTGTGCTCTATTTGACATTAATATCTACACTAATAAAAGAGTAGTATGCAAATTGACTGTACCTGCGTGACGCCCACCAGCCAATCGGGAGTGAGTAGGCAAATCAACCCAAAAAAGATGGTGGGTTAATTTGCATATGCAGGCACCGAGCAGCTGGGGGTGGGGCAGGACGCTTGCGTCATCGCTTTCCGCACCGCCCCTGGCCGCTCCAGGCCTCTATGCAGCGTGGGAAGGCAGGAAGGCGGCTCCAGGCCAGAGTGAAAAGGCAGCTCCGGCCAGCAGCCAGGGGAAGGAAGGCCCATTCTTACACGAATCTTCACGCATTGGGCCTCTAGTACTTTAATATTTCCCTTGAAAAAACGTGTACGTAGACATTAAAGATGATTGAGTCGGTTACTTCCCATAGCAGGGTCAAGCTGTAACTAGGCTGACGGCTGAACTGGTAAAGGACATTGGTGTGACTGCGAATGTGTTTCCTAGGAGAGAATTCACCATGGGAAACAAGGACCCAAACCCAGTGAATAAATCAGCAATTCAGCTGCAAAGGTTCTGGGAGGAAGGGGCACCTAATCAAAACTTTACAATGTTTTTTTTTTAAAAAACCTCAAACCTATACATCCTTCACCACTAAAACTGTTACTTTGGTGCAGAAGGAGGAAAACACAGAGTGAGGACACATTCTCTGCTTCACCGAGAACTGGCATACAACCTGGGCACGCGGACGCCACTGCTGTCAACGGACAGTGGGTCACAGCAGGGACCAGCGGGGCCTTCAGTGTCCGTAAGGTATAGCGTTTCTATTCCTGATGGAAGAATGGAATGGCGAGGAGGCAAGAGAGAAAGAGAGAGAGGAGGAGGAGGAGAGAAAAAAGGAGAAAGAAGACAGCGAAGAGGAAAAGCAAGCGTAGTCACGGGCAGGATAATAGTGATGTTTAGAAAGAGGCAGTTGCAGCCCAGCTGGCGTGGCTCAGTGGCTGAGTGTGGACCTATGGACCAGGAGGTCCCAGTTCCATTCCCGGTCGGGGCACACGCCCAGGTTGTGGGCTTCATCCCCCATGGGGGAGAGGGTGCAGGAGGCAGCCAATCAATGATTCTTTCTCCTCATTGATGTCTCTGTCTCCTTCTCCCTCTCCCTTCCTCTCTCTCTAAAAAAAAAAAAAAATCAATAAAAACATTTTTAATAAAAGAAAGAGACAGTTGCATCTGCCAAGAAGACTGGTGCCCATGGTGGGAGCCGCAGGCTCCATGGGAGACAGCAGAAGAGCGAGGCCCTCCGAGTCGGGGAAGGTCTGCAGGAGTGGCAGAAAGGATCCAATGAAAATGTTCTTGTTCTTGTGTGTTGGGGGGGGGAGGGGTGGTGTGTTGTGTGTGTGTGTGTGTGAGTCAAAGTTCACTTGGCTATCGCTAGCATTCATGGCCGGGATGGGTTGTGTGGCTATTGTAGAGGCCACGTCATGTACATCAGCATGTTTGGGCTGAAGACAGTGACCTCTGAGCTAACAGAATGACTCGTACGCAAATCGCATGCACAGCAAAGCGGGTTCTGAGGCACATGTGTTACATTTAAATCCTGAAGAACAAGGCCGCTTCTCTGTCCCTGTGTATAGTTCTGGGGCCCAATGGAGCAGCAGAATCCCTCAACAATTGATGGACATAATTTAAGAGCATTTAGAACCTCTCCAGAATGATTGTCTTGCACAGCAGTTTTGATTGGTGTTTTGGCCTCACTGATTGCCACTAACAGTATGCCTACAGGCAGCTGTCATCAAAGACTCAAAATAGCATTTTTAAACAGTGCCCTGAGAAAAGGACACTTATAAAAACCATGGTCACGAGGGTTACTTGTACTGTTCTGTTGCATATTAATATATAAGGCATATTAAGTCTTTGTATTACCTAGTCATATGTAAAAGCTCATTTACAAAGACGGACTTTCAGCGTAGAAGGTGTACACAAGATCTTCCCGAGATACTCTGAAATACCTCCAAGTTGTTTCTGGCAAAGCAAAAAAAAAAAAAAAATCCCAAATTACAAATTATTTTGTCATGGATTTTGAGCTAAAATCACACAAAATACATGTAAAAAAATAACACATGGAGAGTAAAATGACTTGCTGTCACAATGAAGAGAAACTGCTTTGCTTTATTCTAACGCATCCATGAAATTCTAAGAGCAACGAGCGTGTCTTTTCTCGTCTTTGGGCTGCTCGCCGGGCCTGGCATGGTCCCTGCCACACTGGAGGCTCCCCGCATGTGAGATGATTTTATGCTGTTATTGATAGATGTAGATGTAGATGTAGATGTAGATGTAGATGTAGATGTAGATGTAGATGTAGATAGAGGTAGATGTAGATAGAGATAGGGATAGGGATAGAGATAGAGATAGAGGTAGAGGTAGATAGATGTAGATGTAGATGTAGATGTAGATGTAGATAGAGATAGGGATAGGGATAGAGGTAGAGGTAGAGATAGAGGTAGAGGTAGAGGTAGAGGTAGAGGTAGAGGTAGAGGTAGAGGTAGAGGTAGAGGTAGATGTAGATGTAGATAGAGGTAGAGGTAGAGGTAGATGTAGATGTAGATGTAGATAGAGATAGAGATAGGGATAGAGATAGAGATAGAGGTAGAGGTAGAGGTAGAGGTAGAGGTAGATGTAGATGTAGATAGAGATAGAGATAGGGATAGAGATAGAGATAGAGGTAGAGGTAGAGGTAGAGATAGAGGTAGAGGTAGAGGTAGAGGTAGATGTAGATGTAGATGTAGATAGAGGTAGAGGTAGATGTAGATGTAGATGTAGATGTAGATAGAGATAGAGATAGGGATAGAGATAGAGATAGAGGTAGAGGTAGAGGTAGAGGTAGAGGTAGATGTAGATGTAGATAGAGATAGAGATAGGGATAGAGATAGAGATAGAGGTAGAGGTAGAGGTAGAGATAGAGGTAGAGGTAGAGGTAGAGGTAGATGTAGATGTAGATGTAGATAGAGGTAGAGGTAGATGTAGATGTAGATAGAGATAGGGATAGGGATAGAAATAGAGATAGAGGTAGAGGTAGAGGTAGATGTAGATGTAGATAGAGATAGAGATAGGGATAGAGATAGAGATAGAGATAGAGGTAGAGGTAGAGGTAGAGATAGAGGTAGAGGTAGAGGTAGAGGTAGAGGTAGATGTAGATGTAGATAGAGATAGAGATAGGGATAGAGATAGAGATAGAGGTAGAGATAGAGGTAGAGGTAGAGATAGAGGTAGAGATAGAGGTAGAGGTAGAGGTAGAGGTAGAGGTAGAGGTAGAGGTAGATGTAGATGTAGATGTAGATAGAGGTAGAGGTAGATAGATGTAGATGTAGATAGAGATAGGGATAGGGATAGAGATAGAGATAGAGATAGAGGTAGAGGTAGAGGTAGATGTAGATGTAGATAGAGATAGAGATAGGGATAGAGATAGAGATAGAGGTAGAGATAGAGGTAGAGATAGAGGTAGAGGTAGAGGTAGAGGTAGAGGTAGAGGTAGATGTAGATAGAGGTAGAGGTAGAGGTAGATGTAGATGTAGATGTAGATAGAGATAGAGATAGAGATAGAGGTAGAGATAGAGGTAGAGATAGAGGTAGAGATAGAGGTAGAGATAGAGGTAGAGATAGAGGTAGAGATAGAGGTAGAGGTAGAGGTAGATGTAGATGTAGATGTAGATAGAGGTAGAGGTAGAGGTAGATGTAGATGTAGATGTAGATAGAGATAGAGATAGAGATAGAGGTAGAGGTAGAGGTAGAGGTAGAGGTAGAGGTAGAGGTAGATGTAGATGTAGATAGAGGTAGAGGTAAAGGTAGAGGTAGAGGTAGATATAGATATAGATATAGATAGATATAGATGTGCATGATATAGGTGTAGACATGTATTTATATTAAATATTATTATATTGAAAGAAGGAAAAGCAAAAAAAAAAAGCAGAACTAGAATAAGACCGAGGCCAGAAAGATGAAGCTCAGGAACTATATAAAACCAAACACACTTTTTAAAGAGGCCGAGAGGAAGACAACACTCTGAAATGCTGAGGACTCGCACTTGAA
The DNA here is from genome assembly GCA_026230045.1 of Corynorhinus townsendii. Lineage (NCBI taxonomy): Eukaryota > Metazoa > Chordata > Mammalia > Chiroptera > Vespertilionidae > Corynorhinus > Corynorhinus townsendii. The sequence goes on from JAPDVU010000005.1 coordinate 745,603, forward strand.
CGACTAAGGCACACAATGCCACAGTCTGCGTTCATGTTTCGACTTCCTCCGACAGCCCCCTCGCCTGTGATGCGCTTGATAAGCAAATGCGGCATTGTGGGAGGAAGACGGGGTGAACGACCCTCTGGTGGAGGCCTCTGTTCACATGGATAGCTCCCGAGAAGCTCGCCACGGACCACGGGAGCGCCGCGGTCTATCTTTGCATCTCGGATAAAGAAAGGAAACGCACAGGAGAAAAGCCGAGCACAGAGAACAGGGTCACGGGTGTCCAGCGTCGCGGTAAATCGAACTGCCTGGGCCCGCCACTCCCCCACAGAATGCGTTTTAATTGGGACCATGATAAAGTATCCATTGGGGAGATTTCACATCTTGAAGTTACGCAGCCTTCTTGTTCGTGAGCAAAAATGCGTGGGCATTTTGCCTTTGTATTGCCTACACAATGCCTCTGCTGGCAGCATCCCGCCAGGAAAGATCATTATCACCTGATCACCATTGCCTACCTCCTACACAACTCAGAGCTGTTTTGTACAGGACTCTCTTGAGCCCTAGAACTTATCCCGATAAATCTCTCAACCCACGCCCTGGCCAGGGTGGCTCAGCCGGTTGGGAGTCCCCCATGCACCAAAAGGTTGCCGGTTCAGCTCCTGGTCAGGGCATGTGCCTGGGTGGCGGGCTCAATCCCCAATGAGCTGCCTGCAGGAGGCAGCCGATGGATTCTTACATCCGTGTTTCTCTCTCCCTCTCCCTTTCTCTTTCTCTAAAAAATCCAATAAACTATTCATTAAGAAAACAAAATAACTCAACCTTCACCCTAGTGTTCTTTCCAAAAACGTTCCTTTAACATGCGCCACTAACAACTACAGCAAATCAAAAACTGATTGAATGCCCGTGAGACCTCCTTACCATTCTAGGCACATGAAATGAAATATTTTTAAAAAGAGCAACAACTAAAACCAAGTACATATGAAATATGTCCGCCCTTACGCAGCTTATGTTCTGGCAGGGGGAGGTCGGGAGAATCGTCATTTGAGCAAAAACATGAAGGAGGTGAGAAAGGCAGCCATCGGACTCGCTGGGGATGGGCATTCCCGGCAACTGCTCGAGGATGGGGAAGACACAGAGCAGAGCCAATCAGGATGGGGGAACAGAGGAAGGAGATGAAGAATAGCTGGAGGTTAGGTTGGAGAAATAATGAGGAACTTCTAATCAAGCCTCACCCCCTGTGGTTTCACATCTCTCAATACTTGTTACACATATTTTCTCTGCTAAATCCCGACTGTCCCTATGCTACATCGATTCTCATTGTCTTTTCATTGGGTTAGTATGCCTGTACCTTTATCTTACTCAAGCCTTACTGTAATGTATCTATACATCAAAGCCTAAGCAACCCTTATGACCTGGAAAGGCCGGAACGACCCATTGGCCAGTAGTTATGATGCGCACTGACCACCAGGGGTCAGACACTCAATGCAGGAGCTGCTCCCTGGTGGTCAGTGCGCTCCCACAGCCAACCTCCCATGGCCAGCTAACCTCCCGTGACCCCTTCCCTCCTCCGTGGGTCACCTCATTGGCCCCAGTCAGGGGGGCCGGCTGGCCAACCTCCTGCAGACCCTCCTCCTGGCCAGCCAGCCCTCCTGACCAGCCAACCTCCTGGAGCCCCTGCCTCCTACCAGCCGCCCCCCTGCCCCATAGGCCTCGATCACTGGCCAGGCCAAGGAACCCTACCTGTGCAAGAATTCGTGCATCAGACCCCCTCTAGTATTCTATATAAATCCTTCAGTGTGGGAACTACAATAGAACATTCTTGCTGCTTCTGTGGTTCTAGTCATAGTCCCTAACTGATCTATCAGCTGCAGGTAGTAGGTCCCTTTAAACTGACGGACAGTCATGTCAGCCCTGAGAAAGGTCTTCAGGAGTAAATGTTATGGCCTTGCATCCATCTTCTGGCCCTTTTTACGGTGTTGTTCACGCGTCTACTTCTTTTTGCACCACTTCCTGCCACTCTCGTCTTCCCCTGAGTCTCCCCTCTCCTCCCTGTCCTGTTCTCGAGCCGGAGAGGGTGTTGGACATCTTCTCCTTGGCCGAAGGACATCCCTGCGCTGCTTCTACTCGCCCCTCAGGGCGCTGCTCGAAGGGCCCCTTCCTGAGGGCAGCTCCCCTGCTCGCTTCTTCCCCTGCAGTCACAATTAGGTCCGCCTTTCTCACTTCTTCTCAAAAAGTTACCGGAATGTGTCCGTTCACCTTTACTTTTAAAGCTGCAGTAACTCCACACTCAAACCGATGTGTCTTGAGGACACTTCTGTGTTGCCTGCTGTTTTGATCCTGGAGCTTACCTGGTAGTCCTCGTGGAGTCAGTGTCAAAAATTCTGTTCAAGGAATATTAAGTAACATATTGCTAATGGCTTCATGTACCGATTACCTGACAGAGTAAGCAAGCTCAGATATGGACTGGTAGGTACATACAGAGACAGATCACACTTCTACGAGTCGTGCATTATAGTGCCATTTGAAGATTGTCCAATTTGGGTTAAGATCTTTAAAATTAACCAAAAAAAAAAAATCTACAAAAGCATGCTTTAGGTATAGGTTGAAACCAAAAAAATGCCAAACTCTGTGCCTGTTCCTCACACTTCTCTGTTGTTCTCTAACCCCAGAATCCTTTCCTTTCAGGGGAACGAATGGGATTGTATTTATGCCAAAATTAGTAGAAAATTAAACACACAAATCAAGGGTGTTATTTGGCGATGTGTTTGGTGCTTGATTCCATGTTGATGTGTTAGCATCACAGATCTGTTCAAGATGTAAAAGGCGTGTGTTCTCTGGGTACCTGCCAAGGGATGCAAGCCACGGAACCACCAAGAATCCCTTACAAGTAACCGTGTCACTGTTAAACTTTACTGGTTTCCTTAGTAACACACCTATTGCCGACACCCTCGAGACAGGCGGCTTCTTCTAAAAATGATGCTACATTTCATTGCTCTCAAAGCCTTCCCGGCTCCCGGATGGCAAAACTCTCCAAGACCGACGGGGCCTGACAGCTCATCCTCTGACATCTTTCTAAACACACCCTTCCCCTTCACCATCCCCGCCCTTCTGAGACAGCACGGTGCTTCCCTTTCATACGTGAGGTTACGTCCACATATTCAGGTTGAAAATTTACTTTTAAATGATTCTCTTTCGCACTCTCTTTCCCTTTTCTAAAAAGCTGCTAATCTGCTGAGAGAGCATTGGTTTCTTGTAGGTTGACACGTCCTTTTCATTGATATTTTTTCTGTTAAAAATAAAAGACATTTGAGACTCCGCCCTTACTGCCTTCTTTTATTAGATTTGCAGCTGGACCATCCCCTCACCTACTGCTGCTGCTCCCTATGTCGTGAAGCTGCTGGATGACCTGAACCTTGGCATCAGACTGCTCCGAAGAGGGAGTTACTGGTGTCATCAATGCCACCACAAGGCTGTGGTCACTGTTTAGGTGGACCTCACAGCTCCGAGTCGTCCCAGAGTTCCGTTTTCAATCCACAGGAAGTCTCATAAGTCATAGCAAGCTCTGTGATGATGTCATAGGCACCTTGATCACACGGTGAGCCATGCTGAGCACTGGTTCTCATGAAGTGTTCCCGGGGGGCGGAGGGGGACGACAGCCTTCTTCTGTGGGAGACGGAGTGTCCCGAAGGACTTGCCCGAGTGCGTGATGACTGAAGGGCCATAGAGTATGATGACATTCCATATCACATGTGCATATATATACACACCGAGTGGCCAGACGATGATGATCTCTGAACGCATAATAATCTGGCTACTCCGTGTATATCCTCTAGAATAAAAGGCTCATATGCAAGTTGTCCCCTCAACCAGGAGTTCAACCAGCAGGCAGGCTGGCCAACTGCCCATGTCCCCTCCCCCTCCCCAGGCTGGCCAGACCCCACCCATGTACGAATTCATGCTTTCATGCACTGGGCCTCTAATATTCTCATCATAATAATCTGGCCACTCAGTGTATATACACACACACATATATGTATATGTATATGTATATGTGTGTGCATATATATATATATATATATAATTGATTTCAGAGAGGAAGGAAGAGGGAGAGATAGAAACATCAATGATGAGAGAGAATCATGGATCGGCTGCTTCCCGCATGCACCCTGCTGGGAATGGAGCCTGCAGCCTGGGCGTGTGCCTGCCCGGGAATGGAACCCTGACTTCCTGGTTCACAAGTCGAAGCTCAACCCCTGAGCCGCGCCGGCCGGGCTTCCTGTTGCGTGAAGTGATGGGTAGGTCCTCGGCTCTGGGCGCACACAGACCTCACTCCTGACGTCCTTCAGGTTTTCAAACCCACCTTATCCGTGTGCCAGCGCTCGCCTCCCTGCCAGAGCTCCCAGCGGGGTCTTTTCACGCACCTGAAGCACTGACCTGCGGCGGAGTACGACAAAGGATGACTAGGAATCAGGAGACAGCGTTGCATTGTGGGTGACTTAGAGGGGATGTAGCTTTTCATCGGGGACAGCCCCAGACGCCTGTACTTATCCTGGTGTCCTGGTCTGTGCCCTAGGCCCGTGGTCGGCAAACCGCGGCTCGCGAGCCACCTGTGGCTCTTTGACCCCTGGAGCGTGGCTCTTCCACAAAATGCCACGGCCTGGGCGAGTCTATGTTGAAGAAGTGGTGTTAGAAGAAGTTTAAGTTTAAAAAATGTGGCTCTCCAAAGAAATGTCCGTCGTTGTCCTGTTGATATTTGGCTCTGCGGACTGATGAGTTTGCTGACTACTGACCCAGGCTGACTGCAGGAAAGGGAGAGAGACATGAGCCGCGTATAAAAAAAAAGAAAAAGCACCAAAAAGACAACCTTTGGTGATAAGACCTTCTTCCTTCTTACACTGTTGCCCCCCTGGGGCCTTACAATCAACAGTTAGAGTCCAACTTACTCCAAAGAGCTATTTGTAATGAGGCCAGGAATTTAAAGCCCAATGCAGCAATTCTCAGGAGATGCTTACTTCCGCTCCGGTGGCGTTGCCAGGCAACCACGTCACCTGCGGATGCCACTGCTGGGCCTACGTGTGGCACGAGGTGCTGCGTTGTCGCCGATGTTAGGGGAGCGGGAGGCGTGCGGGCGCGGCCGTGTCACACGCCAGGTGACCCTGCAGAGCCCTGGACGAGACTGCAAGTCAGCTCTGCGCTGACAGGCAGGCCAGCGCCGTTCTGCGGGCTCCTCTCCCGGTCTGAGAGACGCTCCTCAGCGGACAGGCATCTGGGGTGGCGTCTCACCGAGAACGGAGGGGTCCTCTGAAGGAAAGGGGCCCTATCTGAAGTCACACCTGGGTCAGAGACGAGAAGGGGAGCGAGGCAGCAGGATGGAGGAGCCGGGCCCCTGGGCGGACCCCGGGGTCCCCACCGCAGCGACTTCGACAGCATTCCCCCCGGAGACAAGCATCCCAACGACCTCGCCTCACACGTTCCGAGACCGAGCGGCTGTTCCCCCGTTGTCGCCTGCGAGCGGCCGTCATCTGTTCTGGGCCGGGGGTTTAGAACCTTGACATTTTCCCGCTAAGAATCTGCTGGCACTCGTTGGAGCGATGAGGCATCCGCCCAGAGCCAGGGCCCTGGTTTTGCTGCCAGCGCACCCAGGAAGGTCCGGGGCTCCGTCTAGCTGCTCCCAGGCCCGTCACATGCCATCTCCCCACTGCCCCGTGTCCTCAAGGGCGTGGCGATTCGCAGCGCCACAGTTCTTTGCAGGGGCCTGGATGGAAGGGGCTCCCCCAGTGTCTGAGGCCAAGGGGTCGTAGGCCCAGCCTTGCGCTGCCGTGGTCGGTGACCGCCCCTGACCCCCCCTCTACGTTCATTCCCTGAGGGTGGCCAGGTGAGCCGATATTCAGCTGCGCATCGCATACGATCAGCATCTACCCTTCGTGCTATAACCATCAATTATCACTGTTTGTTCAATCATTCACGTACTCAGGGACTCCACAAGCACGAATTGTCCACGGAGTGACACCCCCCCCCCCCATCACCCCACGTAGAAGCTGTTACCAATACTCTGAGTGTGTCTGCCATTAAGCATCAGACCCCAAGGGCCTGTGCCTACCCATCTCTTGTTGATCTTCAGACGCCTGGTTTCTTAACCAAGACGTAACACTGTTATTCTGCACACGGTGACTAATGCATAGGAGACGCTTTCTCAGCTTCTCAGGAACGGATTGAGCAGATTATCCATTTTTAATGTAAAAGATTCTGCTCTGTGTCCATGGCTCACTGAAGCTGTGTGGCCAGTAAGGCTTATGAGAGCTCACCGATCCTTATCTACACCAGCCCCTTGAGGTGTACATTTACCAAAAAACCAAAACCTGCTTTTCTTCCCAACCTCTCATTTGGTATTGGCATTGCATGACAGAGTAAGAATGCACTTCCGTGTGAGACTGTAAAGGAACAGGTGGTTACACTGCTGCATGGAAAATGAAGATTCGGGATGTAAGAGTTTAAGGAAAGGCTAAGAAAGACGTGTGCGAAATCTATGAAAGAGAACATCAGAACCATCTAAAAAGAACCTGCCAGGTAGCTTCTCAAATCTCTCAATCCAAAACCCGCGCTGAGAAGTGGGAGCAGCAGAGCGAACAGGGTGAACACCCCGGGGTTTATTATTTGGCGGGAAGTCTTACCTCCCGGTAATGGCATGGTGTCCTATTTATCTGCAGATTCCCATATTAGAATTTAAAGTTTCATCACAAGCCAAACAAATCCTTTTCCAAACCATTTTCAATGAACCCGGACTATGAAGTAACCATTCTGAAAGGTTCAATAGGTAGAAGAGTATAGTGAAGACTCAATTTTAAGTGGCCTGCTTACGCTGGCTTTCAACATGAATGAGTGATGGTCAAATCCACGTGAGCCCCTCTGTGGGCACTCTCCTGCTAGCTGCGCCAAGCCTATTAACTGGTGTTGAGCGTCTGAAATAAAGCCCTCAATTTGGCTCATAACAGCGTTCCCCATCACTTCTGACATAGAAGCTAACGACATCCCCAGAACGCATGACAGAGAAACAGTCTTAGAAACGCCTTTTGCATTCACCCACAGACTTCCGTAGTTTATGGTCAATGCCTGCTCATCACTGGATTACACAAGCCAGCCGAAAACAAGCAGGTGCGACTGAAGCCATGACTTGAAAGTGGCCGTACGCGGCTAGCAAGAACACTCTCTCCCATAGCACAATCTCCAAACACTCCAGGTTTCTCTGAGTTAAGCCTCCCCACTGAGCAGGGACTGCTACGGAGGACACTTTGTGAAGCCTGACTTCAAATATTTGGGCTTATTCTAGCCTCAGTGTTTTGGTTTAAAACGCATACGAAAATTAGTGGTAAGACAGAGAAAAATGCATACATTTTGTGTTGGTCTCCCAAGGCCTCCATCTGGGAAGAGTTTGTTGTAAAAAGATAGAAACACGCGTTTTCGTGTGGTGTTTATCTTTCCAGGGACCCTCAGCGCTCTCACGAGGACTGAGGACGGCAGGCGTGCGTTTCGATGAGGCTGTGCACGGGAAGCGGTAGGAGCAGTACGGGGTCAGTGTGTTCCGACCGGGATCAACCGTGGTCTTCCACCCCCCGCCTCCTCCGGATGCAGAGGCAATTAATAGAGCGATGGGCACGGGGCAGAGGCTCGCCTGAGGTGCTGTAAATGTTACATTCTCGGGGCTCAACGCAGAGTGTATGCACGCGCCTCCTCTGATGTCGGGCGGACCCAGGCTGAGGTAAAGCGCCTGCCGGAATGTGCACCCGCTGGGAGCGGCTGTGGCCGCCGTCACGCACTCACCCTAATGCGCCGCCTGGCACCCGTGGCTTCGGTGGAAGGAGGGGGTCAGAGCTCACCCTCCCAGGCCATCGCTTCTGGACAAATAGCATCACGCGAACCACCCCTTGCGTGTGGGCACGTCCATTCCGAGTCCAGGAGCGGCTGGGCACCACGCGCAGAGAGGACGCTGCAGCTTTCCAAACCAGCCCCCGGTGAATAGGACCAGTCATGTTAACACACAGGTTTCCGATGAAAGCCGGCTTTCTGTATCCATTATGCATGCACGTGTATGCGTGTGCGTACACACCCACAGACGCATGCATGCGTATTCACATGACGGATGCTTTTGGCTTCACACGGAGGATTACAGTTGGGACAGAAATGTCACAGACACCGTTTTCAGGGGCCTCACCACGAGCCTGCGGCATTGCCGGATTTAACGGAAGTAACACAAGGAAAGCCATCTATGTTGCAAAAAGACCTAGCGGGTGCGCATGACCCATGAACAGAGACGGTAGGGTGGTGAGGGCTTGGGGGCCCGCGGGGTTGGACAGGGCAATGGGGGAAAAAAGGGACGTATGTAGGACTCTCAGCAATCAAGTTGTTTTGTGTGTTTTTTAGAGAAGCCAGGAAAGGTCAAATGAGCTCATAGCTGGAGGACCAGACGCTGTGCCTCCAGGTAAGGCGATGAAGCCTGGCGTCCCATCAGTGACAGGAAGGGCGGCCGCTTACATCTTCCCAGCAGTGACTTACTCTTCCTCACGGCTATCCCTTCCCTTTCCCCACAGGCACTGATGGTGCTACTCTCAGTTTCTGCTGTTTCTGCGTGCGTGTTCTGCAGCTTCCGTTTAAAATGGACGTCCCGTGGCACCTTGGAGCTCACGTGTTTTCACCTTCGCCTCCTGCCGATGCTGGTGAACGTCACATTTCTCAGTCCGTCTCCCTGAGAGCGGAAACCTGTGAGAGTCCAGCTGCACTCTCTCAGGACCCCCATCACAGCGAGTAAGCGCCCGGGCGCCGCGGAGTCCCCTGCGGAGCGACGTCCTGTCCGCGTTCATGGCAGGAAAGGGGGCCCGAGGCTGGTCCAGGTGACCCCCATATCGAGAATGTGCCAGGAGAAGGGCAGGGCAGGGCAGGGCAGGGCCCTCCCCATGGGGGGTCAGGGCCCAGGCTCCGCTCATGGACGTCACCACCAACGACCTTCTACTCTAATTCCGTGTCGCGGTGCATGTCTAGTGTGTCTGTGTCACGGACTGATGTGGTGACTGGCCGTGCAATGCGCGTCGGAGGGCCCTGCCGGGAAATAGAGGAAACAGAACTATCAGGCGCTGCCCACATCTGATTGTGAGACGTCCTTCTGGCCTCGGTACCAAAACACTTAAAATTCTGTACGCACAATAGTTACTACACAGAACAGAATATGTACGACGTGTATACTGCACGTGCCGGTTACAAGGATTAAAAACAAGTAGTATCTGTATGTCTTTGAATTTTTTTTAAGTATCCCCTTCAAATCTGTCGGCTCTCACCAGCCTCCCCCGATCTCATTCCTTCTCTCCGACCTGGGAGGTGAGCAAGGTTGTGCTTTTTGTGGTTGTTGTTTTTGTTGTTATCCTCACCCAAGGGTGTTTTTCCCATTGAGTTTTAGAGAGTGGAGGAGGGGGAGGAGGGGAGGGAGGGAGAGGAGGAGGAGGAAGAGGAGGAGGAGAAGGAGGAGGAGGAAGAGGAGGAGGGGGAGGAGGAGGAAGAGGAGGGGGAGGGGGAGGAGGGGAAGAGGAGGGGGAGGGGGAGGAGAAAGGGGAGGAGGAGGGGGAGGAGGAGAAGGAGGAGGAGGAGAAGGAGGAGGAGGAAGAGGAGGAAGAGGAGGGGGGAAGGGGAGGGGGAGGGGGAGGGGGAGGAGGAGGAAGAGGAGGGGGAGGGGGAGGAGGAGGAAGAGGAGGGGGAGGAGGAAGAGGAGGAAGGGGAGGGGGAGGGGGAAGGGGAGGGGAGAGGGGGAGGGGGAGGGGGAGGAGGAGGAAGAGGAGGGGGAGGGGGAGGAGGAGGAAGAGGAGGGGGAGGGGGAGGAGGAGGAAGAGGAGGGGGAGGAGGAAGAGGAGGGGGGAGGAGGAGGAGAGAGACGGAGAGAAAGAGAGAGAAGCATTGATGTGAGAGAAGCATATTGATTGGCTGCCTCCCACAGGTGCTCCAATCAGGGCTGGGGATCGAGCCTGCAAACTGAGGCATGGGCCCTGTGCCAGCATCGAGCCCAGGACCCGCCAGTCCGCAGGCTGATGCTCTGCCCACCCAGCCAAGCCCGCCAGGGCCCTGGGTGTCTTCGCTCCCTCTAGGTTTACGTTGGTGCGGGCCGGTGACGAGTGGCAAATGCTCCCAAGACCTGGTGGCATCTCACTGCACTTTGACCTAGAGACGATTCAAAATTACTTCAACGTAAAATCTCACAATGTATTTTGAATTGCCCCAAATTTTTAGAAGTCGGTAGTTTTTCTAGGCAAGTAAAGGGACTGGTAACCGATTTAAAGCTTGTGTCTGGCGCCGGTATGTTCTCAGATTTATTAGACACTTGCTATCCTAATGCCCAGTGGTTTCCGGTGGTAACTAGAAGAGAGAATTTTGTTTTTGCCTTTTGATATTGAGTTGACGGGTCAAACAGACACAGTTCCCTGGATCTTAAATAGATTCAGCAAACGCATAACACCTGAGCATTTCATCAGTTAGCAAAGCCCTTAGACGGTTTCGAAGTACCTAAATGTTGCGATCATTGGCATTTGGGCAGCTTTTTGGGGAAAAAAATGAATTCAGGTAATTGGTGGGGATAAATTTCGCTTTTAAACGATTAAAATTTAATCTTTTCAATTTAAAATACTGAAGGAGAAAATGTGGGTGATCGTTTTCTTCTTTAATTTTTAAACAACTTTGTTTATGCCGGAGCAAGACTAACACATTCTGTGAACCACATTATCAAAGAGCAGCGTGGCCATCTGCTTTCCTGGCAGATGGTAAATATTTAATAAGGGAATGCCCCGTCCCGTCTCCAGTTATTAAATATAAGCCGTTCCATTTTTCCATCCCTCCCTGCGTATTCTCAGCACCAGTGTCCAGGCATGGGCTGCGACACAGACAAGACATCTTAATGCTGTTATTTGCATGTAAAAATCAGAAAGATGGATGCCAGCGTCAGATGATTCCGTTAGCTACACGCGACGCTGCTGCACAGCGACTGGACTTGGGGATTGGATCATCGCCTTTTTGTGGCGTGTCAGAAACTTATTCAGATATGATTCATTAGCTAACATGGACACGGCTACGTTCCAACTTATTTTTTTTTTCTTAATGTCGGATCGTTTGAAACATGCTGACAATAAAGCGACGCGTTTTAAGAACATTCTGTCCATCTGAATAATAATACATTATGGTCAGATTTTTCTTAAGGGGAAAAAAAAGGTGAATTTCAGCATTTAAATCTTCGGTGCAACAAAGACATGGTTTTGTCTTACTTTTCACTTCCGTCTGAATAGTGAGCTGGTGAGTGCTGAGGAGACCAGGCTTGGACCACGTTCCGACTGTGTGCCGAGTCACCGGGAATGAGAATTCCCGAAGCAAAGCATGTCCGTGGAGGGGAGAGCCTGCTGCCTGCGGCCCAGAGATACAGTATGTATGCCCTGGTCTTCTTACAGTGCACTCAGCGTTATTGAACTATCCCTTTAAAAACATTTAACCTTCTGGGTTTTTTAAATATAGTTTTATTCATTTCAGAGAGGAAAGGAGAGGGAGACAAGAGAGACAGAAACATCCATGATGAGAGAGAATCCTTGGTCGGCTGCCTCCCGCACGCCCCGCACTGGGGACTGAGCCCACAACCTGGGCCTGGGCCCTTACCGGGACTCGAACCCTGACCTCCTGGTTCATAGGTCGACGCTCAACCGCTGAGCCACGCCGGGAGGCAAAATCTTTATGGTTGACAGTACTACATATGTCGCCTTTCTACCCCACGGACCCCGTCTAGCTGGGCCCTGACCCTGGCCCCAGGCCTGCTGTCATTCTTAACTTCAGGAAACACTGCCTGTGGTACACTTGGGATAACAAGTGACAGTTTGACAAACTGGTTGTTTTTCGGGTGTTTGGGAAAGTGTCGGAAGAAGCGAAGCGTGAGAAGAGTGAGTTAGGACTGGGCCTTCCTGATGGCCGGCTCTGCTTCCTCAAGGACCACTGGGTTGGACGGCTTCCTTGGGTGGGAAATGATGGAGGAGGAAAGATGATACTTTGAGTCTATTTTAACTCATTTCCATATCTTTTTTCAGCAAGGAGTTTTTATGTATTTACATTTTTAGTTAAAATGTCGTGGACATACAGCATTGTCTACATTTTAAGGTATATAGCGTTGCGTTTGTACGTCATCATATGATCGTAGCAACAGTTAGCATCCCTGTTACATCCCATAATTCTCTTCTCTTTATTCAGCGAGGATTTCCTCACTGGTTGTGACTGTCAGGAAGAACCTGCTTATTTCTAGTACAAGTGCCTCTGGGAAAACGTTATAAAGTCGCTCCACCATGGCCAAGGAATACGGATTTTATTTTTTTTCACTTGAGAAAGAGTAACGTATATGCTTTTTGCTAATGTATTTAAATACTCTTACCTTGGAAAAATGTGTATCTCCTAACGTGTAAAGCCTCTAATTCAGGGTTACATTCCACAGAAATGAGTTTCTCAGCTCCGCGTCCCAAATCCCGATGTTCTTGCACAGGATCGGAGTGGAACCGTGTCACCGCGTCTCATCCCTTCTCACCTGGGCACCTCGCGCTTCTGAGCGAGCGTGCTCCACCTAGTTTCACTCCTTAATCTAGTGCATAGTAACCCACAGAGAGTGCTCAATTTCCACACAGATTTAGCTTCAGCTAAGCAATTATACTCAATAATATAGAAATAGTCCTTTATGACTTTTCCAAATGAATTAAACTTCCCTCTGAAATAATGGCATGCGTGTTCGGAATGCTGACAATGATCAATTGTTTGCATGTCACAACCTCATCAGACCAAATTCCTTAGGTCTTGGGAAGGGACGGTTCCATAGATTTATCATGTTTTATAAGATTTTAGTTAAGACTACAAGTAGCAAATTAAGTACGGAGTCAGTGTGCTTTTGAAGTGGTGAGCATTCTATAAAAATAATCCTTCAGCGATGTTTGAACGCGTTGGGCATATCTCTACATTAAAAAAGAAGTCTCCAATATCCCAATTTTTTCACATACAACACACGTTTGTTCACATTTTCCTTTACTTTCCCTTTTTTTATGCTACATAAACATGGCTTCAAAGTAATGTGTGAATAATAAATAAAACAGAATCTGCGGTTTGAATAATTCAGCGAGTTTGGCTTCCACTCTCAAATCTCAGTTCTTCCTTACATCAATAATTAAACTTTAAAACTTTTTTGTTTTGTTGGATTTTCTTTAAAAATCAACAAATGGAAATTAGAATTTTTCAACGTTTAGAATATAACCTGACAGAGATATTTCAAGTAAAAGTGACATAATTACGAAGTTCTCCCACTGTCACTGGGATTCAGTATGACTTGTGGCGAAAGCGTGTGACTCCTGCGTCCGATGGATGGGTCTGCGAACCTCGTCCCACCCTCCCCAGGACTCAGCGGAAACACACACAGCTCGGTCTGCCGTGCAGCCGGTGCCCTGAGTCTGTCTCATCCATAACTGGTTGTTCATATCTATTCCCAGGGCACCCTAGAGGAAAGCCTCATCGCTCTTAAGGCGGTTGGAGCGAGTCTCTGTGTGTGTCTCTGTCTAATATTTATATATTTAAATTAGAGCAACACAGCGTCTGGGCCATTAGTATGGTCATAAAGAGTTAATGCTGTGGCTATGGAACCTAAAAAGGAGGGGGACAATCTTTTCACCTCTAAACAAATAAAAAGAATGCTATAAGATGATGCGTTTGTAATTTTCTTACAAATTATTTAATCATAGCTTTTTAAACATATATATGTTTTTATTGAGTTCAGAGAGAAGAAGGAAGAGAGAAAGAGATAGAAATACCAAAGATGAGAGAGAATCACCCACCGGCTGCCTCCTGCACGCCCCCTACTTGGGATCGAGCCCGCAACCCAGGCCTGTGCCCTGACTGGGAATCAGATCACGACCTCCTGGTTCATAGGTCAACACTCAACCACTGAGCCACACAGGCTGGGCAATAGAGGATAGCCTTCCCAGAAAACGTGCCTTGAGGTTACCCCCTACAAGGACGCCAACAAGATTTCTAACGGTTACTCAGGTATCTACCAGTATATATATATAAACCATCCAACCGTTCGACCATCCGACCAGTAGCTCTGATGCTCACTGACCACCAGGGGGCAGGTGCTCAACACAGGAGCTGCTGAGCTGTGGTGACGTGGCAGCTGCAGCTCTCAGGTGACACACCCAGAACTAGAGAGGAGGGAGCCCGATCCCGGGGTGCATCACCCGAGAACCGCCCTCTCGCAATCCGGGACCCCTCAGGGGAGGTCAGAGAGCCAGTGTCAGCCCAATCCCCGCAGGCCAGGCCGAGGGACCCCACCGCTGCATGAATCCGTGCACCGGGCCTCTGGTTTTAATATAAGAATTTGAGACATTATTACAGGGGCTGTTGATTCTAATGCTCAAAGTGACTCATTCCGACCTTATAGCTATGTTGACTCTCTCCAGTTCACGCAGGATGGCCGATGGTCCGTGGTTTTCTTACATCAGCAAACGTGCTCAGGAAGAAAGGGTAATTCTGAAGCTTGTGGATGTGAAAGCCAGGAGACAGACTGCCCATTCGCTTCACGAAAACTGGTCATTCAGTGCCATTTAGTGTCAGCAAGCCTCCAATGGTGACTGGACACATATGGTTACATTGACGCCGGGGAACATATAAACCATTATTCTATGCAAGTAATAATGACTAAGTATTTTCACTGATGGGTAAAAGAAATTCTTTTAAAATGGGAAATATATATATATTTTTTTTATTATTCATTATGATCTTAGCATGAGAAAGGTCCTTTGGCCCATAGCACTGATCAAACTGAATCACTGACTAGGAGATAGCAAACTTAAAAATACCAGGGTAAGTTATTTTAGATACATAACATAGGTTTCTTTCATTTCCAAGCATAAGTACCTAACTGCATCAGGCGTAATGAACCCACAGTTTGATTCTACAACAGACACCCAGGCAAGGACAGTGGCATCAGGAAGACAGAAGCAGCTGCCGCTAACCCTCTGCTCAACCTTCCAGTTCACGTCCTGCCTTCAGTAACTGGGCTTCCTTTTTAGTGTTTTTAGTGGGTCTTAGAGCGAGAGGCCGGGAGAGGGACAGCGAGGTGGAAACATCAATGATGAGAGAGACTCGCGGGCCAGCTGCCTGCGGCACGCCCCTCACCGCGGATGGCGCTGCCCGGGGCACGTGCCCTGACCTCTTGGCTGCTGGGTCGACGCTCAACCACTGAGCCGTGACGGCCGGGCATGGCCGCGTTTCCGTCCTTGGAAATTTTATTTGCTGCTTTTTGAAGTGTGCCATGTCCTCAGATCGCCCAGGTTACAGGCTATTGTGTCTGAAACCTGGAACCCTCTGAAAGCTTTCCTGGTCAAAAGGATCATCATCCGAACGGTTTCGCAATCGATGCCTACAATTTCCAAATCTGAACTCTTTCTGGGTCTCCCTCCACGGATATTCGTTCTGCTTGTTTGTCCACGCGGTGCCTTGCCGGCGACGTCTCCTTGCGGCTAGATATTCTAGGCCTGGGATGAAATCTGTGCTCATTTCCCTCTTGGAAACACTGCCTGGGCCTTCACCAGCGCCTGGGGCACGACTTGGTACCACACAGCACCAACTCCATCGATTCAAGTTCCTGTAAACCCTAGAGGCTCCGAGTCTCCAGTATGCCTTTAGCCTGTCAGTCCCCGTCCAGGATGTGCTCAGTGTCAAGACGACGGTCTTTAAAGTCCCCGGGAGATATCATCCTATATAATAAAACTAGGTAATATGCAAATCGACTGAATGCCTGAACAACCAGTTGCTGTGATGCACACTGATCACCAGGGGGCAGGCGCTCAACGCAGGTACTGCCCCCTCGTGGCCAGTGTGGGTCCACAGCCACTCGTGACCGGATGAGCAGCGCTCCCAGAGCGGGCCAGTCGCCGCAGGCCACGCCCCCCACCAGCGCACGAATCCCACGCGCTGGGCCTCTAGTTTCACAGTAATGCCCAGGTTGGGGCCCTTCGGTGTGCTGGGTCGATGCGGGAGCCTCTCTCCTTCCCTTCCCACCGCGCGCAAACCCCGCCTCCTGATTCCAGCCCAGGCCGGGCACCCACCGAAGCCACAGTCACGTGTATTCACATGATCAAACTTTTTCATGACAGCTGTGTGTTCAGAGTTCACTCTTTCTCTCGGGTAATCCCGTCAGCTTTATGCTGTGTTGCCAGCTCTGTCATATTTTCCGGAATAGTCACAAAAACATTCTGCAGTGTTTTTTAGTAATTTTTAGCTATTGCTGGAAAATGGAAGTGCAAAGTAGAGACCTTCCTTCAATGCTGTGCTTGTGTGCATGTCTGTGTGCCTATGTGTGTGTTCTTGTGTGTGTGCATGTGCGTGCGCATGTGCATGTGTGTGTGTGTATGTGTGTTATTTCCTTATACTTAACGAACGAGGCCGTTTCATGGCTTCTCTTCCCTGAAAACATTCGGAGTTGAAGTTAATTTGGTAGTTCGCTTTTCTCAGAAGCATGGACATGAATTCCAATCTGTCTTCAATTCTTTCTTTTCTAATCATCTGTGGTTTCATTTACCCATATTATTACAATCTTCAGAAACCTAATAATCCGTAGAATTGCACAAAGTAGTTCTAGGACATTTTTGCATTGCATCACATATTCTACTGAAATAAAGGGTGAGTAGGCCCACTTGTTCATGAGACCGCAGTTAAAGAAAGGGGTCAGAATATGGCATTTGTCATCGAAGCAGGAAAAAAGCAATAAGAGGCGAATTGTAAGTCAAGGTGTGGCGGGAAAGATAGTGCCTGATGCTAGAACCGTTCCCAACAGGCAGGTAGGGTCAGAAAATAACTGTGCAATTCTATCCATGCATTAAATTGTTTTGAAACATACATGTTCCTAAGACTTAGATCCAAAACCTAAAGGGAACCAGTGCATGTGACAAGAAAAAACGAAACTATACAATAAAATTTGGCAAAATATTTGAAACTCCGATTCACACAAGAAAATAAATGAATGACCAGTTGTTACCTGGAAAGACACTCGGCCTAATTAGCCACCAGTCAATACAAATTAAAACCCCATAAATACCACTCCACACTCACTAGACTGGCCAAGAAGACCGTTGCCAGCGACAGGTTCTAGCTCAGATGCGTCCTGACTAGGACACTCAGACCCTACTGCCGGGGACACCGTTCCACAGCGTTTCCCGGAGTTAAACACAGACAAAGGGTAGAACTGAACCATTTCCGTCCCAGGCTTCTGCCTAAGAAATTAGACACAAAGGTGCGTACGTGAACGTCCGCAGTAGCTTTATGCAAACAACTCCCAAGACGAATGATATTTCAACAGCCTGCTGGGTAATCTTTTTGTGAAGCTACAGTTAAATGGGTTCTTTCTCATGTTGGTTTAGAAAACCCTATTATATATATATGTAATATATATACACTTTTGTCTTTGAGATGAAAACACTATATTAAATTATTAATGCATCAGGCATTCTCAAATTACAATTTACTTGGGAATATTCATGTGCTGTGAACACGAAGGCTGTTCGTCCCGTGTTTACAACGTTTCCAGAAAACGCATTTAGAAAATCTTGTGGGAGGGAAGCGTAAGCTTTCGTGGACTCTACGTGTTTCTTGAACTCGCGTATGACGCCTTCACACACAGCATCCGACTTTGGAAGTATCGCCCCGGGGAACTGTTTCTGAAACGTCATCCGTTCCTTCGAGGGCACAGCGCCCATCTCTTCCTTCTAAGCGATCCTGGTTCCAAAAAGCTCAACTGTCGCCTTGGTGTGCTCTTCTAACCCCGAGAGAGCACACAGCCCGCGGCATCGCTGCGTCTGGCCGATAAGAAGCTGGCGCATCCCTGGCAGGGCGCCCTGTCCTGTGGCTGGACTGGGCCTGTCCCTTTGAGGAAAGGGACTCGGGTGCCAGCACCGCGGGACACCACCACCTCCGGGTCATGCCGGGGTCCTCCCTCCCTCTGCCTGCGGACAGCCTGCCCCACGCCCTTTCCTCCCTGCTTTCCTCTGCTGTTGGCACCTACAGATAGAAATAGCTCAGGTACCACTTCCGCAGAAAATTGAATTCCTTTGAACAAACAGAGGGAAAGCGAGGTTACTTTGCCAAAGAGATTGAACCCATCCAGGGGTGTGTTGTTTGTTTGTTTTAAAGATTCAAAACAGGCTTTTATCATTTGCTCTTAACTACGAAATTATAGTCAGTGAGGACCAGCTATTGATAGAAAACCTCCATCGTAAAATACAAGGAAGCACACGAAGAAAACAACAAATAAACCAATAAAAACAGTGGACAAAGAGGACTTATGAAAAAAATCAGAAACAGTGTAAATAGTAAATAAAATTTCAAAAACCAAATACTCTGTAGAAATGAGAGAACTACACACTCAATGTTAGTCAGCCTAGAAAAGGAGAAAAATGAACAGGACGGTCCTAAATTGCTGCCTCCTCTCCCATCAACCCAAGAACACGAGCAGCGATCCTTTCCACTCTACTGAAATTCGGACTCGGATTGGTGCTGTGCCCTTTTTCACCCTCCTAAGTAACGCCAGAGTGCGCGGCAGGGCAGCGGCGACGTGAGCACCGGATACGTCCACGCGGTGCAACGCCAGTCCTCGGTATCAGCGGTGAAAGCGACTGCGTTCCCGGGCACAAAGGGTCTTTCTTAAGCTGAAAAACAGCGCTGGCTGAGCACAGGGTCATTCATCGACTTGCAATCTCTTCGCAGTAAAGCTGTGAGTTACTCCATACGGGTTGAATACACAAAAAGTGCAATTATTGTCATGTTAAAACTAATATTTTTATTTTTATTCCCTGTGAATTTACGTCCAGTGTTTTTAATCTTTATGGTTGAAAGTATTACTTAGGTCCTCCTTTTGTCTCACATAACGGCATTCACGGATATTTAGAATGCAATAGAAATGACTATTGTGCCCTGACCGGTGTGGCTCAGTGGATAGAGCGTCGGCCTGCGGACTGAAGGGTCCCAGGTTCGATTCCGGTCAAGGGCATGTGCCTTGGTTACGGGCACATCCCCAGTGGGGGGCATGCAGGAGGCAGCTGATGGATGTTTCTCTCTCATCGATGTTTCTGGCTCTCTATCCCTCTCCCTTCCTCTCTCTGTAAAAAAATCAATAAAATATAATTTTTAAGAAATGACTATTGTACCATCTTCAAAAATACTGTAAGTTGTATTTATGAAAAAAACAATTGTTTTGTCCATGGCTGTTGGATAGACATCGGAGAGCAAACCATCACCTGCCAGGTCAGGAGAGACACGTGGGTTCAGCTCAGCACCGGCTCATGTTAGATCCGCGTGCTTTGAAAGGAAAGTGACCAGGATCTGGTCTCAGCTGTAACACTTGGCAGTCACACTGTTGGTTCAGTTTCAGTTTTCAGGCTCGCATGAAATTAGTAAATTGGTCTGCTTTAAGGTGGCATAATTACAAAACGATATTTTTAAAGGGAATAAGAGAGGAGAATCGCTCTTTACCCCAAGTCAGAGGTCGGCAAACCCATCCGTCCACAGAGCCACATATCCACAGCACAACGACGGACATGTCTTCGGAGAGCCACCTTTTTTAAACGTAAACGTCTTCTAACGCCACTTCTTCCACATAGACTCGCCCGGGCCGTGGCCTTTTGTGGAAGAGCCACGCTCCAGGGGCCAAAGAGCCGCCTGTGGCTCGCGAGCCGCGGTTTGCCGACCACGGCCCCGAGTGATACGGCACGAAGTAACGTGGCCTGAAGACATAACGAGAGTGCTAGTCACATAAACGTGTGCAGCCCGCTCTTTTGGCTGTTTGCTAAAGTAATTAGTAGTTCACAGACGGTACTTTCCCGCAGACCCACCTTTGAAACCCTCATCTCCAAGACTGGCAGGAAAGGGTGTTCCCGTGCCTGTTCGTAGTGCACCGGTGCCAGTAAGCCTAACAGCGTGTTTAAAAGTAAATGCCGTGGACATGTGGGGAAGTCAGTGCCTCGGTTCATGCCCAGATGTGAGGTGAGAAACACACACCGGCATTGCGTAGCTGCTCACTACTCGCCATCTTCACGTCTAGCCGAGCCTCCGGCATGTACCTGGTTGAAACGCCAAAGCTTCCGGCGCGGATTTCCACCGTTCTAGAAGCGACACGGCTGTGGTCTGAAAAGCAGCGTGTGAAAAACACCCGAGTGGGAGTCTCCAGCTCAGGGCACGACGGGGGCCGCGCCGCTCTTCCGTTCCACAGCGCCCTGCAGCCTGGGCACGGCTGCTCCAAGCCGGAGAGGAGAGCGGCAGGCGGAGTGGAAAGAACAGGCCAAGTCGGAGGGCCGCCCAGGGGGTGTCCGGCCGTGCCTCCCGCCTCAGCGTCCCCATCCCGAGTCTCAGACCGAGCACCTGGGGCCGCAGCAGCAGCAACAGCGAAGCAAGCAGCTCCAGGGAAAGGGTCGTGGTGCAGCTGGAGAAGTGGGAACGTGGGTCGTTTGGAGGGACGGGAGAAACGGCACGTCTTTCTCTGTTTTACCTTTTCTGTCCTGCTGTTGGCAGCTGGGAACCTGGGTGTGGGGGCAGCAGGGAACCTGGGTGTGGGGGCAGCAGGGAACCTGGTGTGGGGGCAGCAGGGAACCTGGGTGTAGGGGCAGCTGGGAACCTGAGTGTGGGAGCAGCAGGGAACCTGGTGTGGGGGCAGCAGGGAACCTGGGTGTGGGGGCAGCAGGGAACCTGGGTGTGGGGACAGCAGGGAACCTAGGTGCGGGGCAGCAGGGAACCTAGGTGCGGGGGCAGCAGGGAACCTGGGTGCGGGGGCAGCAGGGAACCTGGGTGCGGGGGCAGCAGGTAGCCTGGGTGTGGGGGCAGCAGATGACCTGGGTGTGGGGGCAGCAGATGACCTGGGTGTGGGGGCAGCAGATGACCTGGGTGTGGGGGCAGCAGGGAACCTGGGTGTGGGGACAGCAGGGAACCTGGGTGTGGGGGCAGCAGGGAACCTGAGTGTGAGAGGAGCAGGGAACCTGGGTGTGGGGGCAGCAGGGAACCTGGGTGTGGGGGCAGCAGGGAACCTGGGTGTGGGGACAGCAGGGAACCTGGGTGTGGGGGCAGCAGGGAACCTGGGTGTGGGGGCAGCAGGGAACCTGGGTGTGGGGGCAGCAGGGAACCTGGGTGTGGGGGCAGCAGGGAACCTGGGTGTGGGGGCAGCAGATGACCTGGGTGTGGGGGCAGCAGGGAACCTGGGTGTGGGGGCAGCAGATGACCTGGGTGTGGGGGCAGCAGGGAACCTGGGTGTGGGGACAGCAGGGAACCTGGGTGTGGGGGCAGCAGGGAACCTGAGTGTGAGAGGAGCAGGGAACCTGGGTGTGGGGGCAGCAGGGAACCTGGGTGTGGGGGCAGCAGGGAACCTGGGTGTGGGGACAGCAGGGAACCTGGGTGTGGGGGCAGCAGGGAACCTGGGTGTGGGGGCAGCAGGGAACCTGGGTGTGGGGGCAGCAGGGAACCTGGGTGTGGGGGCAGCAGGGAACCTGGGTGTGGGGGCAGCAGATGACCTGGGTGTGGGGGCAGCAGGGAACCTGGGTGTGGGGGCAGCAGATGACCTGGGTGTGGGGGCAGCAGGGAACCTGGGTGTGGGGGCAGCAGATGACCTGGGTGTGGGGGCAGCAGGGAACCTGGGTGTGGGGGCAGCAGCCTGCCGGACCACCTGTCTGTTCTCGTGGAGCTAGACGCCGAAGGTGCTGGCCAAGGCCAGCCGTCCGCGCTCTCTTTCCCTAGATCCTCTTACTTCTTAGCCCCAGACGTGGCTCAGTACGCAGCTGCTTTCTGCCTTTAAAACGGGGGCCAAGGGACCAGAACTGCTGGGAGATTTTGGAGCAGAGCTTGGAAAATCAACCCCATCGAGTGGGGTAGCATCTACTGGGCCCACCTGCGGCCTGTGTGTGTAAGGACCTAATGCTAATTAGCACAGAAAGGGCTTTCAGAAGAGATGACAGACCTCTCCCCGAGCCCCACACTGCACCCTGCGTGTCCTACACAAGCTTAGAATGAAAAGAACAAGGTCTGCGAAATGGCCGGACATCAGACCTTGCAGCCTGGAAGCAGTCAAGGGCATTTCATGCTAAAACATAAACTTCGGCGTTCTCCATAGGAATTCAGCGAAACTCAGGGTATCAATATGTAATATTCAAATGGCCCAAGATTACTCAGCATTACCCAGAAGTACTCACAAACTGCTCAGAAATCGAAATTACTCAAAACTAATACAGAATTGCTCAGTGTATAATCAACCATAATAACATCAACTTTTTTGGATAAAAAAAAAAATAAAACCTAAAAGCTCACAGAGATGATGAAAGCAGCTCTTATAAAAATGTTGAAATACATGAAAACAAATGTTAAGATACAAAGTGCAGAGAGCATATACATTTTAAAGAGGAAACAAAAACTTTAGAACTAAAAAACCCAGTGCAGAAACTTAGGGCCAGAACAGAAATGACAGAGAAAACAGTCAGTGAACTTGAAGGATAGATCAATAGCATCTGTAAAATCTGAACGCCTGAGAAAATACATAAAAGGAAAAACAATGAGTAGAGATTAAAGGACCTGTGGATCAACAACAAACTGTCAATATTTTGGAGTTCTGTAGGGAGAGGGTAGCAATGTGATGTTGAAAAAAATGTTTGAAGAGACAAGTATTTCTTTTGAAAGTCCTGCATTTGATGAAAGATACAAACCCACAGATTCGTAAAGCTAAGTGAATCCCCAAGAGAGCAAGCGCGGAGGAATCTGGGTCCCGCTCTGTCATCATCAAAACTGCTGGAAACTGAGAACAAACGCGTGTCTTCAAAGCAGCCAGGGAAAAGGGGTTCGTTACCCCTGGAGGAACCGTTCTTTAAGTGACTGCACTTTCCTCCCCACGGACCAAGGAGGCCAGGAGGCAGAGGCACATGATCATTTCTGAGCGGTGGGGGGAAAAAATGAATTCTTTGAAGCCAGAATTCTCTATTGAGTAAAAACGTCATCCAGGATGAGAGTGAAATAAAGATAGTCTCAGGTGATGAAAGACCTGAAACCGTGCAGCGGGGGACAAACAGGCAGTAGACTCGTTGGCACACACACACACACACCCCACCCCAACAATCCCATGAAAACACCAGCGGAGGGCCTGAAGAGACACTTTTCCCCAAGGGGACACACAGATGGCCAACAGACGCATGGAAAGGGGTTCTCCGTCGCTGGTCGTCAGGGGAAGAGGACTGGAGGCCGCCGCGAGAGAATACCTCCCACCTGTCAGAATGGCCATCGCCAACAAATCAACAACCAGCGTGTGAGGGAAGAGGCGGAGAAAAGGGAGCCCTCGGCCCAGGGGGTGGGATGGCCGCTCTGGAAAAACAGGGTGGTGTGTCCTCAAAAAATTAAAACCAGAATTACCATCGGACCCAGCAACTCCACTTCCGGGTATGTCGCTGATGAAATCGGAAACATGAAGTTGAGACGCGACATGCGCCCATAGGCTCACGGCAGCGTTATTTCCAAGAGCCCATATACATACGGAGGCAAACTACGTGTCCATCGACAGATGGCTGGATCAAGAAGAAGGGGTGCATAGATACAATGGGGCATCGCCTGGTCATAAAAAGGCATGAAATCTTACCATTTGGGACGACATGGATGGACCTCGAGAGTATTAGGCTAAGGGAGATACGTCAGACAGAGAAAGACAAACAGCACATAATTTCACTTCCCTGTGACATCGACAAACAAAGTAAGTGAACAAACAACACGGAAACAAACTCACAGAGACTGAAAACAAACTGAGGCTTGCCAGACGGAAGAGGTTCGGGGGGGATGGGGGAAAAGGGGGAACGGGTTAAGATGTGCAAATGGCCAGTGATAGAAACGGGCTCGGGGTCGTAAAATACAGCCCAGGGTGTGCGGTCTACAATGTGATAGCTACGGACGGTGTCCGGTGGGTGCTAGACGTATCAGCTGATCCATGACCTTGGAATTTACAGAAAGGCGTCAGCACCACGCTGCACTCCTGAGAATAACATGGGTAGTCCTAGAGGCCCAGTGCATGAAATCGTGCGTGGTAGCTCGCCGTCCTGCCCGCCACCCTGCCCACCCACCCACCCCCCGCTGCTCACGTGGGCCATGGGGGAGGGACCGAGAGGGGGTCCATGCACCTCATGGAGACTGGTCGAGCGGTCATTCTGGTGTGACACCTGGCCTTCTGTTGGTATAGATTCTATGTTAACTTTAATGACACCACGTAAAGAAAAATTAAGAAAGAACTCCTTTTCGGAGGAAAGAAAACTAAAACCCTTTTGGAGCATGCTGCATGGGTAAGGCCACATGGCTACGGAGAGAGAACAGGCGTGTGTACGGGAACGAGTGCGGGTCGTGGAGCCTGAGAGCGAGGGCACAAGGAGGAGAGAGGGGGAACTCTGTCTGGAGATTTTAACCTGCCGAGATTTTGCCCGCTCTTCACAGGGTCCACCCCCAGGCAAGCCACTGTTCCCCAGGCTAGACTGACAGGAAGCCCCTCCCCTAGTCACCCCGACGTCACTGCCCAGGCGCCCATCTCTCCCTGGTTGGACCCTGTCCCCTGTGACCTGCAGGGACTGGGTCTCGGGCGGCCTCATGTGGCAGCTTCCTGGTGAAGCCGCCAGGTGACCACGCTCACAACATCTGGCCTCCCCTTCGCTCGCCTCCTCCTACCATTGACGCGAATAAACTGGCAGTTATGACCATATGAGGCGGGTTCCCTCCACAGTCCCATTTCGGATCACAGGCATTTCTCCCCTCTCACCTGATCCCAAGAATAACTAGAACGATAAATAAGATGAAAAGGCCATTGCTGATACCTTGCCACCCTAACAGGCTCTGTGCCCATTGACCAAGTTCCCTTAATTTGCATGTGTAAAATATGGCAATTCGATCTGGCTTGTCCTCTAAACAAACGGATCAGATCGATGTATAGCCTGATGTTATTCCAGGAAACTCGAATTTTAATGAACCCTGTTTGATTTGGATGAGTCGAGACAGGCATAACACAATTGAGTCAATTAGCAAGAATTTTGCAATCAATGTTGATTAAGAAAATGCGATGACAGGATGTGCATAATTTGGAGGCATTCCCTGGCTTGAACATTAATGTAATTGGATAAACATTGGCATTTTAAAGGTAGCACATTACCCTGAATCAAACAAGGCATATTTTTGATGCTCAGGAATATTAAACTGTGTACCTTTTATTGCCCATGACTGGAAATCCACTTAAAGCAGATCTAAAAAAAAAAAAAAAACCCAAATTGCTCTGCTTTCATCTCCTAGTAAAATATGAGCATTAAATCTGTTTTTGCTCAACATGGAATGGAATAAATCTAGCATATGGCACATGATTACCATAATTAGATTTCTGACCTATGCATCACTAATGGGCATATATCTTTGCTTTGAAGTAGTTTATTTTTAAAACGTAATTTACACATTATATCTGGGTACTGTTCTGTTATTGCTATAGACATGTTTTTTCTTGTGGAGAGACCAATGCCTTCGGTCTACAGATAAAATCTGTACACATTTCTTATTTATTCGTTCTTTTTCACATCACCTGTTTTCTCATTAATATACTGTTACTTTTACAGTGTTTATTGTATTGTATAGAGCGTTACATAGGTAACTGTATTTTGTCTTCTCTTAATGTTCTTCGAAATTATAATTTAGTTAGCCCTTTACTAGCTCATGTCATTTAATGGCCTTTTATTAATGATTTGGGGATGTTACCTGATTTTGCATGACACGGTTGAGTGTTGTGCGTGAATTTCCTCTGATGACAAAGCCTTTAAAAGAAATAAAGTCCTTGTGTTTAAAACCAGGCGTCATGCTCGACAAGTGAGCCACCGCTTATATCAACGCACAGAAAACAAAGATTTAACAACCTGAAACGTGCCAGGGTTACTGTACTGAGAGAGTGATTGAAAAATTAAATGCATAAAACAAAAAGGTAGGTCAGAATCTGTGCTCTTTTCAGGGGGTAATGAAGTTTCATCACATAATCGTTGTACCTGCCGAAGATCAACCTTGTTTCTGAGTAATTCTTCTCGATCTGATTCCATTTTTATACGTAATTTAGAATCCATCAACCAAAGCAAACAAAGATTTATTAACGTATTTTCTACCTATTATTGGAAATCAGATTTGTTTTTCCAAATACGATAAAGTGTCCTGAACCCACTTTTAAATGTCATCATGTGCCTCTCCACGTTCATGTTCCAGAGATACATATCCCATATTGTCATTGCCATGTAAACGGAAATAGTCTGTTTTCTCAGATGCTTTTCTACCGTGATCATTTTTCTTTTCACCTATCTGCCCATTAACACGTTAAGCGCCCCGTCAGTCACCGGCCAGTGACACTATACTTTCCATCCGGAAGACAAAACAGGCTGGGCACTCAGCATGTTAAGACTCATTACAGAGTAGAGCACCCTGACTCACTGTTTGCATGTACAGTGCTGCAGAGTGATCAGCACAGGACATCTGGTTAACATCCTCTACCACCACCATGGTTACAATATTGTTTTCCAATGAAAAATTCTAAGATCCACTCTGTTAGCAATTTTCAAATATGTGATACAATATTATTAACTACTAGAGGCCCGGTGCACGAATTCATGCTCGGGTGGGGTCCGGTCGGCCTGCCCTGATCAGGGCCCATCAATTGGGCTGGGCCCGCTGGGGGGAGGGGCCACAGGCAGTTGGCCGGCTGGCCCTGCACCCTGGTCGAACTCCTGGTCGAGGGGACAATTTGCATATTAGCCTTTTATTAGATAGGATTGTCACCAAGCTGTACATTACACCCCGTGGGTTTACTTAACTCTTTTTTTTTTTAAACATTTTTATATATTTATTTTATTGATCCTTTACCGAGAGGAAGGGAGAGGGAGAGAAAGCTAGAAACATGGATGAGAGAGAAACATCCGTCAGCTGCCTCCTGCACACCTCCCACTGGGGATGTGCCCACAACCAAGGCACATGTCCCCGACCGGAATCGAACCTGGGACCCTTCAGTCCACAGGCCAACGCTCTATACACTGAGCCAAACCAGTCAGGGCTACTTACCTCTTTAAAAAATTTTTTTTAGTTGATTTCAGAGAGGAAGGGAGAGGGAGAGAGAGATAGAAACATCAATAATGAGAGAGCATCATTGATCAGCTGCCTCCTGCACGCCCCCTACTGGGGATCGAGCCCGCAACCTGGGCACGTGCCCTTGACTGGAATCAAACCTGGGACCCTTCGGCCCACAGCCCGATGCTCTAGCCACAGAGCAAAACCGGCCAGGGCAGGAATTACTTATCTTATAAGTGGGGATTAGCATCTTTTGACCAACCTAGCCTACTTTACCCATTGTTTTAACTCATGATATGAACATATTTTTATTTGAAATACATAACCATTTTTTACCTTGCTTTTCCCCTGTTGCTACAAAATTTTCACCGATATAACTTTCTCATGTTTTATTCGATTCCATTATATTTCTGTCATAAAATTTCATAGAAATTAAATTTTTGATTGAAACATGTGTCATTAGTTTCTGTGAGAGGCGGGATTGAATGAATGGAATGTTCTCTTTAAGTTCTTCAGCAGTTTATACTTTTACAAGCATTTAAGATGGAGAGCAAATTTTGCTGCAGCTCACTAGACTGTGACATTAATTCCTGTTTCTTTGACTCCCTGGGGCTGGACAATCTCTTTCATTCTCTCCTAACTCATGTCCCTGCTTTGGAACTTCTAATCTCATAACTCTTATTTAGTCTTGATTACTTTATAGTCTTCAAATATCAGCTTTAACTACAATCTTGGTAAGCTAGCTGTGCAATAAACTATATGGTTATAAAATTTGCATATCAAATATATTAAATAGGATATTCTCATATTTTAAAAACAGTTCTTCAGTATATCTAGCAGGAAGTTTCTTTAGTAGATATTAACCACAAATGCTGCCCTATATTGTTGGGAAAACCTCAAAATATAATGCAATTTGTATAAATATATACACTCAACCGAAATAAAAGCTAAACTTAGAGCTACCTTTTCTTTATTGTAACTTTCAATTTTTATTTCTATATCAGTATATCATTAGTTGGTTCTTTTTCATTTCTATATTTTACAATAAAAATTGTGTATATTTAAGGTGTATAACATGTTTTGATATACATAGTGAAATGATTACTACAGCCAAGCTACTTAATATGTTATCTCACATAATTCCCACTTTCTTGTGTGATGAGGAACCTGAAATCTACTCTATTCCTGGTGTCCAATGACACCATCTTTAGTTTGCTGTTCAGTTACACATTACCAATAGTGTTTTAAAAATAATAACCAGAATGCCAGGCCGGCGTGGCTCAGTGGTTGAGGGTGGACCTATGAACCAGGAGGTCACGGCTCGATCCCTGGTCAGAGCACAGGCCCGGGTTGCGGGCTCGATCGATCCCCAGTGTGGGGCATGCAGGAGGCAGCCGATTCATGATTCTCTCTCATCATGGATGTTTCTATCTTTCTCTTTCCCTCTCCCTGCCTCTCTGAAATCGATGAATATATTTTTTTACTAAAAAATAAATAAAATAAAAATAACCAGGGAAACTCTAATTCTGATAAAGGAACGAGAAAGGCAGAAATAAAGCAGAGATGTGGGTGTTTATGTGAGCACACGCTGCAGCTGCGGGCTTGCTTATTGTGAGCATACAGTGGCTGTCATCTGTAAGGTACAGCCTGGTGCACATCCAGCCCTGGGCTGCCGGCGCCTCAGAACCCATCCCAGGGGCCCACGTCGCTCCCTCTTCGCGCCTCGCCTTCATCAGTTATGCTGTTTGGGAGCAGCTGCGCCCCGAGACG
The DNA here is from genome assembly GCA_026230045.1 of Corynorhinus townsendii. Lineage (NCBI taxonomy): Eukaryota > Metazoa > Chordata > Mammalia > Chiroptera > Vespertilionidae > Corynorhinus > Corynorhinus townsendii. The sequence goes on from JAPDVU010000005.1 coordinate 774,526, forward strand.
TGCTTTATCCGGTTCCCCACGTTCCCGCAGCCGCGGGGGCAGGGGGAGGCCGGACGGGCCTGTGTGTTTACTGTCAAATGCCATCACGCTGCCGTGACAGGGAGACTGTCTGGAAGGCCACAGATCAAAGCCGATGCAGAGAAGCACCCGAAGTCTCCAGATGCACAATTAAACGCCCGGAGTCGGGCAGGCCTTATTGCCGAAGGATGTTGGAGCCATCACTCAGTTCTCGCTTTGCCACTTCTGGTTATTTATTCCTTGTGCAAAGGAGACGCGCTGTTTGAAGCGGCGCAGCAAACGTGGTTGTGGCAAATACAAAGCCATAAACTGTAGCGTGGAGAACAACGATCGGCCCTGTGTTCGTCGCCGAGATTTAAATTAACTGATGCGTAACGTTCTCGGAAGAGGAGGACTCTCACTTGAAGATGTATCCAGGCGACTCATTTTATGATACTCTCCCGAACTTGTGTGAGATCAAGTGTTTCTCCAACGTCCCACAAGGAGGTCCTGGGAGGAAAACATTACCAGACGATTTACACATCGTCTCGTGAGAGAGCATGTGTCTCTGTGATGGCCGAAAGGTTCCGTCTGTGCGACCCTTTTACACCAACCTAGGCCTGAAGGGGAGTGTGTGCACACACTCCGTGCTATTGCTGGACCGTGCGCTTCACGCCTGCTCCGAGTCAGAGCCGGCCCTCCCGGTTTCTCCTCTCTGTTCAAACGCCCACGTCCCATCTGGCCAAAGGTGTCAGGAGTGCCCCTGCCTTAGCGTGCAGACAGGGCAAGGAATCCTGGCACGCATGCCCAACACGTTAGAGAACGTGTCCCTTTCACAAAAGCTTACCCACGAAGGGTGTGGGGTGACCACCAGGACCCGGACCGGCCCTGTACCGTCTCTCCGCGTGGGCGGCGCTGCGTCTGAGCCAGCGACAGCGTGACCCCTGAGGGGACCACGCATTTGCTCGGCCCACATTTTAGACAGATTGTGAGCCCTGTGGTTGTCGGTTACCTCGCTAGAAAGGCCAACCACCAGGTGGCATCAGAGGTTGCCCCGTGAGCATGGAAGAGAAGAGCAGACACCTAAGGAAGAATTACTCACGTAAAAGGCGGAACCCGTGTGGAAAGACACCGTACATGGCAGCAAAATAATGCAGAAAATCATCTGATATACTCCAACTATTCCAACGAGCCTTTTCTCTTAAAACGTCTATTGTCTTATGATAAATTCTCCAATAGTCCTCCGTTTAAAATAGCTATGCTAACATTTATCGAATACTAAATGTATGTGGACACCCTTCTGAGTGCTCTGCGTGTACTAAGTCTCAGAACGTCTGATCAATTGTTGGCATGCTCTCTGTGTTACAGATTAGGAAACTGAGGCACAGAGAACTGCATCAGGGTAGCCAAGGTCGCCTGGTTGGTAAGAAGCAGAGGTGGGTCTGATTCCAGGCACCAACCGCACCACGCGTCGTTAATCACATACACAAACACGTGTGTGCATCGGTCTAGATGGAGGAGGAGAGACAGGGAGAGGGGGCAAGTGAGGTGGGGAGAGCCGCACACAACTCTGTGTGCGACACAGTCGGGTTGTCAAGGGCGTTTGACCGGAACGGCAAGCCAGGGCCGTATCATGCGAACAGACTAGTGAAACACCCAAGCCAACCCTTCCGAGGGCACGCAGAGGAACGAGACGGGCCCTTCTGCACGCCCAGCACTGCAATGCCCACGTCGCACCCGAGAACACGTGAGCACACTCACCACAAGCACAGACAGGGCGGCTCCACAGCCTTGGGGCCTCCCTGCTGAAGCGCTCGGCCCGGACAGTGGGGCTGGGGACACAGGTCGTGGGGGTCACTGGCGGGCAGACGCTCGGGTGCCGTGTGCGGGCTCCTCTCCCCGGGTGGCCCGTCGGTGGCTGCTCTCCTGCAGCATCTGAGAGCAGGGGGTCTCTCGCTGAGGACCTTCTCTCTGAGCTGAGAAATGGATGCTTGGCAAACAGAGTGAGTCTGCTCTGTTCCTGCCACGGAGTTTAAAACATTGGGGGCAGCGGTCACTTCTCTGGACTACCCCCTCCTGCTTCGAGAGGCCCGGGACAGAGGACTCACCGACAGTTAGGTTACATGGCGATAAGACATGTGCAATGCCTGTCATTCCGAAAACGGTAAAAAACAAGTTTGCTTTAAATCAAGTTGTCTGTTGTTTTGAAAAACAAGGAATCAATTTGCTAAATATTACTTTGAAATATGAAAAAGATAGAGGCAAGTGGACAGATGATACTGGTACAAACTCTTACAATGTATATTTTATATAATGTCATGTGGTAGAAATATATTAAAGTGTTAATTAAAAAATATGAAACAATATCTGAGTTCTACTACAGAATATTATGATTAATATATATTTGTGTAAAAGGGGTCATAAATTTCTTCATGAAGGTAATCTTTGTAAATTATAATGTTAATTGAATAATTAAATACTCAGCTGACCTATTTAAAGGTTTTATTATAAGCCACCAGATGATATTGTTGTTATTACATAACTAAGAAGATGGTAACTTTTCATATAATGAGCTGTTCATGCAAACCATGTGATTTTGCTTACATATTGGCTCTAAGCTCTCACCTTTTTTAAGAAGCTAAAAATATTACATATATAATCCCTAGCAAAATAACTTACTTCATTCTAGGTATACAAATTCTTATGAAAAAACATTGGGCAGGTTCTGTATATGTCATTTTGGCATTCACTGTCATTATAAAGGTTTGGTTATTAGGTATAATGTCTTCTGAGAAGTTGTTATGGGTCCTAATTCAATATTTTATGTAGCAACCGCAAATTAAGTGGTGACGTTCATTAGTGTGCTTAAGGTCCAACCACTTCGTCTACTCCAGACACAAACAAGAAGTTAATGTTTGTTATTCATATAACTATTCCTCATACGTTCCTGAAGGCTATCATGCTTTAACAGAAACGGAAACGGGGGCACAAGAAGAGATAAACCAAAGAACGTACATACTTATATGCACAGCCCATGGACGGGGGCAATAGGATGACGAAGGCCTGTGGAGGTGGGTAAGGGGTAAAGAGGGGGGAATGGGAGTCATCTGTAATTCTGTCAACAATTATACACACACACACACACACACATATGTATAGTATATATATATATAAAGTTTGTCTATAACTATATAATGTAATAGAATCAAATAATGTATAAATGATCATCCTCAGTAGCTGATTTCTAGCTTTGAAGCATGCCATATAATTTCTTTATTAATATATTATAATATAATGTCAAAAAGTACCTTTTTATCTGTCATAAAATTGAATATATATGAAAATGTCTTAAAATTTTTAACACATAGATTAAAAATAAGTCACCATATATTCTACCAGGTGTACCGGTTAATAATGCGGATTTTTTTCACTCGATGGACTTACACATATGTTGATATATATGCGATTTGATATGTATGCTATTTTGTTGTGTTGACAACAAGCTTCGAAACTTCATATGTCAAATTCGCTGAAGGTGTTAACATCATAGATATTTTTAAGTTTAAAAATGTTGAATTTCATGCCAAAAAAAAGAGCATTTGCGGGAAGTTTTAATTTGTTACTTTATTTTGAAGAAAAGTGCTGCTGAAAGTTACCATATACTTCGGGAAGCTTATGGTGAACATGCTCCATCTCAAGATACTTGTGAACACTGGTTTAAAGGCTTTAAAAGGGATGATTTTGATGTGAAAGACAAAGAACGTCCAGGTCAACCGAAAAAGTTTGAAGACCAACAATTACAAACATTATTGGATGAAGATGCATGTCAAACTCAAAAACAACTTGCAGAAAGATTAAACATTGCTCAGCAAACAATTTCCGATCATTTACAAGCAATGGGAGAGATTTTAAAGGAAGGAAAATGGGTGCCATGTCAACTGAACGAAAGACAAATGGAAAACTGAAAAGTCATCAGTAAAATGCTGCTTCAACGGCACAAAAGAAAGTCTTTTTTGCACCAAACTGTGACTGGCAATGAAAAGTGGATTTATTTTGACAATCCCAAATGCATACAATCATGGGTTGATCCAGGTCAACTATCAACATCGACTGCAAGGCCACATCGCTTCGGAAAGAAGACACTGCTCTGCGTTTGGTGAGATCAGGAAGGTGTGGTGTATTATGAGCTTCTAAAACCAGGTGAAACCGTTAATACTGATCGGGACCTACAACAAATAATCAATCTGAACCACGCTTTGGTAGTGAAACGACCAGAATGGCTTAGAAGACACGGCAAAGTGATTTTGCTTCATGATGACGCACCATCACACACTTCAAAACCAGGTAAAGACACATTAAAAGATCTTGCCTGGGAAGTATGAACCCACCCGCCGTGTTCACCAGACCTCGCTCCTTCAGATGACCACTTGTTCCGATAGATGGCACACGCACTTTCTGAGCAGCACTTCAAAACATATGCAGAAGTGGACAACTGGGTCTCTGAATGGTTTTCCTCAAAACAAGAAAAATTCTATTGGGGCGGTATCCACAAATTACCTGAAAGATGGGGAAATGTGTAGCTAGCGATGGACATGACTTTGAATAAAGCACTTTTGATGTTTCTCTTGAAATTATCGTGTTTTCTTTGATTACAAGATCCGCATTTTTAACCAGTACGCCTGGTAGTATCAAGTTATTCAAGGATAGAAAAAAATTAATCACAACTGCAGTTTAAACACTAAGAAATCATATTATAATCTCAAAAATGACCCCAAAATACCCATTCCACATCCTAAAACCTAAGTGTATAAAACCTATTTTAACAAATAGTCCCCAAATATTAGCTGTTTAATACAAAAAGGAGGATTCCTTCTTCAATTTGCTGAATGAGGTCAGGGTCGGAGGTGTGGGAAGACCCAGTACGGTCTCAGCTCCACCAAGTCGTCTGAGGGTCACGGCCTCCACTTCATCTCCCCAGCCTTCAGCCTGACCCCTGCCCCCAGATGGCACCGGGGAGAGAGAAACGAGGAAAAATGCCTCTGACTTGATCACCTGAGCTCCAGGCAAAGGCACTCATGGCCTGGGGCTTCCGGGAGTCACGCTGCCCTCGCCGATGCCCCCGGCCTGGACCCGCGGTCACCCCGGCAGAGACGGCGGGTCCTGGGAGACGGCAGCCAGGCTCTGCCGCACACGCGTGATGGGCCGCCCTTCCACACGGTCAGCAGTGTGTGACTCGGGCTGCGTTTTAAAGAGCGCCCTGTACACGCCAGCTAGTGTTTCCAAACCTTTCACGCTGGCTAGCATTCCAGCCATGTTATTTTGAGTTCAGCATTTTCCTAGTCTCTCTCTCTCTCTCTCTCTCTCTCTCTCTCAGACAACACACGTAATTTGGGTTTTCAACGCCGCCGGGGAAAATTATGGAAACTAGAACGAACTAATATGCACGGCGATGCGTTGTTAATTTCGTCTGCAGACAGGCCACTCCATCTGTTCACACATCACGCTCCAACCGAGGAGCGCGACGTTTGACAGATGGAGGGTCCGTGGGCCCGCCCGGAGCCAGAGGCCACGGAGTCGGGGGGCAGGGCCCAACTTTCCGCCCTAACTGACATCTCGTCGAACTTCTCCCCAGTAACCTCAAGATCAGCACCAATTCCACCCACCGGTATGCACCCGACACCAACCCCATTTTATCTGTTGTTTTTCTTCGGATCCACAAGAAACCTGTACCCGCTTTCCCAGTGAATTTCCTTTTTTTTTTTTTTCATGGTTGTTCTCCATAAACAAGTACAAATGCCAACCGTATTTCACAGCAAAGAAAAGTTGCGAATGAGTCAAACACAGAATGACTTACTCGTTAGCATGAAATTGTCATGTTGGTGCTGTTTTTTAGGGAAGTTAATCATGAAAGGATGGTGTCCGGGTATACGAGCTTTGGAAAAAGCTATGGCAGAATGTTGAGGAGTATTTGCAATTTATTGAAATAAACAATGAAACAAGAAGCACAGATTTATTTTCCCCGAAAAGCAGGCAGCCAGTGAAAGGCTGGATAGTATTTCCCTGCTCTGGTCCGGAGTCTCCTGTCATCATGCAGCATCCGGTGTGTACTGAGGAGCACGGGAGGTCGTCCCAACAGGACTAACATTTCAGTGAAATTCAACGAGATGAAAGCTTGCCTTTACAAGTATCATACGGGTTGCTGAGAACTGAGAACACCATGTTGACTAATATAAACTAATCGTGCGCTTATCAAAGACAGAGGCGGACTTCCAGGGAGAGTGGTGTAGATTGAGTATATTGATTAGTATATTGACATATGTTCATAAATGTTACATGCGACCTTAATACTTGAAATCAGAACAGAGTTCAATATCTAATTCTTTTAAAAAAAGAATATGTTCTTATTGATTTCAGAGAGGAAGGGAGAGGGAGAGAGAGATGGAAACATCAATGAGGAGAGAGAATCACTGATCGGCTGCCTCCTGCACACCCCACACCAGAGATCGAGCCCACAACCCGGGCATGTGCCCTGACCGGGAGTTGAACTGTGACCTCCTGGTTCATAGGTCAATGCTCAACCACTGAGCCATGCCAGCCAAGCCAACAGCTAATGCTAATATTTCAAAATTCAGAGCTATTTGTGACGTCTGCGTCTCAGAAAACCTGGTCTCATTTAAACCTCCGTCCAGCTCTGCTGGGTTCCCAGCCTGGGAGTTGGGAGCGTGCCTGGCGGCCCTGGTGCTCAGGGCCGGAGTGTCTGACAGCAACCTCAGGAGGCATTCATGTCCAGAAGGACTTTCCACGGGGAAACCCTAGAGGGCGCTGCTGCCCTCCTCGGAAGCACCAGGACTGCGTGCAGCTGGAAGGGGGCAGGCTCTGGCTCTTCAGAACATGCCTTTTTGCAGAAGAACAGTCTTGAGGTGACATTTGTCAGATCTGCGGGCTCAGGAAACGCTCTGAAAACCAGCAGAAGTCGACCTTTGGTAAGAAAAAATGTATGTTTAAAGAGAAGTCTCTATTGGTGAGATGTCTCCCACTCAGTGCCAGGAAGGGGAGGGTGACGGGATCCTGAGAACTGGACCCAGGGAGAGGCAGGCTCCGTGTGCTGGGCTCTGCCTGTGGCCTCCCATAACCTGGTACCAACCTCCCCCACATCTTCAGCTGGAGATGTGGCTGAGGGGGTGACGTGGGCCGTTTCAGGGCGTTAATCAGTTTTCAGAGACACGGCTCATGCATACGGAGGAGCTGCACATGCTGGGACACTTCTGCTTGTTCTTCTCTTGTCAATGTCTTTTGTCCCAGGGTCGGGGTGAAGGGGAGGAATCTTAGCCAAGAACCTAGAAGAGCAGTAGGAAAACTGTTATTCCTCCAAAACAAGTGCTATCTCCTTTCCATCCACCTCAGAAAGAAGACGATGGAGGAGAAGGAGGAAGAAGAGGAGGAGGAGGAGGAAGAGGAGAAGGAGGAAGAGGAAGAGGAGGAAGAGGAGGAAGAGGAAGAGGAAGAGGAAGAAGAAGAGGAGGAGGAGGAGGAGGAAGAAGAGGAGGGGGAGGAGGAGGAAGAGGAGGAGGGGGAGGAGGAAGAGGGGGAAGAGGAGGAGGAGGAAGAGGAGGAGGAGGAGGAGGAGGAGGGGGAGGAAGAGGAGGAGGAGGAGGAGGAGGAGGAGGAAGAGGAAGAGGAACAGGAGGAGGAGGGGGAGGAAGAGGAGGAGGAGGGGGAGGAAGAGGAGGAGGAGGAGGAAGAAGAGGAGGGGGAGGAGGAGGAGAAAGAGGAGGAGGAGGAGGAGGAAGAGGAACAGGAGGAGGAGGGGGAGGAAGAGGAGGAGGAGGGGGAGGAGGACTACGAGGACGAGGAGGAGGAGGAGGAGGGGGAGGAGGAGGGGGAGGAAGAGGGGGAGGAGGAGGAAGAGGAAGAGGAACAGGAGGAGAAGGAAGAGAAGGAGGAGGAGGAGGAGGAGGAGGAGGAAGAGGAGGAGGAGGAGGAGGAGGACTACGAGGACGAGGAGGAGGAGGAGGAGGGGGAGGAGGAGGGGGAGGGGGAGGAAGAGGAGGGGGAGAAGGAAGGGGAGGAGGAGGAGGAGGAAGAAGAGGAGGAGGAGGAGGAGGAGGAAGAGGAGGAGTGGGAGAAGGAGGAGGAGGAGGAGGGGGAGGAAGAGGAGGAGGAGGGGGAGGAAGAGGAGGAGGAGGAGGAAGAAGAGGAGGGGGAGGAGGAGGAGGAGGAGGGGGAGGAAGAGGAGGAGGAGGAGGAAGAAGAGGAGGGGGAGGAGGAGGAGGAAGAGGAGGAATATTCAAGTGGCTTGACCACACATTTAAAGACTGTGGTATTTATTCTTCATTGGTGTTGAGTATAACACCTTTATAATAACATGTGAAACGTCGGTAAAATCATTATGTCATAGGCAGGCTTGCGTGCTCTCAACCTACTTTCTCTCCAGTTATGAAATAAATGATCCTAATAATTGATGTCAGTGGAATGTGTGTAAGCCAGACATTCCACTGCAGAGTGGTTATATTATTTGGACGGTCATTTATTTGGCCTTGTCATTCCCACGTGAAATGCTCTGAATAGTCTTTCTCTCCAACTCACAGGATTCTGCTGGAATGTGTTTGGCGCGGACACCACCTGCCAATGACAGGGTCTCCGATTGCGGGCCTCAGGTCATTCCCAATGCCATGACGCTGCCGGCCTGGGTCGGTCCGTCCGTACCGCCAGCAGGCAACGGACAGGCCGCCGGCAGGGCCCACAGAGTTTCGGATGCTTCTCTGCACAGGAGTATGAAGGCCTCTCCTCTGTTTAGTGCTCTCATAGTAGGCCGTGCCCGCACCCTTTACTCCCACAGGCCTCTGCGCTGCTTATGCTTCCTCACCTAGCATACACCTTGTAACCCTGGACATGGCTGTAGCCACATTGTGTATGTGTATGTGGAACCTCAACTCTGCCGGAGCGGAGAAAAATGAAGCAGTTTTAGAGAGAGAAGAGAAGCTGCCCTGGAAAGTCTTATTTCCGCCCACACCAGCAGACTCACTAGGCGGGTTCCTACCTAACGTACTCATCTGCAGACCTACTAGGCGCCCCAATCGTCAGGTGAGATCTAGGTGGTGGGATATGCAGGGTGTTTTAGAGGCGGGAGGGGAATGAAATGGGGTGGCTCTGGCTGAAGTCAGCAGATACTCCACTGGAAGGAAAGCAGAGTGAGTCACAGGCACCCGGAAGCCAAGTGTGAAGCCAGAGGTGCCATCAGCCACGGACACAGAGGTGGCACAGGAAGAAGGAAGTGAGAAAACTCAGCTGAACAACAGTATGAATGACAACCACCGCGCAGGGTGTTCTGGTTTGGCTACAAGAGGGCCTTTCCCCGTGAAAGAGCTAGAAACGCGTTCTTCTAAAAGAGACACGGGTTACAGGGGAGGCTTCCCTTCCCGCAGCGCACTAGGTCTGCACTAATTTATACTGCGATCTTTTGAAATAGATTAGATTCTGTGAAAACACATATGTATGTATTAGGGTTCTCCAGAAAACAGAATGGAATGTGTGTGTACATATATGTATGGAGGGGGGGGGGTAGGGAGGGAGAGAGAGAGAGAAAGAGAGAGAGAGAGAGAGGTTCATTTTAAGAAACCAGCTCCCGTGACTGTGGGCACTGGCTAGTCGGAAATCTGCAGAGCAGCCGAGGGGACTAGAGACCAAGGGAGAGTGAATGGTTGCCTCCTGGACATGTGAATGCAAAGTCCAGAGACGTCTGCGGGCAGAACGTCCTCCTCGGGAAAGGCAGGTCTTTCTGGAACATTCCCCGGGGGATCAATCTCTCTACCTCTGCACAGGGGACAGGGCCATGCAATACATTCTGCACAAATTAGCAAACAATTTATTAACAACAGCTGTTCTCACATCAAGGCATTGGGTTCTAACGGTGTTTTATGTGGCCACACGTACAGTCTGTGCTGTCTTCTGCAGGTGAAACGAAAATGCTTCCTTCCAGAGGCAGCAGAAATGCTTTCCACTCTGGGAAGGAGAGAACCGTTAGGACGTAAAAGGCGGCTTGATCATCACTAACCGTTCTCACAGCCCAGGGGGCGGAGAGCCAGGGCTCTGTCCCTTCAGTGCACCGCGGGGAGCCCTCGCTGCGGGGCGGACATGGGCTGGACTTGGGAAATGCAGGGCCTCTCAGGCACTCAGAGGCCGGTGTGGGTGTGAGGCGTTTGCACTTGGCATCGAAGGGCATGCGATTTCTTCCAATAAGTCAATACGAACAGAGCTTCACTCCGAGGCAAACAAGAGCCGGCGGTCTCCGTGCGAAGTCAATCGGCTCACGTGGGACAGAACGGCCGGCTGGGCCCGAAGGGACAGCAGGGAAAATCGGAGCCACTAACAAGTGAAAGGGGAACGGGACGGGAGCGTCTGGCTTTGAAAGGGCGGATGGGGAGGAGCATGCAGAAGCATGCCTACCAATGCTTTCTTTCAGAGACAACTTTACGTGCAGAGGATTTTAAACTTCCAACAGCTACTTACGAAGAAGCAAGATTCGGGATATAAAATACAATTTTCAAAAAGAGGCCAAATTTGAAACTATCTGATCCATGTAGGAGATGGTCTCATAAAGTAGACGCGTGTGGGTGAACGAAAGAAGAAAACAGGCATTTTATTCCACTTTATTGGGATTGACAGCAAGGGATAGCAACATGCAGGTGGAATTCGAAGGGAACCCACCGGATGCCCTTTCTGAATGGCCCTGTGGCCAGTTCATTGCGATTTGCCTTTAACGTGGAACAGACTGACCGCTGCCAGAGGGGAGGGTGGGGGACTGGATGGGAGAAGGTGAAGGGATTAACCGAAATACATACGCATGACAGTGTGGTGATGGCCAGAGGGAAGGGGGGGGGTAGGGGGAGGTGGGAAAAGGTGGGGGGGGTAGGGGGAGGTGGGCAAAGGCGGGGAGGGGCGGCGAGTAGGCACGGAAAGAGACTTTGCTTGGGCAGTGGGCACATGATGCAGTGAGCAGATGAAGTGTTGTTGAGTGTACACTTGAAACTCAATGGTTTGGCCAATCAGTGTCACTCCAATAAATTTAATATAAAAGGTTTTGACTGTGGAAATGCTAAGTCATGCAATCTTGGCAACCGGGAATAGGTAACTGTTCTGTCCTGAAATTACGTATGATAGTAATACTAAGCATTACATTTCTCTCACTAATATAATAAATATGTGTTCTCTACTAATTTAGAAAGGGTAAAACTTATGATCAGATGTTTTATTTTTAATGACAATATTTTGGCATTATGGCGGGAAGTCTGAATTAATATTTGAAAAATTATCTTTGATTTTTAATAGTTATAAATGAAGACTGTAAACATGGAACCTTTCATTAAGTCTAATTCTCTGGTCATCCACTGATATTAGAGTACCATCTTTTTGCATTGCTCTTATGCGTTTTTTGACTTCACATTTTATAAAAAGGCATCTCATACAATGATATGTCTGCAATTAAAGCTGAATGTACATACGTATGTGTATGTGGGTACACACACACACAAATTGTCCTTATAAAGTGTCTTTTAACAAACATACATTACAAAGATCAGAAGAAATGCTTGAACGTTTCTGCAAAGCTAGTGTCCTAGAGACTTCTGTCGGGGGGTCAGCATTTCTCTATCACTGTCAACTAGGTTATGTACATCCTTACTTTTAACATACAATTGAATGTACTTATCAGCTAAAGCAGTTAAAATCTCCTTTGTTTAATCTAATGCTTAATTAACTGCATTGGAGAAGTAGAATTTTGGAAAATGCAGTAAAAAATAAACAAGAAATATGAATTAACAAGTCCCATCTCAAAATAATAACAAGCATTATCTTTTGGTTCAATATTTTAAAAAATATGTGTGTATTGATTTCAGCAAGAGAAAGGGAGAGGAAGAGAGAAATAGAAACATTAATGATGAGAGAGGACCATCGACTGGATGCCTCCTGCACGCCCCCTGCTGGGGATTGGGCCGGCAACCCTGACCAGGAATGGAACTAGGAACTCCTGGTTCATGGGTCCACGCTCAACCACGGAGCCACACCAGCTGGGCTGGGTTCACCTTTTCATACCCTATGTAATAAAAGGGCAATATGCCCATCAACTGAAAGGTGGCACGGTCGGTCACTATGACGCACACTGACCTCCAGGGGCGGGCGCTCAACACAGGAGCTGCCCCCCCGGTGGTCAGTGAGCTCCCACGGGCGCGGGGCTCATGGCGGGTGAGTGCAGCGGTGGTGGCCTCTCCCGCCTCCACTGAGCGCTAAGGATGTCCACAGGGGGAGGGGGCCTAAGCCACCCACCGGACATCCCCCAACGGCTCCCCGACTGTGTGAGGGCGCAGGCTGGGCTGAGGGATCCCCCGCCCCTGAGTGTGCGGATCTGGTGCACCGGGCCTCTGGTAACTATTGTATTTTAAGAATCTCCTTACATCTCGCTAAAGTGGAATGTGGTGGGAGAGGCTGCAGACAGGAAGCTGGGGCTGGAATGCCGACGGGTGTCAGGTAAGTGCAGCCACGAGGCTGGCAGCAGACCCACCTTCCCTTGCTCTGCCCGGCCTCTTTCGTCTTCTGTCTCATTGCTATTGCTCTTCTCGTGCTCCTCTCCTTGTTCTTGTTTCTCTGTAGCGGTCTGTGGCCATCCAACTGCCTGACGGCCCGTCAACATAGAGACGCGAACTGGACCTACGAACCAGGCGGTCACAGTTCGGCTGCCTCTCAGGGCACAGGCCCGGGTTGCAGGCCCGATCCCCAGTGTGGGGCGGGAAGGAGGCAGTGATCTGTGATTCTCTCTCATTGATGTTTCCATCTTCTCTCTCCCTATCCCTTCCTCTCTGAAATCAATAAAGACACACATATATATGTGTGTGTGTGTATATATCTTTATTGATTTCATATGTTATATACATATATGTATATAACATAAGAATATTCTATATATATGTCTTTATTGATTTCTTATGTTAATATATGTATATAACATAAGAATATTCTATATATATGTCTTTATTGATTTCATATGTTATATACATATATGTATATAACATAAGAATATTCTATATATATATGTCTTTATTGATTTCTTATGTTATATACATATATATGTATATAACATAAGAATATGCTAGAATATAAATTCTTTATATACATATAGGCTCTTTATATAAACGAAATTTTACATGCCAAGGATTTTAAACTTGCAATAGCTATCTTAGAAGAAGCAAAACTCAGATATATAAAATAATAATTACAATAATCCTATATAATAAAGATGTCACATGCGAATGGTCATTACGCCGTGAAGCATAACGACCGACCGCGTAACGACCGGATCACAGATCTGCAGGAGGGTGGGACAGCGAGCTACAAGTGGGTGGCGGAGAGCTACAGGAGGGGGCGGGGCAGAAAACTATGAGGGGGGGCAGGAAGGTGAGGGGAGGTACAGGAGGGCAGGGCAGCGGGCAGAGAGCTACCAGAGGACAGCGAGCTACTGGCAAGCTACTGGTGCACAGATCCACACACAGGGCTTCTAGTAATTTATAAAGAATCTAGCAAAGGACCTGAATAGGCATTTTTCTTAAGAAGAGTACCAATGGCCAATAGGCACATGAAAAGATGTTCACCATCTGTAATCACCGGGGAAAGGCAAATCAAAACCACAAAGCTTCCCACCGTTGGAATGTCTATCATCGAGAAGACAAGAAAGAACCAGGATGGGCAAGGGCGGGGACACAAGCAGAGCCCTCTGCCACTGTGGAACAGTGCCCGCGGCTCCTTAAACACTTACACACAGAACCACTTCATGGGCCAACACACCCCTGCCTCTGGTCATAGAGCCAAAGGGGATAAGAACAGGATGCCGAAGGAAGACACACCTAGGCACAATAAAGTGTCTCGTTTCAGCATGAAAAAGAAAGGAATCGTCATTTGCCCCAAGGCGGATCTCGAGGGTATTGCGCTAAGTGAAGTGAGCCAGACGAGAAGAGAAAAAAGCTTCACGATATCACTTTTGTGTGAAATCTTTACAAGGGGCAAATGCAGAGAAGCAGAAAGTAGAACAGTGGCTCTCGGGGGCAGGAGGTGGGGAGACGGGGTTAAAGGGAACACCATTTCAGTGGCATGGGGTGATCAAGCCTCACGATCCAACGTGAATGGATGCCTGTGGCTGGCAGGACTGCACGGAACACTGGGGATGGGCTGAGGGAGTAGATTCCACGTGCTCCCGGCGCATTAAAAGTGGTGCCCTGTGAGGAGACGCTGTGTCCGTGTGACTGTCTGACTGCAGTAACGATGCCACTAGGTCCATGCAGTCACCCTGTTGCACACTTTAAATGTATAGTATTTTTCTTTTTTAAATGAAAAAGGAAGTAGACTAGCGGTAGACTCCAGCTGGAGGAAATTATGGGACTGGGGGTGGGGTTACAGCTAAAGGGTTGAGGGTTTCTTTGTGGGGTGAGGGAAACATTCTAGAATGAACTGTGGTGATGGTTACACGATTCTGAATATAACCCAAATCACTGAATTGTACACTTTACGTGAGTGCATTGTGGGGCATATACATGAGATTTCAATAAAACTGTTGACAAAAAAAGGAAAAAGTAGAATCCAGCACAAGGCCTGGCACGGAGTCAGCCCTATGAACCCTCATTAGTGCGAATTTAATTGTGTCCAGTACCGTTGTGTTTCAGACTCCACCCTCAGAAATGAGGGACTCCCATCCCAGCAGTCTCACTGACCCTCACTCAAGTTCACAGCGTGGGCTTGGGAGACGCATGTGTTCAGTCCGACCGTTGACACGTGTATCCACCGACCGAGGGCACTGACAGCGTTAATTAGTGGCATGGTGCTATGTTATCACGGCTCCGATCACAGTCTCCTGACTTTCTGCTGCAGGGATGAACATTCTGTGGCCCATCCCCTTACACCCAGAGAACCACGTGCCTTCAGAATTAGCCAGAACCCTCGGTGTCGGCCATCTCTGACCGGAACGTGTGAGGGCGGGGATGGTGCAGATGCCATGGCCGCCGCCGTGACTGGGAACGGCGGGTGGGTGGGGCAGCTGCTCCGGATGCTCATGCCAGCCTCAATCCGCTGCGCCAGAGGGGCAGGCCCCAAGGGCACAAGCCTGCACTGCCTGTCCAGGCTTCCTGTCCCATGAGGCGAAGCCATAATGGGTCAGCCCTGGGGCAGCTCGGCCACGCCCGCGCTGGTTGCTGTGAAGCCACTGTCGGTTCTGGCCTCACGCCCTCTGTCAGTCCCGGGGGCTGCACCTCCTGCTGGGGTTTCATTTCGTTTTCCTTAGTTTTCACTTCAATGGGAAGTTGGAAGAAGAAGCAGCAGCCATTACGATTCCTATTCTTTTTCAGAATGAGCCGTTTAAATGCCTCTAAAGTCGCTATTTCTGTATTGGTGAGTTCAAAATAAATAAATAGCAACGATTATTAAAATTTTAAAACGCTAACATGACTCAGTCAGCAGATTTTGAATATTTTTAAATTTTAAATGGGTTTGAATTTCAGTCGTCAAAATGCCTTCTAGAATCAGGTTTCCTAAGTGATAAAATTTGAAGGAAACATAATCATCAAAGCTAAATGAAAAACAATGACTTTAATGTTTATGTTGCAAAATGCGTTTTCTACAGTTATATTTAACTAGAGGCCCGGTGCACGAGATCCGTGCACTCACGGGGCAGGGGAGGGGGTGGGCCTCAGCCCAGCCTGCACCCTCTTGCAGTCTGGGAGCCCCTGGGGGATGTCCGACTGACGGCTTTCTCCCCGGAGGCTCAGTCGGACATCCTCAGCGCTGCCGCGGAGGCAGGAGAGGCTCCGGTCACCTCCGCTGCCCTCGCCAGCCGTAAGTGCTTCTGGCTGGGCGGCACTCTCCCCCCCACCACCAATGGGAGCGCACTAACCACCAGAGTCAGCTCCCGCACTGAGCATCTGCCCCCTGGTGGTCAGTGCGCGTCATAGCGACCGGTTGTTCCGCCACTTGGTCTATTTGCATATTAGCCTTTTGTTATATAGACTAGAGGCCCAGTGCACGGAATTCGTGCATGGATAGGGTCCCCAGCAGGTGCCGGCTGGGCCTCCCTTCCCCCAGAGTGGTCAAACTCCCGGTAGTCGAACTCCCACGGGGACACTGTGCATATTAGCCTTTTGTTATATAGACTAGAGGCCCAGTGCACGGAATTCGTGCATGGATAGGGTCGCCAGCAGGTGCCGGCCGGGCCTCCCTTCCCACGGGGTGGTCAAACTCCCAGTGGTCGAACTCCCGCGGGGACACTGTGCATATTAGCCTTTTGTGATATAAACTAGAGGCCCAGTGCACGGAATTCGTGCATGGATAGGGTCCCCAGCAGGTGCCGGCTGGGCCTCCCTTCCCCCGGAGTGGTCAAACTCCCGGTGGTCGAACTCCCACGGGGACACTGTGCATATTAGCCTTTTGTGATATAAACTAGAGGCCCAGTGCACGGAATTCGTGCATGGATAGGGTCCCCAGCAGGTGCCGGCCGGGCCTCCCTTCCCCCGGAGTGGTCAAACTCCCGGTGGTCGAACTCCCGCGGGGACACTGTGCATATTAGCCTTTTGTGATATAGGATAAAGAGATCCACGAAGAAGTCACCATGGTACATGGCCAACGTTAACTCACAGAAAACGGCTCACATGCTTGTGTTGTTGCTGTGAGGAGGTGCTGGCTGAAGGGGGTCAGAGGAGCCGAGGAGAAAGGCCGGGTCTGATCTCTACACACATCGCCCGCAGCAACGTCCTGTGTGGCTGCCACCGGGCCCCACCGGCCAGCTCTCAGCAGTGAGAACGCCGACGAGAGGGTCGAGGAATTCAAGGAACACCTTTCCACCAGCGGGCAAGAGACGTAAGACGAGGAAGAGCCATGGTCTTCCTGTCATGTTGCTGAGATATGCCCTACCCGGTCTTCTCACGTTTTATTTTATTTTATTTGTTAATCCTCCCCCGAGGGTATTTTTCCGTTGATTTTTAGAGAGAGTGGAAGAGAGAGGGAAAGACCGAGAGAGAAGCAGATAAACACATCAGTTGGTTGCCTCCCGCAGACACCCCGCCCAGGGCCCAGGATCAAGCCTGCAACCGAGGTACATGTCCTTGACCAGAATCAAACCCAGGGCTCTTCAATCTGCAGGCCAATGCTTTATCCACTGAGCCAAACTGGCTAGAGCTCCTCTCACATTTTATACAAAACTAGAGGCCCGGTGCATGAAATTTGTGCACGGGAGGGAGGGAGGTTGTCCCTCAGCCCAGCCTTCACCCTCTCTAATCTGGGACATCCCTCTCACAATCCAGGACTGCTGGCTCCTAACTGCTCACCTGCCTCTGCCTGATTGCCCCTAACTGCTTCTGCCTGCCAGCCTGATCAGCCCCTAACCACTCCCATGCCCGCCTGATTGACGCCTAACTGCTCCCCAGCTGGTCCGATTGCCCCTAACTGCCCTCCCCTGCAAGCCTGTCCCCCAACAACTGCCCTCCCCTGTAGGCCTGGGTCCCTGCCCCAACTGCCCTCCCCTATAGGCCTGGGTCCCTGCCCCAACTGCCCTCCCCTGCAGGCCATCTTGTGTCCACGTGGGGGCAGCCATCTTGTGCTTTGGAGTGATGGTCAATTTGCATATTACTCTTTTATTAGATAGGATGCTCTCCGCCACTGCCTGTCATATTTCTAGAGTATCTCATTTCTCTAAACTTCTTTATAGTAACTGATACATATTTCAAATGTAGATAGTAATCTCTAATCATTTGGCAATGTGCATTTATTTTTTTAATCCTCACCCAAGGGTATTTTTTCTAATGATTTTTAGAAAGAGTGGGAGGGAGGGAGGAGGGGAAAGAGAGAGAAACATAGACCTGAGAGAGACACATCAACTGGTTGCCTCCCTCAAGAGCCCCTACCACGGTGGGGGAACCTGCAACCAAGGCACGTGCCCTCGACCAGACGCGAACCCGGGACCCCTCCATCCGCAGGTCGACGCTCTAACCACTGAGCTCCGACCAGGGTGGTCATGTGCCTTTTTACTGGTCTAGCATCGACTGGCCTTCAGTGAAATTGCACGAAGATCGAATCATTAAGAGAAGGTGGGAGTATTGCTGGGTGCGATCTTGGGAAGTACAGTGTTGGTCTTCCGCGGGATCCAAGTAAGAGAAGAACAGCTTCTCTGGAGACGTGAGTTCAGTTTCATACCTGCAGGCCCGTCACACTTGAAAAGACAAGCGCTTCGCTCAGAAGGTGCTGTCAGAGAAAAACTCGGCAACACGGGCGCTGGGAAATCCGGCTGAAGGAATCCTCTTCCCTGGCAGGAGAATCAGCGGTCAGGATCCGCAAGCTCTTAGCTTCTGCCTCTCCTATCCCAGGGCCACTCCGGGGCCAGCGAGGGGAGGGGCAGCACTGACGCCCTCCTCGCCTCAGGTGAGCGCCGGCGTCTTTCTACAACGCACACTTTCTCTTAAGACTGACTACAAAAGCGATGTTTGACATAAATGGAACAAAAACCATAAAAACGTTCACGCAGAAAGTAGGGTGCCCCTGAGGTGTGGCCCCCGGCCTGTGAAGACGCGGCTTGCTCGGCCCGAGGTCCTCCTCTGCGCAGGAGCTGGTGCTGGCGCAGGAGCTGGTGCTTTACGAGGAAGGTGGAGGGTCTGCCTCCTTGGACGCTCAGCCACCCGCCGGGGCTGCCCAACCTTAGGAAGTTGGTAGATATAGACGCTGCTGCCCCCTGAGCTCCGTGTGCAGACAAAGGCTGCATCCACCAGAACGGATGTGTGGAGGGGACATGACGTGACTGTGGCAATGGTGTCAGAGGGGTAAGAACAAGTACCCACCCACCCACCTGAGGGCGATGGGAGTCTGGATCCTTTGCCTGGACCGCGACCAGTGCCGTCAGTCAGGCCAGAGCTGAAGAGGAGCTGGGACCACGTAGCAACGTGTGTGTGTTTCATACCTCCAAGCCACAGAGCCACGCTTAACATACGTGAACAGGGCACTGCGCTTGGGATGAAACACAGGCGGTAAGGTGGGGTGAGACCTGGTTTGCATCGACGGAAACGTGGGGACGTCCCGTCACGTATGCGGTAGTCAGGCACAAGGAGTCTGAGACGGACAGCTGCCACCCACTTACTCCCGTGCGCTTCTCCCAATTTGGGGTGGGAGGGTGGTCACCATCGGCTGCAGCTACGGTGTCCATAGCACGGGGGTTCCCCACGCAGAGGGCTTCCCGCCTCCAGTGCCTGCTTCTCCCCGTCGGCTAGCTAGCTGTCCTGGCTGTGGGACTGCCCCCAGCCATCAGGAGCAGGTGGAGGGTCAGGAAGCTAACTCGCCACCAAGTCACCCAGGACGGTGAGGGGGGCATTGGGAGTGAGTGTCCCCGCTGCCTCATTCCGCAGCGGGGTGCTGCTGGGGGGGGGGGGGCGGGGGGCTCTCCGTGCAGCCCACCCAGAGGGGTGCCTCTCAGCGTTACTTGAGAAGCAGTTATGCTCATGCTGCTGGTGCTTGCAGGGAAGTGGTGCTCATGGTGCTTAAGAGGGAGAGAGGAACGGCGACGTATGTACCCTCAGCCTGTGAGCGCTGCACGTGGGTGGATAGGAGGCAGGCCCACCCGGAGGAAATTAGCAGGCGACATGCAAGGTCACGGACTGGCCCAGACACTGTGTCCTGCGAAGACGGAGATTACATTGAAGCTAAACGGGTTGAAGGGTGGGCAACACGCTGCCAGTTTCAACAGTAGCACCGGGGGCTTCGTCTCAGCGATTTCCTTCCGAGGATTAGGCCAGTGTGACGGGAGCCTCGGCTGGTTCCAACGTGTCCGCTCAGATCACGGCTTTTTGAATCCCAAAGAATGGCCCAGCGTGAAACAGCGCACTCAGTCTTCAATATGCTGAATCTAACTGTCTCAAAATGTACAGCGGCATTAATATTATGAAGGCGATAATCCCTCTTTTGTGTGTTAATAGTACTTCCATTATCTTCTTAAACATGTATGACAGAGGACAGAGTCAGAAAACACTTAAGTTTAACGATATGTTGGGAAGAAGGACTTAAGGACATTGGAAAGTGATTGCTTCAAAAAATGCCTCTGTTATCGATCTGTAAGGAACTCTGATTCCGAACCCCGAAGACAAGCACATCAGATACCATGTTCGATAGGCGTCTCTCAGGTTCTCAAATATCGCTTTTAAGTAAAGGTCCCCATTCATTTTAGCAAGCTCTTATATTAATGATCATTTTTCTGTTCCGAATCTTCAAGCGTTCCTAACTTATTCTATGTGCTTCCTCTTGTAGATTAAACATACCGAATCCATTGTACGCTTAAAAAGTAAACCATTTCCTGAATTAGATATTTTGCAATAATATTCGGTGCATGTCACCACATGACTACATGCTCCTTCATGGTATCGATTCATGACTAGTCTTTGGAGAAAACGTTTCATCCTCCATCATTAGCGAGACAAGCAGCGTGGACCCGGTTGACACATGTATGTGCTACATGCAGAAGCGACAGGAGGGTGTCGGCGCCTGGCGTTCCCTGCAGGTGTGCAGACACGGTCGGAGGCGAGAGCGGGCCGGTGAGCCGCCGACGCAAGCCGGCCTCGCGGGCGCTGTGCTGAGGCAGCTCGTCCGCGATGGACGCACACGGCCTCCCTGACGCCCGCGCCGTCTGTGACGGACGCATCCTCCGGAGCAGCGCGGGAAGCGTGTCTGCTGAGCCCGATGCCCCGTGACAGCCGCAGGCCGGGAGAGCGCACGCCACAGAGGCCATTTCCCTGTGGTTCTCTACCAGACGCAGATCTAATCGTGCAAAACGTCTCTTCGTGTATTTCTGTCTGAATGTATTTTTATTATGGGTTTCAGAGAGGAAGGGAGAGGGGGAGAGAGAGCGAAACATCAATGATGAGAGAGAATCATGGACCGGCTGCCTCCTGCACGCCCCACACTGGGGATGGAACCTACAACTGGCGATCAGGAATGGAACCGTGACCTCCTGGCTCAGAGGTCGGCGCTCAACCGCTGAGCCACACTGGCCGGGTGAAAAGTATCTTTTCAAAGAAACGATTGCTGCTTAGAGGACCTGAATAGGGTGACAAGATTGAACTTTCGGAGGATACAAACATCTCTATCCACGGGGCTGTGCTTTGGTGACTGTCCAAGAGCACGAAACGGTATTCTTCTTACGTATCACTGTATGCGAGTTAAATGTTGCCTGAAAAACATGGAACCATAAATCACTATTGAACTCTGGCCAAACGCTTTGACCTTCCCAGGGACGTAGGGCAGCAACGATGAAAGGAGCATCTGCACATTCTGGATGTGAGCACACGAGTAAGTACGTGGCGGACAGCAAAGGCTGGCTTTCTCGCTGCTGAAAGGGGAGGGAGAGGTCCGAAGGCAGCACCTTCTGGGGTGAAGACGGGGGTGGGGTGGCAGGTCAGCACAGGGCGCGTCTCGGTGCCAGTCACCATTAACCCAGCCGGGGGGGCTGGGAGGGAAAAGGTTGGTTCTGGGCTGAGGAAGGAAGGAGATTCTTAAATCCGGGCTCCATGTAGACCCCAAGGAGGTCGGGGTTCGTTCCCGGTCAGGGCACGTGCCTGGGTGGTGGGCTCGATCCCCAGTGTGGGGCTGGCAGGAGGCAGCCAACCCATGATTCTCTCGCATCATTGATGTTGCTCTCTCTCTCTTCCTTCCTCGCTGAAATCAATAAATAATATATATATATATATATATACACACACACACTAGAGGCCTGGTACATGAAATTCATGCACTCAGGGTGGGGGGGGGGGTGAGGGAGGTGGTCCCTCAGCCCAGCCTGTGCCCTCTCCCAGTCTGGGAGCCCTTGAGGGGGTGGGCACGGGCCTAAGCCGTTAGTCGGACATCCTTAGCGCTGCTGCGGAGGTGAGAGAGGCTCCTGCCACTGCTACTGCGCTTGCCAGCTGGGAGCCCGGCTTCTGGCTGAGTGGTGCCCCCCCTGTGGGAGTGAGTGCACTGACCACCAGGGGGCAGCTCCTGTGTTGAGCGTCTGCCCCCTGGTGGTCAGTGCACGTCATAGTGACCAGTTGGTCTGCCATTCGGTGGATTTGCATATTAGCCTTTTATTATACAGGAGATATACACATATATATATTTTAAATAGACCTCCTTCAAAGGTGACACTGACTCTGAGAAGTCACAGGCGGACAGGGAGTGCTGATCTAATGAAAAGAGCACGTCCCAGGGCCACGGGCCGCGCGTGGCCTCGGAGAAGCCGTCCCCCGGCACTTCCCACCCACCAGGGGAGGCCCTCCCTGGCTCTGGCTCTGGCTCTGCTGCGAGCTCGAGGAGCGGGACGGTCCCAACGCAGCACAGGCACGCGCCTCTCCTGCTGGGAGGGCCGCGCCGGCCCTTCTGTGGAAAGAACCGGCCGGCTGCGTGGAGGTGCGGATTTTAGTGGAGTAAGAGGGACACACTGACGTTGGTATGATACAGCCTGCAGGCCCTGTTCTCAGGGCGTCTTATCCGTTAACCAGCTTTTCATTCTTACAACAGCCCCCTGGCTCAGGCGCTGTCCCTCCCCTCCATCGACACCTGGGGCCTGGAGCCCAAATTGTTCGCGGATTCCTAGCAACACGGTGAAGGCCGGTCCGGGAGTCTGACCAGCTGGCTCCACGGCCCTCCTCCCCGGGAGTCTGCTTTGTCGACGGGCAGTTACAGAGGCGTCGGCCGGGCCATGGGCCCCACGGCTACTCCCACTGTCCCTCCCCGCAGGCCGTGGACCCCCGACGGGCCGCCACCCAGCCGGCCGCCGCGCAAGCCCGCGCCGTGCTGGCCCCGCTCCGAGGAGACAAAGACATGTGCGTGTGGGACACGTGGCGCCGCCTCCTTCCTCCCCACAGGGGGGCTGCTGTGCTGCTGGGAACATCTGCTGTTTTTTAAAAAATCAATAAACAAGCAATTCCACCACGTAAACATACACGAATTACTTTTTCCTTGTAAAAATGGAACCGGTTCCGAGATTACTGTTCTTGCCTCAGAGCCCAGCGCGGTCAGTGAGACACCATCCGTTTTCTTAGCTTGTCTCCCGGCCGTGGCTTCGGAATTTGTTGTTTAAAACGTGATCTTAAAAATACGTCTTGACAAGTTAGCTGTTTTTCACGCATCCCTGGACATCCACTGCAACACAGCAGCTTAAAAGTAAAATAAGATAAAATAAAATAAAATAAAATAAAATAAAATAAAATAAAATAAAATAAAATAAAATAAAATAAAATAGCGGCCCCGGTCATTGTAGCTGGCATCCAAGCCAACTAATTTGTCTTAAAACTTTTATATAGATTTTAGCCAGCTTATGCAACTTATAAATCCAGATGAGCCTGGCCGGTGTGGCTCATGGCTGAGCATCAGCCTAGGAACCAGGAGGTCACGGTTCGATTCCCGGTCAGGGCACAGTCCTGGGTTCTAGGTTCCATCCCCAGTGGGGGGCGTGCAGGAGGCAGCCGATCCATGATTCTCTGTCATCAGTGATGTTTCTCTCTCTCTCGCCCTCTTCCTTCCTCTCTGAAATCAATAAAAATATTTTCCAAAACTTCGAAGGAAAAAACATATGCTTGTTCCAATTTAAAAAAAACACACACACGTTTTCTTTCCAGTTTAACATATGTTAATATATAATTATTATATACACTCTTGATTTTGAGGAATGCGCTTTAGATCTTTCCGTGAACATAAAGTCTCAACAATGTGTCACTGCTGAGAAACTAATTTTTCCGTCTGTTTCCCACACACAGTTCCGGGGGGGTGGTTAGCTGCTCGCTTCTGGGCTGCAATTCTGAGCTCCACTGAACTGTGTGGAGGTCCCGTTTCTAAACAGAACGGATGTGAGGAGAAGGGTTCCCGTTACGCTGGCCGGTCCCCTGACTGTGCTCGGGATGCCCCCCGGCCTCGCTGTGCACTGGCACCCGCGATCGCCCCAAAGGCAGAGCCTCCCGTCCGCCGCTGTCTGGCTGAACAGCCGGGCTCACAGCCCCAGGCTGCACCCAGAGCCGCTCTCCTTCGGCGCAGGCCCCGACACCCACCGGACCCGCGTCCCCCCGCTTCCCGTCTACGTCACACACAGTCGCCGTGGACACGAGAAACGCAGGACAAACACGGGTCTCCTCATGACGCGCGGCGCCGTTCGAAGGAACATGGGGATGTTCGGCGACAGTGTTAGCGCGATTCGTGGGCATCTTGCACCCGCAGCCCGCAGCCGGGTCCCTCACTTCTCTGGTTCTGAGCCCGCTTCTGAGGCAGCGTCACCGCCGACGGAAACGCATTTACTGTGGGAAAAGGACATCAAGGCGGCCGCCGCGGGATCGGGATTCCAGCCTCCGCGGACTGCCTGTTGGCCGGACAGGTCTGCAGCCCCTTTACGGTTCCTGTCCTGGCCTGCCATGCCCTAGGGGATAACACAGGAACCTAACCCTAACGCCGCATCGCAGGTTCTGTAAGTTCACATGAGATCGTGCATGCAGGGAGTAGTCTATCCCGTGACAGTCAATACAGGAGGACACGCTACGTATTGCGGCTTGATTCTGAGCAGAGACCCCTGGCTCAGATAGACTCAGGGTGTTAGCCGATGTCAACCCCCCCAATTCCCCAGGACTGTCTGCTCCCGGACGACCCCCGAGTCCCTGCATTCCGGTCACAATCCTAATCTGACGGTGTCCCGCCCTCACCAGCGACTCCTGCTTTCTGCCGTCACGCGAGGAGTTTCTCCGTCACCCGTCGCCTTGTGCCCTGGACAGGGGCAGCACCGTGTGCGATGCCACCCTGGATGCCGCCCTGCTGAGCCGGGCTTTCTGAAAAGGTTGGAATGATGGAGCTGGCAGAGTGTCCTGGTCAGGGGTGCCACATCACGCATGTATGGGGAGCTGTAGGGAGACACACACGGGGAGCTGTAGGACACACATGGGGAGCTGTAGGAGGACACACACGGGGAGCTGTAGGACACACAAGGGAAGCTGTAGGAGGACACACACGGGGAGCTATAGGAGGACACACACGGGGAGCTGTAGGGGGACACACACGGGGAGCTGGAGGACACACACGGGGAGGTGTAGGAGGACACACATGGGGAGCTGTAGGAGGACACACACAGGGAGCTGTAGGAGGACACACACAGGGAGCTATAGGACACACACGGGGAGCTGTAGGACACACATGGGGAGCTGTAGGAGGACACACACAGGGAGCTGTAGGAGGACACACACAGGGAGCTGTAGGACACACACGGGGAGCTGTAGGACACACACGAGGAGCTGTAGGACACACACAGGGAGCTGTAGGAGGACACACACGGGGAGCTGTAGGAGGACACACACGGGGAGCTGTAGGGGGACACACACGGGGAGCTATAGAGGACACACACGGGGAGCTGTAGGAGGACACACACGGGGAGCTATAGGACACACACGGGGAGGTGTAGGAGGACACACATGGGGAGCTGTAGGACACACACGGGGAGCTGTAGGAGGACACACACGGGGAGCTGTAGAGGACACACACGGGGAGCTGTAGAAGGACACACACAGGGAGCTGTAGGAGGACACACACGGGGAGCTGTAGGAGGACATACATGGGGAGCTGTAGGACACACACAGGGAGCTGTAGAGGACACACACAGGGAGCTGTAGGACACACATGGGGAGCTGTAGGGGGACACACACGGGGAGCTGTAGGGGGACACACACGGGGAGCTGTAGGACACACACAGGGAAGCTGTAGAGGACACACACGGGGAGCTGTAGAGGACACACACGGGGAGCTGTAGGAGGACACACACAGGGAGCTGTAGGACACACACGGGGAGCTGTAGGACACACACGGGGAGCTGTAGGACACACACAGGGAGCTGTAGGAGGACACACACGGGGAGCTGTAGGACACACATGGGGAGCTGTAGGGGGACACACACGGGGAGCTGTAGGAGGACACACACGGGGAGCTGTAGGACACACACGGGGAGCTGTAGGGGGACACACACAGGGAGCTATAGAGGACACACACATGGGGAGCTGTAGGAGGACACACACGGGGAGCTATAGGACACACACGGGGAGGTGTAGGAGGACACACACGGGAGGCTGTAGAGGACACACACGGGGAGCTGTAGGACACACACGGGGAGCTGTAGGACACACACGGGGAGCTGTAGGGGGACACACACGGGGAGCTATAGAGGACACACACATGGGGAGCTGTAGGAGGACACACACGGGGAGCTATAGGACACACACGGGGAGGTATAGGAGGACACACACGGGGAGCTGTAGAGGACACACACGGGGAGCTGTAGAGGACACACACGGGGAGCTGTAGAAGGACACACACAGGGAGCTGTAGGAGGACACACATGGGGAGCTGTAGGACACACACGGGGAGCTGTAGAAGGACACACACAGGGAGCTGTAGGAGGACACACACAGGGGGCTGTAGAGGACACACACGGGGAGCTGTAGAGGACACACACGGGGAGCTGTAGGGGGACACACACAGGGAGCTATAGAGGACACACACATGGGGAGCTGTAGGAGGACACACACGGGGAGCTATAGGACACACACGGGGAGGTGTAGGAGGACACACACGGGGGGCTGTAGAGGACACACACGGGGAGCTGTAGGACACACACGGGGAGCTGTAGGACACACACGGGGAGCTGTAGGGGGACACACACGGGGAGCTATAGAGGACACACACATGGGGAGCTGTAGGAGGACACACACGGGGAGCTATAGGACACACACGGGGAGGTGTAGGAGGACACACTCGGGGGGCTGTAGAGGACACACACGGGGAGCTGTAGGACACACACGGGGAGCTGTAGGACACACACGGGGAGCTGTAGGGGGACACACACAGGGAGCTATAGAGGACACACACATGGGGAGCTGTAGGAGGACACACACGGGGAGCTATAGGACACACACGGGGAGGTATAGGAGGACACACACGGGGAGCTGTAGAGGACACACACGGGGAGCTGTAGAGGACACACACGGGGAGCTGTAGAAGGACACACACAGGGAGCTGTAGGAGGACACACATGGGGAGCTGTAGGACACACACGGGGAGCTGTAGAAGGACACACACAAGGAGCTGTAGGAGGACACACACGGGGGGCTGTAGAGGACACACACGGGGAGCTGTAGAGGACACACACGGGGAGCTGTAGGAGGACACACACGGGGAGCTGTAGAAGGACACACAGAGGGAGCTGTAGGAGGACACACATGGGGAGCTGTAGGACACACACGGGGAGCTGTAGAAGGACACACACAGGGAGCTGTAGGAGGACACACACGGGGGGCTGTAGAGGACACACACGGGGAGCTGTAGAGGACACACACGGGGGGCTGTAGGAGGACACACACGGGGAGCTGTAGAAGGACACACACAGGGAGCTGTAGGAGGACACACATGGGGAGCTGTAGGACACACACGGGGAGCTGCAGAAGGACACACACAGGGAGCTGTAGGAGGACACACACGGGAGGCTGTAGAGGACACACACGGGGAGCTGTAGGAGGACACACACGAGGAGCTGTAGGAGGACATACATGGGGAGCTGTAGGACACACGTCTGCCTGCTCCATCCTGGGAGGCAGTGCCACCTCGGCAGGGACCGGCCGAAGTTATGAGCGAGCAGGGACCTGGAGGAAAACAAGGGGCCCAGGCGGAGGCAGCCGGTCCCCACGGCTCCTTCACACACGTCCTCACTGAGCCAGCGCTAGGGTCGCTGGGAAAAGTGCTCCATGTCCCCAGGACAGAGCATCCTGTCCGTCTAAACATTTCCATTTCACTCCAGGGATGCTGTCTCGTGGGCAGTTACAAAGGTCGCAAAAGTCTTCCTACTTCAAGCATCATCTTGTGACCACTGACCCTGAGGAGCAAGCCAAACCCTTAGCTACTAAACACGGTCATTTCATTTATTTTTTAAAATATTTTTATTGATTCCAGAGAGGAAGGGTGAGAGAAATAGAAACATCAATGACGAGAATCGTCCATCGGCTGCCTCCACAGCGGATTGAGCCCGCCACCCGGGCAGGTGCCCTGAGCGGGAATGGAACCCTGACCTCCTGGTCTGTAGGTCGATGCTCAACCACTGAGCCACACCAGCTGGGTCTAAACACACTCATTTTAGAACACACCTCAGGCTGGCTGAAGCACACGAGAACACACGCCAGCGCCCTCGGACAGGGAGGATTTGATGTTGTGGGTGCCTTGAAGGCACTCTTGGGTGAAGTCCTAGTAGCGAAACCACTCATCCTGATCAGTTGTGACCCAGCCTAGGGGCCCAACCGGGATCAACCTGCACTTTCTCTTCCATTCAATCATCACAGCACATCCACTAAAAAATAGCAGCTGGGCTCACCGCGCACCTGCCTGTGTCCCTGGGCTGCGTGTCTGCACGGAAGCTTCCAGGTGACCCTCCTCCCGCCCACCTACCCTCCTGCCTGCCCTCTGAGATTCCTGGGCCCGCTCCTGCTTCTGTGTCTCTGGGCCTATGTGTCCATCAGGTCACTGCAGACGAGGCGGAGCTGCTCAGAACCTTTGTAAATGTGATGCTACACTTACGCCGCTTTCTGCTCAATCCCCAGGTATCGCGTTATTGGTGGGCGGGGAGGCAAAGGCATTTACTTATTTTTAAGTTTGTCTTGATTGCTGCAAGGGTGACATCTGTGGTGAGGTTCTGGGTGGGTGGAGGCGTGCCTTCTCCTTTACCTGCGCAAGCTAAACACATCAGATGCTTTACTTCACCTGGACAGCCGTGTGCCTGTCTCTGTGCTGGGCGCCTGGCTGGGTGCTGCGCCCCACTGCCCTCAGCCAGGAGCCCAGGCCGCGCGGCGGGGGGCGGGGAAAGGACGGTGCGTGGGGGGTACCGTGAGGAAACCACACAGGACGGGCACTCAAGCTACAAGGAAAAGCAAGAAGCAGGGGTTTTTTCTGCGAATATAAATGTGAGTCTCAGATATATATTTTTTAAAATGCCAGGCTAGCTCTGACCGGTGTGGCTCAGTGGATAGAGCGTCAGCCTGCGGACTGGAAGGTCCCAGGTTTGATTCCGGACAAGGGCATGTACCTTGGTTGCAGGCACATCCCAGTGCGGGGTGTGCAGGAGGCGGCTGATCGATGTTTCTCTCTCATCAGTGTTTCTGGCTCTCTATCCTCTCCCTTCCTCTCTGTAGAAAATCAATAAAATATATATTTTTTAAAAATGCCAGGCTAGTGTGGCTCAGTGGTTGAGCACTGAGCTATGAACCAGAAGTTCACAGTTTGATTGTGTGTCCGGGAGCATGCCCGGGTTGCGGGCTCGATCCCCAGTAGGGGGCATGCAAGAGGCAGCCGATCCATGATTCTCTCTCATCATGGATGTTTCTATCTCTCTCCCTCTCCCTTCCTCTCTGAAATCAATAAAAATATATTTTAAATAAAAATTAATAAATATGAGTCTGTCAGAACACATGGCTATAAATAACCACATATACAGTACACGACTTCTATAACACCATTGACGAAAATACATCCACATATTAACACAATATTTCCACACTTTAAAAGTCATACATATGACATAGCAATGTGTTTGATTTTTAACACGTGTGATTTATGCTGTTGGCCTACTATGTTTTTCAAAATAATCTCAATATGCCCCTGTATCGCTATATTTAAATGTCTTATCTTCAGTCAGTGTATTTAAGAAGAGTCAAAATGTGAAACCGAGGAAATCATCACAACACCCTAATGTGCCGCCAATGCTGATTTGAGAACAGAAATAACATTACCCATTCCATATGCTCCACAATAAATTGTGATGTTTAAAAATCTGAACAGATTTTGGAGGCATTTTTACTGCAATATACCAACTTTAAAACCTAAATACCTACAAAAGTGTGTTTTCCACAAAGCAGGTTCTATCCAGAGAATACTAAGAATCAACTAACGCCATCAAATTTCACTTTATTGATCTCTAAATCAAAGGCAGACATGTGAATTTAAATAATTTGAAAATAAAATGAGCATAAAACTTAAACCCATGAGCCAAGTTTTAATCTGAAGCAGCCTCAAGTAACAAGATTATATCCTGAAGGATTCGTGTAAATAAAGTGTGGATGACTATATTACAACCCTAGATAACTACACTTCACTACTGGTTCAAATAAAAATGTTCAAGTAGTGTAGCATTAAAAGTTGATGGAATATAAATATATGTGTATATATATATATATATATATATGCACATATATGTCTATATAAGTGCACACAAAAAATATTTACTAACAAAAATATGATATCATTGAAATGATTACTTTCCCTTTATCTTCTAGGTCCAAACATTTTAAATGCATTTTATTTAGATGTAAATAGTTATTTTCATCGCATTGTCATGTGATGTATCACATGTATGTACATGGTCGTCCAAAATATATGATCTCTCCATTGTTAATGGAAAGTAACACCCACCTTTCGCTTCATAATGCAACATGTGGATACATCAAAGTATTTGTAGTTACTGGTTGTATGCTAGTAAAAATGTGTAAATCTTTTTTAAATGATTCTGTTGGTTTTTAAAAACATATTTTTATTTATTTCAGAGAGGGAGAGAGAGAGATAGAAACATCAAAGATGAGTGAGAATCATGGATCGGCTGCCTCCTGCACGCCCCACACTGGGGATGGAGCCCGCCACCTGGGCATGTGCCCTGACCGGGAGTTGAACTGTGACCTCCTGGTTCATAGGTGATTACTCAACCACTGAGCCATGCTGGCTAAGCAAATCTTTTTTGTTTTATCATGAAGAAAGTAAATATATGCACACATGTGTTTGTATATATCAATATACAATTATGTACACATTTGGAGACAAAACTACTTTAAACCCTCCAAAATGCATAAGTTCCCCGAAACCTCTGTGATCAACTAGAAACCACAAACAAGAAAGTAAAAAAGAGAGGCAGGAACCAGGGGAGGCATCGGAGCACAGAGGTCCTGGTGTGGATGTTTCGTGCAGTAATGGGGCTGGGGACCGAGCTTAGCAGGGCTGGCAGCTCAGCCTGCCCTGGGCCGGGCCTGGTGCGGAAGAGACGGTGAGCTGCATCTGCCCGAGGAGTCTATCTTTACGTCGGCAGAGAAAACGAGAACCACGGGCGCATGACAGCTGGTCAGGAAGCCTGTGAGGCTACCACCCCTACACCCTCGTACCAGAAAT
Source organism: Corynorhinus townsendii (assembly GCA_026230045.1). Lineage (NCBI taxonomy): Eukaryota > Metazoa > Chordata > Mammalia > Chiroptera > Vespertilionidae > Corynorhinus > Corynorhinus townsendii. The sequence continues at coordinate 805,777 of JAPDVU010000005.1, forward strand.
GCCTTGCAAATACTACATCCTGAGAACTCTAGCTCATTTAATGCTGAATAAAAAGGAAGAAAAACTGGCACAGATCAATCAATAGATTTTATAATTAACATAAAGGAAATAAGCATAGAAATTATATAAAAGAAATAAGCCATCAGAAACTCACAGATAAAATTAATGAAACCAAAAGCAGATTCTTTCTTTTTAAAATTTTTTTTAAAAGACTTGGAATTTTTAGAGCAGTTCTGGATTTACAACAAAGTATTGGTATTCCCCACATGTCTCCTTCCCATGCACATGCATAGCCTTTCCTGTAATCAGCATCATTCTCCACTCAAAGTCCATCGTGCACTACACGGTTCTCTCTTGGTGTTGTACATTCCATGGGTTTGACATGTATCCACCATTATAACACACAGTGCATTTTTATAGCAAAAGCTGGTTCTTTGAGAAGACAAAAAAAAAAAAAGATAATCCTTAGCCAACATAAGAGAGATAGGTAGATTGATTGATAGATGAGATAGATAGATGATTGATAGATAGATAGATAGATAGATAGATAGATAGATAGATAGATGATAGATAGATGATAGATGGATAGATGATAGATAGATAGATGATATAGATAGATATATAGATAGATGATAGATGGATAGATGATAGATAGATGATAGATGATATAGATAGATATATAGATAGATGATAGATAGATGATATAGATAGATATATAAGTGATAGATGGATAGATGATAGATGGTATAGATAGATATATAGATAGATGATAGATAGATAGATGATAGATAGATAGATAGATAGATAGATGATAGATAGATGATAGATAGACAGATGATAGAGGAAGAGAGAGAGAAAACACAAATTAGAAATGTCAGGTAAAAGTATGACATCTGCATGGATTCCACAGAACTGATTAGGTCTGTATCTATTAAAGATGCTGTACTTATAATTTAAAGCATTCCCACAAAGAAACTCTAGGTTGGTGGCTTTACAGATAAGCTACACACATTTAGGGGAGGAATAATGCTAATAGCAATCAAATGTCTGGGAAGCCGGAAGTGAAGGGATGTTCTATACGTGGTTCTGTAATAAACCAAAGGCCTCAGAAGGAAAGTAGACTAATGAGCAACGTTCCTCTTCCACAAAGATGAAAGGTTGACAACAGTGTTGGCTAATTTAACCTTACAGCATGTTGAAGTGATCATACGTCAAGACCAAGTGCTGTTTATCCCAAGAGCCCAATTTGATTTCATATGTGAAAATACATTTATGGAACTTATCACATGAACCAAATAAAAAAGTAAAATCATATGGTCACCACAGTAGATAAAGAAAAAGCTTTTAACGTAAACCGCCCCCCGCCCCCTGCCCCAAAAATTCTCAGAAAAGTAGGGAAAAGGAACTTCATCCTCAGTATGACCAGGTATGGGGCGGGGGGGTGGCTATCCCCCATGTTACACTTAATTGTGGAAGACTGACTATTTCCCCTTAAAATCAGGAATAAACAAGGGTTTCCAGTCGCACAAATTCAGTGTTATGCTGGAGGTTCTAACAAGTTCAATGGACCAGAAAGGGTAGGGTGTTGTGTTTGGAAAAGGATAAGCACTTACGGGGGACATTATGGTCTCTACAGTAAATCTGATGCAGCCGGCATCAGAGCTCCTAGAATAAACGAAATGGCCCAGCAAGAATATAAGATAAAGATCAATGTACAGAAATCAATTGTATTACTATGTATAAGCAATAAACAAATGTACCTTGAAAGTAAAATAAATATTACATTAGTATCAACACTTTGTAAAAATTTAGGGATAAAGCTGAAAAAACCTGCAGAAGACTTAGCACATGGAAAACCACAAAATATTGCTAACTGCAACTAAAGAAGACAGACAAATTGTGAGCTACCCCATGGTCATTCATCGATATACCCAAGGTGGTTAAGATGTCAATTCTTTCAAGTAGGTCTGTAGTTTCAACACCATTTTCATCAAAATTCCAGCAGCCTTCATTGTAGAGACAGAAAATCTGATCCTAAAATGTACAGGAAAATGCCGAAGACCCAGACCAGCCAAAATGGCTTTCATAAAGGACAGAACTGGCGGAGCGACGCTGTCTTATAGAATTACCATACACACAGTAATCAAGACAAAGAGATGCTGGCAGACTAGACGACCTAACTGATCAACGCGATGAGGAACCCAGAAACAGGCCCCGACTAAGTGGGCAGCCAGGCTCACCAGAGCACACAGGTGACCCTGAGAACCGACAGTCTTTCCACGAAGGGTACAAACCAGCCGGGGGGCATCAGTGCGACAACCAATGTCTGCCCTACACCTCGCAACCTCCAACAGAAATTAACTGAAACTGGACCCCAGACCACGTCTGGAAACACAGCGCGGTCGCCTTTCTAGAAGAAAGCATGGCACATGTGCCGCGGGCAGACAGACAGATGGAATATTCCGTAGAGATGGCATCCAAAGCACAATTCTCCAAAGGCTACCTTGATAAAGTGGACCTCAGCAGAGTCACAATCTTCTGCTCTTTAACGACAGTCAGGGAACAAAACGGTGAGCCGCAGATGAAGAGAAACCATTGAAAAATAACAGTATACCTGATAAAGGGCCTTTAGACCGAATAGAGAAGAAAGTCTGAAACCGGATAATGACTTTTTAAGAAACTGGTAAGAGTTTTCAACATGCACTTCACCAAAGACGATGTGCGTGCAGGGGAGGTCAGGAGGCGTAGCTGGGGTCGCGCACAGCACACCTGTGCGAGCGGCCCGGCTGAGAAAAGCCGAGTCCCAACACGCAGAGATGTGGAGGGCACGGCCTCTTCCGACGCTGCCCGCACGAATGCACCCCGCTGGGCCACGCTACGAAACAGGGCGGGGGTCCCCATCGGGGTACCCAGAGGCTCCTCACCGGCTCGGCACCCCAGGTCCCGGGCGCTGTGAGCTCACGTTGACACAAAAGCCTCGGCAGGGATGCCCACAGCGGTGTCACTGCTCATCACAAACCCTGCAGACAGGGCCGTGGGGGTGCCGCGCTGCACGCGTCCAGCGGGGCAGCAGGTGGCAGGAACGAGGCGTGCGGTCTCATTCACGCTGCACGGGGCACCTCTGCATAGCCGTGTTTATTGAAAGAAGCCAGTCCAGCATGAGCACTCGCCCTCTGGCTTCACTGACGTACAACCCCATGAGGACCCACGGAGCAAAAGCAGATGGGGGGTGGGGGGTGCTGAGCGGTGGGAGAGGCAGGGGGCGCGGAGCGGAGAGTGAGAGCGCTCGGGGGAGGACTGAGGCGGTGACACCGATTGCGGGGCTGGTGTCCCAGGTGTCTGCCTGGATCCGCGTGTGCCACAGAGTCCCCGCCCATATGCGTGGCTTATTGCATGGAAATTACCCTCACAACGCGTTTAAGGTAAGAGAACGATGCACACACACCCACTGCTCAGGCGACACCATTTAACTCATTTAACTTAATTGCTCAAATGATTCCAGAAGTGTCTGCAGAGGGTACAGGCGTGGTTTCGGCTTTTCGGGGAAAACCTGCCTCCCGCGGCCTCTCCGTGGAGCCCCTGTTCTGTGGACCCACGGGAGGTGACCCTCGTCCGGGGAGGGCGGCCGGTCCCGGTGACGAAGGAGCTGCTCAGCAGCCCGCGCTCACCGAGCAGCCCACAAAGCCGGGAGGATGGTGTGCGAGTTCAGAGAAGCGTGGGGAGTGCAGCCCGCGTCTCTGGCTGCGTGTTTGGGACAGACCCCTCCCCGGGCCGCCCCACGGCCACGGCTCCGTGACTCCCTCCCAGCCAAAGCAAAGCGAAACGCGTGCCTTTTGGTCCGTCTGCAGGCTTTCTCTTGCTTGTGTTTTCCTTGAGGAGGGCACAAGGCTTTGCAAAGGGGATGGACATGTGCTGCAGGCGGTAGAACCCTGGGGGAGGAAGGTCAGATGCCCAGGAGAGCGAAGGGCAACGCCAGGGCCGGGAGCCTCATTCAGTAACAGAGGGCGTGCTGTGTCCTCCCAGGGGACACTGGCTACTTACAGAGGCCAGTGCCACACCCAGGGCGGCCAGGGACATGGGCCCCGGACGGTCCTGCAATAAAACATCCCCGCATTCGTGCACTCAGCTCAGGAAATATCCATTAGAATCTAGAGAAAAGGAACAGGGGAGTCATGGAGACTCAAGCTAACAAAAAAAAACGGTAGTCCGTTGAGAAGTGGATCGGGGAGGGCGTGCGGGGGGAGAGAACCCTTAAGCTGCTACCCCAGTCTGACGGCTAAAACTGGGTTCAGGTCGGAATTCATGAAACACGTGGGCTTAAGACATGCAAAGACGGGTCACATCACTACCCGTCTCCCCACGTACTGAATTATAAATGTGGGTGAACAGCCTGGAAGAAATTGCCGGGGTGGCAGGGGCATAACCCCCCGCGGAGAAGGGTCACTCACAGCTGCCAGCAGGGCATCCTGGGCCAAGCTAGTGGCCCTGTGGGAGCCACGGATGGGTGCGGACTGGATGACTTTTCTGTCCTGAGTTTTGCTTTTTCTGAACCAACCTTAACCGAGCCACCCACAGTGGACATCGCGGCAGGACCGTAGCGACCAAGGGTCCATCTGTTTGCTCAGATGTGTGTATTTCCTGAGGTCAAAGTATGTACTTGGTTATCACTTGCACACAGTGACGGGGAGTGTACACTGAGTGGCCAGCTTATGATGATCTCTGAACGCATAATAATCTGGCCACTCAGTGTGTGTATATATTAGAGGCCCAGTGCACGAGTTCGTGCATGGCTGGGGTCCGGCCAGCCTGGCCAGGGGAAGGGGACATGGGCGGTTGGCCGGCCTGCCTGCTGGTCAAACTCCTGGTCGAGGGCACAATTTGCATATTAGCCTTTTATTATATAGGATTGTTACATAGGATATACACTGAGTGGCCAGATAATTATGCGTTCAGAGATAGATCATAATAATCCGGCCGCTCAGGGTATATAGGCAAGGTAACGTAATATCCCATAAAAAATATCACCGTCCTTACCTGTTCCCTTGGTCTGGCTGAAAAGGACGTAGACAAGCACTCGGTAGAAAGAAAGTGGTAGAAAAGGCTTGCGTGGCTGCCTCCCTTGCGGGAATGCCATCGGGAGACACGCCTGCAAGCCCGGTGTGTTTTCACAGAGCCTGCCCTGCGCTCTGAGGCAGGGACATGATTCCGGGGCTGCATCTCCCGTCCGTCGGAACACACAGGTCAGGGGGCGCGGCGTGGGAGCGGCCTTCTCACTCCCAGGCCTAGCGACCCACTGGCATCGCCCCTACTCCCTCCGCCTGGAGCTTTGGGTCTGACGGAGAAGAACGTTTCCATCCAAGGATGCAGCATTCACACTGGACGGGGAGGTGACATTTACTGGCTGGCCACTGGGGACACCTCATGCAACGACACAGGGTAGAGAAGGGGTTAGTGTAATGGCTGCGGGGGTTGACTCCGAGCGCCAAGAGGACACTGGCTTGCAGGGGGCGCGCAGTGGGGACAGGACGTGCTTTGTCTCAAAGACAGAAGGTCCCATGTCTCCCGGTAGCCAGGCCGCCACCATCTCTGGTTTTGGTAGGGTTTGGGTACCTACGGGGGTGGGGCTGGCAAGCTTGCAACACTGGATAAAGGCGGGTAAGCGTTGCATTCCCAACTGCACCCCGAGGGTGGTGAAGGTTACGTGGCGGGAAAGTGGGTCTCTCATGCTTTGCATTTGGAAGCCCAGTTTGCCCAGGGGAACAGAAACCAATGGCTTTCGTATAGGGTGGTGTTCAAGGGCCTGGTCTTGGCCTCAAACACAGGTCCACCAGATCTTGTCTTGTGTGTGTGTGAGAATGCATTTCGTAACTTTTTCCCCCTGGACTCTCTCATTTGTATAATAATTTATATTACTATTGCCAAGATTAAATAGGATAATACACAGTGCTTATCCCACTGTCTGACAGAGAAATACTTAGAAAAGAATGGATTTTTTTGCATATTATTATAATGTATTATCAGATGACCACGAATTTGCATCCCGAATCTAAATTCTAAAGATGGAAGGAGACTTACGAGAATTCATTTCTACTCTGAACTTACAGAGGAGGAAACAGAGACACAGGAAGAGATAAAGAACTTCAGCGAAGGTCAAAATACTGGTGCAAAAGTATTGAAAATCAGTGACTAAGGAATAAATAGCACCTTCACAAAATTTATAGGCAGACCTTGTAGGCAGAAAATAAATAGGCTAGGAACACAGTAATAACTATAATCTCCAGCTATAAATTTCAAAATTTTGATAAATCCATATACTTCTCATCACGAACCAATTTGGCATGCAAAAGATAAAAAAAAAAAGATGATCTCTTAAACTTCAATATATGAGTCTGGAAAATAGTCATTGACTTGCTAGTTGACATTATTACTTCAAGTCAAAGGGATTCTTGGGCAAGTGTTAGGAGCAGAGCAGTCATAGATGCAGTGTCTACCAATGATTACTTACTTTTAAGTTATTTTTTGTATGCTTAAAAAATAGTATATAACTGTGTGTGCGTGTGTGTGTGTGTGTGTGCCCATGTGTTGTGCTTGCATTCATCCTGGTAATGAGATGGAAAGCCACTTAAATAGGTATTTTTAAAGAACACAACTATATAATCCCAAAATGTGAATTATAAAAGGGGATCCTATTTCTTTCTTGGAACAGTTTGGATCACCGACATGAATGCTGAGTCCCAATATCCTTCATAATCCTATGATAACCCCTAGATGATCAGAATGTTTTGTCATATTTAGAAACTAATGTGAGAATTTGGGGGGGGGGGGGAAATATTATTATAACTGCACGAGGAGACAGTCTATGGCTTAAAATAAAAAAAAAATTAAAAAAAAGAAATTCCAGATTCAGAAAAATGATGACAGAACCTAACACTAGATTAGATCAGCACTAGGAATAAAATAATTAAAGGTGATGTAAAAAATAAGGTGGCACTTAGACACAAAATGCATTGCTTATCGTTAAAACAATCCTAGATACAGTGCGCACTTCCCAAAGCTTGCTCGACCTTCAGAAATAAAACTTTAGAAGATCAAGACTTGTCAGAGCTCAAGACAGACGTGCGTTTGATTCTTCTCGCCTGGAGCAGTTGCACCCAGAAGACAGTCAAGCAGTGTGGCCCCCGAGCATCCGCCTGGGCGGCTCCTTCGGAAGGAAAATTGACGGCTCAGACGCTTCCCCTGGAAAACCCTGCACAACGGGCTGTGAGGCCGAGGGCTTAATGAAGTCGTTGTCTTAGCACGCTCACTGGCGGTGATTTATTAAAGACCGCCGACTCCCTCTTGCTCTCCTGTGAGTTCTTAGCGCTTCTGCCTCGGCTCGGGACTTTCACTGCAATGGCGTTGCTCAGCTTTGCTCTTCAGCATTGGCCTTCCGGACATAGGCTCCACTTCTCGTTACTGGCTGAGGTAGGGACCCTTTTGTAAAAATATCTTTATTCGTTTCAGAGAGGAAGGGAGAGGGAGAAAGCGCTAGAAACATCAATGATGAGAGGGAATCACGGATCGCCGCACACGTTGGGGATCGAGCCCTCAACCTGGGCATGTGCCCTGACCGGGAATCGAACCCGTGACTTCCTAGGCGGGCATTGGCCCTTTACGGAGCATGTCGGGTGCCCTCTCTACTTGATTTTGAAAGCCCAGGGCTGTGCTCTTCTCTTGACGCGAGGCAATCTTTGAGGGGAGTCAGCAAGGACCCTCCCACCAGCCACGTGTTGAATGAATTTCCTGCCTTTTGTTGATATCCCTTCCCTGCGAACAATAAGCACGCCACTTATTTTTGAAAGCTCTTCCCCAACTCAAATGCAGATTTTTTTGTTGTTGTTGTGACCTCAACTACACACTAATAAAGTCCAGGTTCAGCTCAGGGTAGATGTAATTTTATTCTATTCTATTCAGGAATAGAATATTTCTGTGAAGTTTAATTTTTAAAATATTAATCTCAACCTAACCTCTTCCACTGGTCTTTAACAAGAAACCCTGCACACACACACACACACACACACACACACACACACCACCGCGTGTAGAAAGGCAGAATGCAAGCAGGTCTGCGTGCTCCGTGAACCCAACTCAAAAAATTTCAGACAGTTCAAAAGAGCAGTAAAAAGTCAAATGTCATTGCAAAGTGACCCGGTGCAAAGGGTCAGTGCCGATCCACTTTAGCGTTTTCACATTAGAGGGTGTATTTCTGGAGGTCGCTATGCTAAGGCAAGCAAATGAGTAAACTGTAATCCAACGTCCAAGTGATGGGGAAGAGGACACGGCTGAGAAACATCTAGAAGACGGCAAGAAGAGAGCGACTTGGCGATTAACCAAAGCCCTTACATGCACACGTGCATACCCCGTGGGCACAGACAACGGGGCAGCGAAGGCCTGGGGTGGGGGTGGAGGGAGCGATGGTGGGGAAAAGGGGGACATCGCTCATACTTTCCACAGTGAAGACAAACGTTTCTAAGAAGAGCAGGACTTGGTAACCTCGAGGTCATGTGACGTGTAACAAAGGGGAGGAGAGAGAGGATGTGAGGCTGAGCAGTCACCGCTATCAAAGCGACGTCCTGCTTCCTGGCCACAGACACGCGGCCGCCGCGCCTGGCCACGCAGGTAGGAAACGGGGCTGCGGGGAGGCCCCGCACTCAGCGAGCAGCGGCCAGGGCCCCGCAAGGCTCGGCGCCGGCCCTCACACGCGCGGAGCCGCCCGCCCTGTCTCTGCTGCTGGGATTTCTAACGCCCGCCGTTAGACGCCGCAAGTTTCACCCTCCAATCTCTCTCGGTTTCCCACTTGTTTTCCTTCCTTTGTAAGAAAATATTTCCAACTTTATCTTTAAAATAGGATCCAGGTGAAACCGCCTGTTGGGGGTCTGTTTACTTGGCACGCCTCCTGTTCCCGGAGGGCTCCTGTCCATGGACACGCCCCGTAGCCTCTCTCAGAGGCCGCCCTGAGGGCCCTGCAAGCTTCTCCTGCTGGCCGCTCCGTCACAGCCCGGATTTTATTTCAGGGTCTTGTTAACAGCAGCCGTTCTAACAGGTGAGAGGTAGACACCTCCGTTGTTAACAACCATGCTTAGCCCCACCAGCGGGGCTCAGTGTTTGAGCATCGGCCTAGGAACCAGGAGGTCAGGGTTCGAGTCCCGGTCAGGGCACGTGCCTGGGTTGCGGGCTTGATCCCCAGCGTGGCGCACGCGGGAGGCAGCCGGTCCATGATTCTCTCTCACCATTGATGTATCTACCTCTCCCTCCCTCTCCCTTGCTCTCAGAAATCAATAAAAATATATATTAATAAATGAATGAATGAATGAATATGATATTTAGGTCAGTATCATGAAGGCACATGTCGTTCTTTTTTCTGTCCCTTCTGCTTTACAACTCATCAGACATGCCGGCACCCCAGAGATCCATTCGCCCCTGCACCTGAAGGGGGTAGGCGGGGCCCTGGTGGCCAGTGGTGGCAGAGGAGGCACCAGCCAGCCAGGCCGTGAGCCAGCCAAGCTCTCCGGCACAGGCGGTGGAGGGTGAGGCCAAGAGTGGCCGTCTGCCGGGCCCACGCTGCCGCCAGAGGGACCATTTCTCTGGAGAGAGACCGTGGTGACCGACGGGCGAGGAAGGACACAGAAGGAGGCAGACAAAGGAACGGAAGGAAGCGAGGGAGGCCCAGGACGCGGGAGGCCCAGCCTCCAACCTCGGGGCCTCCCCCGGTGAGGCCGCCCTGTGGGGCCAGGTGCTGCGCTCAGAGGCCCTGGGCTCGGCCGGCAGCCTGTGCTTCCTCCCAGGTATTTCTTATGTTTTGTCGGTGAGGACGTCACATGGAGTAGGAGCTCCTATGAGCTGCAGGCGTATGGCGTGCCGGTCAGAGGAGCATACACCTCGCGAAGGGTGCCCTCCGAGACGCCCAGCCCCGCCTGGCACCAGGCCCCGTCACGACGGCATGGCCGACTGTCTCCTCTGCGCTGTGTGGTCCATGCCTGTGCGTGCTCCCAACCTCCGCCGCTGGGAGCCCGGGCCAGGGAAGGAGCCGAACGCCCGTGGCAGAGTGCCACCTTCTGGAAAAGGGAAAGAGGCCTCGCTGCCACCCTGTGGGCGGTTCCACTCCAAGGGGACGGAGCTGCGTCCAGTAAGCACGGCGCTGGCTTCTCCAGCCGTGGGGGAGCGCCGGCACATCCAACACCTGGAGAAGGCGCGGCAGCTTGGTATCTCTCTCACACACACACACACACACACACACACACACACACATATACACACATACATACACACGTGCACACACACGCGCACACATACACACATTCACATGTGTACACACACTCATTCACACACATACACACACGCACACGCGCACGCACACATATGTGCACACACCTGCACACATACACATACACACGAGCACACACATGCACACACATTCACATGTGTACACACACTCACACTCACACACATACATACACACACATACACACACATTCACATGTGTACACTCACACACTCATTCACACACACATTCACACACATGCGCGCACACACACATGCACACACATACACACACGCACACACACATTCACATGGGAACACTCACACACACACTCACACACACATTCACACACACATACACACATACACACACGCGCACGCACACACATGCACACATACACACGTGCACACATTCACATGTGTACACTCACACACACACATACACACATATACACACATACACACACATACACACACTCACACACATACACACATTCACATGTGTACACTCACATACACACACATACACGCGCGCGCGCGTGCGCACACATGCATACACACACATACACACGTGCGTGCACACACATGCACATACATTCACACACATACACGTGCGCGCGCACACACACACACACACACACGCGACAATTATTTAGCAACCGGACCCAAGGCACAGAAAACAGAGGTCTAAGTGATAAAGAATGTAAGATACCTGTCTAGCTGTTATGAAGAGATCCAATGAGCTACCAGGAGAGGCAAAACAATGGTCTCAGGCCCTGACCGGTGTGGCTCAGTGGATGGAGCGTCGGCCTGTGGACTGAAGAGTCCCGGGTTCGATTCCAGTCAAGGGCATGTACCTGGGTTGCGGCCACATCCCCAGTGGGGGGCGTGCAGGAGGCAGCTGATGGATGTTTCTCTCTCATCGATGTGTCTAACTCTCTATCCCTCTCCCTTTCTCTCTGTAAAAAATCAGTAAGTTATATTAAAAAAAATGTCTCAGGCATAAAGTTAATTAACATAAAATGTAACGTAGTAAAGAGATTGACCTTCTGTAAAAATTTAAAAAAACAACAAAAACAGAAGTTATGTCGCTGAATCACTCAACAAATGAGAGGAAGTGTGCATTGCAGTGCATGTGAAAAAGAACGGATCACAACGGACAGACAATTAGCAAGCGTGAGGGTAGAAGCATAGAAGTGCTTCTGGTGGAAAAGGAGAAAAAAAAGTGACTTTAAAAAGTAAAAAGCCCTCTGCAAACTATCTGGCTCCATTAGAAAGCCAACCTAAGGGCCGTCCCGGAGAGGAGCGGGGAGAAGGCAGCCAGGAGCAGGTGTAAAGACATAACAGCCGAGAACTTGCACCTCCGGGGGAAGGCACTGCATGTTAATGCAGGAAGCTGAGGGGACAGCTGAGGTTATCCCAGCTCAGGAAGACCTTCTCCAAGCCCCGTTGCCCTAAAACTGTCCGAAGTCAATGATAAAAAAAATAACGTCAAAGGCAGTCCAGGGTGGAAAAAGCAACCTTCGAAAATGCCTGTATTAGGCTAGTTGAGGGTTTCTCAGCAGGAACGCTATGGGCTAGAAGAGCGTCTCCCTCAGTCCTGATCGGCCGGACCCCAGCAGCAAGCTAACCTACCGGTCAGAGCGTCTGCCCCCTGGTGGTCAGTGCACGTCATAGCGACTGGTCAACTGGTTGACGGTCTGCCCTCTGGTGGTCAGTGCATGTCATAGCAAGTGGTTGAGTGGCCTTAGCATATCATTAGCATATTACAGCTTTGATTGGTTGAACGGCCAACTGGTCAACCGGACACTTAGCAGATTAGGCTTCTATCATATAGGACAATTTCAGAATATCTGCAGAGTAAATGGCGGGGGACCACATTCAGAATGCGCACTTGGCACTCTGAGGGCACACCCTTCCCTGCGACCTTGGTGCAGTGACAGGCCCTCCTGTACCCATGCTGTGTGCATGGGGCAGACCTCGTCTGTGTCCTAAGCAACATTACCAATGTATTCTGTCAACAGAAGAGGCCCCCGCAGGGGAGGCTGAGGTCGGGAAGATCAGAAAGGGTCCGTACTGCGTGGAGAGAACGATGGAGCTCTCGCTCTGAGCGGGCGCCTCCGCCCCACCCCTGGGTCCCTCGGGGACACGGAGGAAAGGAAAGGGTTTCCCTCCCTTTTAAAGGCACTGCCTTCCGTTTCAGCCAGGCCCTCCTGCTGCTCAGCACAAACACACGTGTGCGTGTCCCAGCTCTGCTCTCAGCCACTCCGGCCCCTTTCCTAGCGAGGAGAGCGCGGAGCTAGCACAGCAGTGGGACCAGAATTCTATTTAGAGCAAAACCGCATGACCTGAGGAGCAGGCTTTGATTAATGGCTTCACTTGGTGATGGTGTCGCCCCGTGACACGCTGCGGGAGAACGAGGACACAGCTGTAACCAGGACCCACGGGGCCCGCGTGACATCTGTCGGCCGCAGCTCGAAGGGACAGAGCTGCCAGGTGCCATGTGGGGTCAGGAGTTACATGTGGAGCCAAGTGAACAAAATAAACTAACAGAACAGAAACAGACGCACCGACACAGAGAACAGACTGGCGAGATTGCCAGCTGTCAGAGGGGCAGGGGGTGGAGGAGCTGCTGCTGAAAGGTGAAGGGATGAAGCCAAAAAGGAAAGGGAAAGCCCTCGCGGACACAGACAACAAACAGCATGGTGATTATCGGAGGGGCAGGGGCGGGGGGAGGGGCAAAGGGGGGCGATGGTGATGGAAGGGGACTTGACTTGGATGGTGAGCACGCAGTACCATACACAGGTGCTGTGCTATGGAAGTGTACCCCTGAGTGCCACATAATCCCGTTGACCAGTGTCACCCCAAAAATTCGCTTTTGCCTCCTGGCAGCTCCTTCCGTAAGTGGAGCTGACACATCTTCTTACTCAATCTCGTACATTCGCCTGTTTCTGCCTTTAAAGAGCGGTGCAGCCTCCCACTTATCACGAGTCCGCCCAGGACCGTTTCCTTATCTGTTCAGAGTTCATGGCCATTAGGTTCTCTCCCCAAACTAACTTTGCCTGACTCTGGGAGCTGACGTAAATACAACGCTCACTTGAAACACTGCAGTAAACCGTGGCTGATTTCATGGATCTGCATTATGAATGTAAAAATAAAAAGAAAGGAAAGGGTTATGAAACCAGTAACTGCCCTCTCCCCAAGAGAGCTTCAGAGGGAATTTTCCTTCCTTTTTCCTTTAGCTTTTCTAAAGCAGACACGCGTGGTACATATGGGTTGTTCTTGTATTTGATATGACTAAAAACAAGTATAGGATTTTTTTTTTTTTTACCAAAAATTACTAAAAACTGAGCTGTGTTAGGTAAGAGAATATGTAGCAAATCATGCACAATGAGTTCCTTCAAGGATGTGTTTCGGGCTGAATTAATCCGTTTAATAAAGTATCCTAAAGCAATTAAGTAGCAATATATTGGAATTAGGATGTTAGCTGAGGTTATGACTAAAAATGCCTCGAAGCCATTTTCACTTAATTAAGAAAAGACAGTGCATCTCGGAGGCTGGTAATGGGGTGAAGCTGTGACCTGGCACCCATCCCCCAGACTCCCAGGCCGCCCGAAGGCAGCACGGGACTGAGGGCCGGGTCCTCGGCTGCCGGCCGGGTCCCGCAGGCCTGGCTCTTGTACTCTGGCCGGGGACTACCCCCACGCTGCTGTTCCCTGGCAATCCCTGCAAGTAAAACACACACACACACACACACTTGCATTTTAAAAGTAAAGCCCTGCTTTTAGAAACCTAACTCCCACATGCGTGTCTGATGTACATCACTAGGTCCCCCTCGATGGGGTGATGCCCGTGACGGCAGGAATGAGCTACTTCATATAATCAGCGGGTGAGCTCTCACCGCTGACACGGAAAGCCCCTCAAACAACGTTCGGCGTTGCCTTTCATCTCGTTGCTCACGGTTGCCGGAGGCGAGGAAGCTTCTGGAATCACTGATTCCGGCAGAAAATCGGTGCGGCTTTTCCTCCGAGCCCAACAGACCCCGACAACCACTTCACTCCGAAGGGACGAATAAATGATCTCGCCTCCCGGGTGCGTCCCTTCGCTTAGGAAACGCCACGCAGCCCGGCCACGGCAGACTCCAAGTGATGTCTAAATGTTCCCTTTTCATTAAAAATAACCACCGCCTCGCGACGAGCTTCGTAACTCAGGTCTGTCAGCCCCTTTTAACTTGAAATGTCAGATGCATTTATCAGATGAACGCACCCAAAGATACATTTCTCCACGCAGATAACTGGGGAATACATGGTGTACGTGATTGGCAGTTACAAAGAAAAGCTACCGTGTAATGATTTTTTTAGGCACCCTGGCCCAAACGTGGTGGGTTTCCTGTTTGCGATGACTGTCTCATGCTGCTCCGTGTGCACAAATCTCGCTTTCCTTCCCGGGAACACCCTCAGACCCGCGGTCTCCGGTGGGTCCCCATCGGAGAGGACCTGTCGCCCCCGCCTGAAGCATGGATGTCAGAGACGGGATTAAAACCAACTCAGAAGGTGTGGTGGCGCCAGTTTCCCAGCAACTACTCCCCGTGTCATTCCAGAAGGAAGGTAACCAGGCCGCACGGGCAGCTCGATGGTTTAGGGAGAACGTGTCCTCACCTGCAAACGGGGCTTCCCCCCCCGCGGTGACCCATCATCGTCACACACAGGCTGGACACGCCGAGGCCCGGCACCTGCCTTTGAGACGTGCGTGCCTGTGTGAGTAACCGTGTGCGTGTTCGATGGGGGAGGGGTGATGGTGAGGTTGGGCACATCAGTGTAATTAAAAATTGTACTGATTTCCATTTCTATTGTGCTAACAGACAACCTGGCTGAGCTAGCAACAAGTGCCCTTGAATGGATTCAAGAACGCGTTATTTCAGATACAAGTGTGCACACCTGAGCAAGGATTGAGCAGCGGTACCCCTGCGCCCACTCAGCAAAGTATCTACTGTGAACGTCAAAGAGAAACACGCGTGTATTCAAATTCTGTGTCTCACCTTCACTGTTTACTGTATCGGGAGTTAATTTGTGTGGCCTCTACTATTTATTAGGTAGGTAGTAAATTTGTGTGGCATCTCTAAATTAATGAATATGTATTTAAAACTTCATGCTGATAATGGGTATATAACTTTGGTAACACACACACACACACACACATAATTTTTTCATTAAAACAAAAACTCTCAGAAAACACCACAGACCTATTTTGCAGAAATTGACAAGCTGAATCTACAATTTTTCCTCAAAAGGTGAGGAAACCAGAACAGCCAGGACAATTTTGAAAAAGAAAAATGTTTTAGATCTCACACTAGTTTATTTCAAGATATTACAACGCTATCGGTCAAGATAGGGTAATACTGGTGAAAGGATAAATATGTAAATCAATAGAATGAAATATAAATGTTAGGAATACTTCTAACAATGATCGATAGATTTTCCTAAATAATGAACTTTATTTTACACCAGTTATAAGTTTACAGAAAAATTGACCAGGTAGGAAACAGAATCCCAACATGCTCTCTACCCCCACCAACCTGGCGTAGAGTTACTTATTAGTGACTTAGTGAAGGCATATAGAACGTTTGCTACAACTGACAAACCAACGTTGATGCATTGGTATTAACTAAAGTTCATGGTTTACATAAAGGCTCACTCTAACACCTTGCGATGAGGCTGGTATGACCCTAAAACAGCAGACAAAAAAGAATAGAAGCAATAAACACTACAACTACAGAACAATATCCCTTAGGAATACAGAAGCAAGAAAACAACAATATCTAAAAAAAATAAATAAACCCACAAAATCTACAACAAAACTTCAGACCCAGCAATGTGTACAGTGTCTGTGAACACTATACTCCATGACCCCATGAGTTTCACATGAGGGTTAAAGATTACTTCAACCTCAGAAAACCAATCCGTGTACTACACCACATTTACAGGATGGGAAAAAAATCAGCAACAAGTAGTCATCGCAATCAATGCTAAAAAAGAGCATTTGACAAAATCCAACACCTAGTTCATGATAAAAATATACTGAAATGAAGCAAACTAAAAATAAAGCAAAACTTTTCAATCTGGCAAAAATACCTATGAAAACTCGTCCCCAGCCTCACACGTAATGGGGAAAGATGGAAAGATTTCCACCTAAGATCCAGCACCAAACCAGAATGGTCCCTCTGCCACTTCTTCTCAACATCGTGTTGAAGGTTTGAGATAGGGAAATTGCGCAGGGAAATAAATAAAAGGCAGAAGAAAGTAAAACTTTCTATTCACCCACATGAACTCGTATATGGTGAATCCTAAGTAATCCGTGGGGAAACTAGACACTACATGAATTCAACAAGGTTGTCAATGAACAATCCAAAATTAAATGAATAAAACAGTCCTATTTACAACAGCATAAAAAAACAACAAATCCCTCAGAAACAAATTTAATAAAGAAAATGCAAGATGTATACACTTAAATCTATAAAAAAAACAAAAAACACAAAACATGGTTGTAAGAAATTAAGAGGACCCAAATAAGCGGAAAGGCATCCTGTGTTCGTGGCCTGGAAGACTTAGTTTTGCTAAGAACTCAGTATTCCCCAAATTCATCCACAGACCCAACATTCAAGCTTCCCTTTCTGAGCGCTCATGACAAACATTTGTTTCATGCGGGTGAACATGGAGAATAACGGGCTGTAACAGAGATTTCAGAAATAGACCCTGTCGTGGGTGGTCCGGTGACTGTGAACAACGATGTGCAGACGATTCAAAGGAAGGCATCGGCTTCTCAGCGAAAGACACGGTGCCAACCGGATTTCACACACAAGAAGAATGAACGTGGGTGGGCCCCTCCCGGACAACATACACAAGAAACACCACCAACAGATCAAAGACAGAAAGGCAAGCTCGAAAGTCACACCGTTCGTAGGAAAAAAAGCACAAGTGAACGTTTTTGTGACCTTGAGTTAGGCAATGGTTTCACCGATAATACAACCAACAGAACAACAAAAAATAGGTAAGTTGCATGCGTGGGCTCTGCATCTGTGCAGTGATTTTTAAAACCTATTTGTGTTGGTTTCAGAGAGAGGAAGGGAGAAGGAGAGAGAGATGGAAACATCAATGATGGGAGAGAATCATTGATTGGATGCCTCCTGCACATCCCCTTATTGGGGACCACGCCCACAACCTGGGCATGTGCCCTGACCGTGACCTCCTGGTTCATAGGTCGAAGCTCAACCACTGAGCCATGGGGGTCAGGCCTGTGCATTTATTTCATGCCAATTAGAACTAAACAAAGCAGGTAAATTCATTCTATGAAATGGCTAGAGAACTAACTTAAATTAAAAATAATGGTATACTAATTTTCAAAAGACGTTGCTATGTAGTGTGAAGTTAGGAAGACTAGAATCAGGTAGAAATCGTTAGAAAAGGAGTTTATGGGAGGGGTCTTGAAAGAAGACCTAAGGCAAATGGGAGATAGGATTATATCCAAGTGTGGGTGGGAAGGACACCATTTTCAGAGGATAACAGAAAATGTTTACTTGAATTTCTGTATTACCCAAAAAGGAGAAGTGAATCCACCCACATGTTTAGTAGGTACTCGTCATTAGCAGTAGACAGAAGAAAGGTAGTGTTGTCATTTCTGAAGCCTTGTTCGAGTGAGTGTAATGCAATGTTTAAGAGCAAGGTTGTTGAAGTTTAGAAACTTGGTTTTAAATCCTTGCACTAAATTCTCTAGCTCTGTGGTTTGGGGTAAATTATTTACACTCTCTAAGCCACAGGATTTTTATTTGTAATATGGGACACATGGCAATACGTACTTTTGAGATTTATTGTGAAGACTTGATGACATAAAATACATAATCTACCTAGCAATGGGCTTTATTAAAAGGGGGGGGGGGGCGGGGGGGTTCCACATATTTTTAATGGAAATTCGACAGAGTGTTAGATTGGGAAAATGCTTCCTAGGGTAGCCTATGAAGTGATAAGATGAAGTTGTATTTTTAAACATATTGCTTCACAAGACTTTGCTATGCTAGGAAGTGATAAATGGAGCAGTGGGGGAAAGAAGGTAAGTAATTTCTCCATTAAGTACAGTTTACATCAATGAAAAAGTGAATTTTACTAAAAACAATAATATCTCTTGTGACAGCTCCAAACGGCCTTGTCAGAAATGATAGATTCTTCCTATGAATGGCGCACAGGCATGTTCATCAAAGTCCCGCTGTGCATCAGCCCAGTGTGACAGTAAGAAAGAATTTCAAACTGCTATGAAAAATAAGAAAAGTGGAGACGTGTGGATACTAGATGCGCCAGGTTTTGCTTAAAGGACACATGGACAATAATTTGACATCGACATTGATGGGGGACTAGATGAGCCCAAAGCATCAGACACAGGGCTGCTACGTTAAAAAAAAAAATTGCTTAAAAATAGGTAAAAATCCTTAAGAGGGAAAATTGTGAAACGGAACTGATCATTTCTGGAAAGGGGCAACAAATAGTGCAAATGAAGCGATGCGGCCTCTGATGCTTTCGTGTGTGTTTTTTTTTTTTTAGTTTAAATTTGGTTAATGTCTTTTTATTTATTTTATTTATTCATTTTTTAAATTTAATAAATCTTTATTGTTCATATTATTACAATTGTTTCTCCTTTCCCCCCCCATAGCTCCTGTCCACCCGGTTCCCACCCCACCCTCTGCCCTTACCTCCCCCACACTGTCCTCATCCATAGGTGTACGCTTTTTGTCCAGTCTCTTCCTGAACCTCCCCCACACTGTGGACTTTTTGTCCAGTCTCTTCCTACACCCCCCATACCCCTGAGAATTGTCAGTCCACTCCCTTTCTATGCCCCTGATTCTATTATATTCACCAGTTTATTCTGTTCCTCAGATTTTTAATTCACTTGATTTTTAGGTTCACTTGTTGATAGATATGTATTTGTTGTTCATAATTTTTATCTTTACTTTTTTCTTCTTCCTCTTCTTAAAGAATACCTTTCAGCATTTCATATAATACTGGTTTGGTGGTGATGAATTCCTTTGGCTTTTTCTTATCTGTGAAGCTCTTTATCTAACCTTCAACTCTGAATGATAGCTTTGCTGGGTAGAGTAATCTTGGTTGTAGGTTCTTGCTGTTCATCACTTTGAATATTTCTTGCCACTCCCGTCTGGCCTGCATAGTTTCTGTTGAGAAATCAGCTGACAATCGTATGGGTGCTCCCTTGTAGGTAACTAACTGTCTTTCTCTTGCTGCTTTTAATATTCTCTCTTTGTCTTTTGCTCTTGGCATTTTGATTATGATGTGTCTTGGTATGGTCCTCTTTGGACTCTTTTTGTTTGGGGTTCTCTGTGCTCTTCCTGGACTTGTAAGTCTATTTCTTTCACCAGGTGGGGTAAGTTTTCAGTCATTATTTCTTCAAGTAGGTTTTCAGTATCTTGCCCTCTCTCTCTTCTTCTGGCACCCCCATAATTCTGATGTTGGTACGCTTGAAGTTGTCCCAGAGGCTTCTTACACTATCTTCAACTTTTTGGATTCTTTTTTCTTTTCCAGATGAGTGTTTTTTGCTTCTTTGTATTTCAAATCTTTGACTTGATTCTTGCATTCCTCTAGTCTGCTTTTGGGTCTCTGTATAATATTTTTTATTTCAGTCAGTGTATGTCTAATTTCTAGTTGGTCCTTTTTCATATCTTCAAGGGTCTTGCTAAATTTATCAGCCTTTTCTAGGATATTCTTGAAAAGCCTTATAACCGTGGTTTTGAATTCTATATCCAGTCATTGGTTTTCCTCCATTTCTTTCATTTGTGATCTGTTTCTTTGTCTCCTCATTTTCGCTGCTTCCCTGAGTTGGTAGGGTAGCTTTATGTGCTAGGTGTCCTATAGGGCCCAGTGGGTCGGCCTCCCCAGTTAACCTGAGGTGGACACTCTTGGTGCACCCCCTTTGTAGACTGTGTGTACAGCCTTATTGTAGTTAAGTCTTAATTGTTGTTGGTATCACTGGGAAGAATTGACCTCCAGGCCAGTTGGCTGTGAGGATCAGCTGTGTCTACGCTGGGAGAAGTTCGGTGTCGGTGCTGGAGACCCTCTGATGCTTTCTTGATGGGAAAGCTGTTCAGATGCGTAAAGGGGTCAGCACCTTGGAAGTAAGAGGGATGGTCACTGCGTCGACTGACTACACCTCCAATGACATCTAGAGCCACACAGAGCTATTTATTCTGTGCCGTAAATTATGGGGACATAGTTATTCCCGTAGAACTTGTGTTTTCTCTGACTGTTTTCATGTTGCTTCTCCCAAACAGATCGCTGACTATCTTTACTCAGAAACCGCAATGGGCCAACTCCACAAAACCACAAATTCTCGAAGAAAAAACAGAAGAAGAGTAAATGGAGTTTGAATTTGTGATGACATGCATATCAAGCTTAGGGGACAGTGAGCCATGTGCCAGAAAGCCTGTGGGCTCTCTGTTCCGGTAATAAAGTCACACTCAGGTGGCGTCATCTCCTTGAAACAATCACGCAGCTGTCTCTCCTGGCACGATTCTAGGTCTGCGTTCAGCAGGAGTCACCTGACTGCCCTTCCTGTCACCCGCATTTAAATCCCGGGGAGCAGATTATACTGAGGAGACAGAGGGAAGCTAGGTGGACAGGAATGGGGACCATTGGGAAGTGGGGGGATACAGCCAGGGAACCCCTCTGGGCGGAATTGCTCAGGCACCCCAGCTGGGCGGGGAAAGAAGGGCGTGCCCCTGAGAGACAAACCTCAAAATGTATGGCTACTGGAGGCCCGATGCACGAAATCCGGGCAAGGGTAGGCCCTCGCGGCCCTGCCCCCACTCACTGGTCCTTCTGCAAGGTCATGCCGCCATCCGGTCTAATTAGCATATTAGCTCTTCAGAATACGGGATTGCTAAAACAGGCAGGTGACCAATCACAAGGCAGGGAGGCATATACACCAATCCCAAGGACGTTGCTAAGGCAGAATTCTTTGAAGAGACCAATCAGGAGCCAGCAAGGCTGTCTCCACCCGCCCCAGATTAAAAAGCAGGGCTCCCTCTCCCTCTGTCTCCTTCCAGGCTGCCTGCCGTGGGCTCCTGCCCTCGGTCCTGTGGCTCAGTGCACCCCGCGCCCACCTGGCTCAGGGCCTGTGGCCTCCACGCGGTCGAACACACTGACAACGGGCTGTCACACGGAGGGGGAGCTCTGCGCGCCAGCTGCCCCCGGCACCCCGCTGCACCTCTCCCAGGCCTGGCTGCTCCCGGTAAGAGTTGCCTCCAGTTTTCCACGTGAATCCGTCTTGGGTTTTGTGAGACAATGAGCTTGGACTCGAACCCCCACATTTAGGCTTCAATTGGCAGCGGAAGGCCTCACGCCATGCACCAGCCGCCTCCTCGCCTAGTTCGCGGACTGCAGAGGCTGGTGCTGCCCCTTAAGGGCCCCTGCACGCCTGGCCCTGTGCTCCAGGCCCTGCGCGCCCCTCCCTCCCCCCCCCCCGTCCGGCACACCCCCCAACCCCCCCCCGGCCCTGCGCGTGCTCCCCCCACGTCCGGCACACCCCCCCACCCCTGCGCCCCCCGGCCCTGTGCACTCCCCCTCCCCGGCCCTGCGCCCCGCCCTGGCCCTGCACCCCCCCCCCCGCCTGGAACCCTCCCCCCAGCGCCCCCTCCCCGGTCCTGCGACCCCTCCCCGGCCCTGCGAGTCCCCCAGCCCTGTGCCCCCCGGCCCTGCACCGCCCCCTGGCCCTGCCCACCCCCACCCGCCCTGCGCCCCCTCCCAGGCCCTGCGAGCCCCCCCACCCCCCGGCCCTGCGCAGGGGACAGATGGATGGCGGGTCCAGGGACGATGCGGACACCAGAGCTCCTCTTCACAGGCGTCTTCGTTCAGGTTCTCGCTCACGACCTAGGCACAGCTCTTAGGAGAGACTTGGGCCAGCACCCAGGGGTTGGGTCCCACAGTGGGAAAGCGAGATCTTTTTTCACGTCCACGGAGCTGCTCTGCCGCCCACGTCTCCCCGCGCCGCACGCACCAGGGAGGCCACCGCAGTCTCTGCTCCGGGGCCTGAGGCAGAGCGTGGCCCACTGGCAGCCCCATCCTCACCCAGGCCTGTCGGCCGGAAGGAGGCCCGCGGCCCCCCAGGAAATTCTGGGTTATCGCGAGGCACTTGCGGCTTGCAGTTATTTTGTGAGAACGCGCAGCTTCTGCAGAACGGAAAATGCACAGCTCGTCCCAGCTAAGTGGCCCCTGTGACACCCACGGACGTTGGACGCAGGTCTTGCACAGAGGCGCTCTGCCCTGGCCCGTGGGGCTCAGGGGGCAGAGCGTCGGCCTGCAGCCTGAAGGGTCCCGGGTTCGATTCCAATCAAGGGCGCGGACCTCAGTTGCAGCCTCCCCGGCCCCGGTCGGGGGCCTGGTCTGGCCTGCGACACGGATCCACGTGTCTCTCTCACATCGGTGTCTCTCTCTGTCTCTCCCTCTCCCTTCCGCTCCATCTAAAAACCACCGACGGGAAGAGCATTCCGGGGTGAGGATGAACAGAAATCGCACAAAAGCACACACACACACACACGGGGAGGTCGTCTTCCTGGATGCACCCCAGGGCCGGCCAGGGACCTCCGTGGTAGACCCCGACCCCCCAGGCCTCCGAAGACGCAGTCACCCTGGTTTGTTTTCTCCTTGGGAGTCACCCTCTCCCTCTCCAGGCCTGCCCTCTCGCTCCCCTCCTGCCCCTGCTCTGCTGGCAGACAGCAGTGGCCTCCACCTCCCGACACACGCACTCAGCCCCTGGTGACCGCGTTACCGACGTGGCCCCGAGAGGCTGACGCTGACAGTTCCCTTCCCCTTTACGGGCCGCCAGGTCCCCCTTTCCCGACTCTGGAGCCCGCCGCTGGAGCGTGGCTGGCCGTATCCATGTCTTACGGTGAAGGCGGGCGGTTACACCTCGTGGGGAGTCTCTCTGTGTGTGTGTGAAAGATCCCTCTCCAGCGCGCCGCCTCCGGGGTGTGGAGTCCCAAAAAGACCGCGGAACACCATGCGGCACAGCCAGACGTCCTTTCTGGGTGTGCCGCGCTTTCGCCTTTCCCTGGCCTTTTCTTGGTGCCTCGTTCTTACCCTGCAGGTCTGTCGTGGACAGAGACGCAGCGCCCTCGGGGGAGGTGTTTCTACGTTTCGCCTCCTCCTCCCGTTGAACCACTTGGCAGCGCGCACAGCGTCACCGGAAACCGTCCTGTACGGTGACTCTTCTGCCAACAGCGATGGAGGCGTGATGGGCGTACGATAAGCTTCCCGTCCGTCCGGGGTAAACTTTTGACACCGGTGTAGACCCAAGGAGACGCCCGCACTCCGGCACGCACACGTCGCTGTGGAGGGAAGGCAGCGGTGGGGAGGGAGCGCGCAGCGCGGCAGTGTCCTCGCCCGGGTGATAGCCGGCCTCATCCGGACCCGAGGACCCGGGTGCCTTTGCTGGCGCTCCCTGGGTGCTCGCTGATGGTTTTGTGCACTTCTGCCTAAGCTATGTGGTATGCCAGTCGTTTAAAACTCGGCTCTGGCTGGTATCAAATCGACGTGCCTCTCCCTACCTGAATGCTAGCGTCTCTCAGGCAGTTTCCTTGTTATTTCTTTCCTTGGGGTTAATCCTCACCGGAGGATGTCTTCCCAGGGGTTTGGAGAGCGTGGACGGGAGGGGGGAGACAGAGAGAGAGGGAAACAGCGATGTGAGAGAGACAGCGGTCGGTGGGCCTCCCACGTGCAACCGAGGTGCCTGCCCGCAGACTGCCGTCAAACCCGGGGCCCTTCAGTCCACCGGCCGACGCCGCCCAGCGGGCCACACCGGCCAGGGCTCCCGCCGTTCTTTTCCGCGTGAAAATGTGGTTTGCGCACGTCTGAGTAAAGATGCACGCCTCCTGGCCGTCCCCGGGGTCTGCATGCGGCGCTACCTCGAGGGCTAGATCCTAACACGGACAGGGACCTGCTCTTCATCTGTCGGAAAACCGCCTAACCGTACGGGAGGCTGTCAAGAGGGAGACGGCGCTATTTTTGCCTGATTTGCCGTCTGAGGATTTCATGTGATTACGCCACATAAGAGTAATCTAAATTTTAGACAGTTTTCCTTTCAAAGGCACGCTAATGAGATCTCCAGAAAAGAACAACAGCACTGCTTATAGTTTCCCCGCGGAGTTCCTTACGTCTTGGGAAGAAATAGCTGATGCTGAGCAGCCGCGGAGTCCGTCAACACCGCCTGAATGTTTTCACGCCGAGGACTTGTGCTATGTGGGGGAAGCAGCTCCGTTTCGCCCCTAATTGTCTGCTAATGCACGTTTCCCGTCTGGAGAGCTGCCGCGCAGAGCCGAACCGGGACGCGGACGCTCCTTCCTTCGCGGACACCGCGCGGAAGTCGGTCACAATCTTTTCATTTTTATTTATTTTTTATTATCGATCTCAGAGAGGAAGGGAGAGGGAGAGAGAAACATCCGTGATGAAAGAGAATCACCGATCGGCTGCCTCTTGCATGCCCCCTGCTGGGGATCGAGCCCACAACCCGGGCCGGTGCCCTGAGCAGAACTGAACCCGGGACCCTTGCGTCCGCAGGCCGGCGCTCTACCCATCGAGCCACACCGGCCGGGGCCCGATCTTAAGCCTGTTTGAAGAGGCCAGGCGGGCTCCTGACAGGGCTCCTGAATGGCTACCTGTGGGGCAGCACGGGGACGGGGCTGGGAAGTCTGTAAGGAAGGTTCTCCCAAAGGCGGGGGCCTCTGCGGGGACCTTGCCCAAGGCCAAGCAAGTCTGACCCCCCAGGGTAAGGGGGGTTGCTAGAATCTCTCTGCTCAGTCTTTGCACCCGACCTTGTAGGAGCATGTGCTTTCTCCAGGATGCTCCCCGGCTGGCTGACAGTATCTGGAGGTTAATTTCAGTTCAGGCTGGGAGGACACCGGAAGCCGGAGGCGGCAGGCGAACAGGGCCACGTGGCGGTGACAGCCGAATGGTGCCTTAGCCTCTGTCTCTCTCACAGAAACGTGCGTCAGAGCCGTCATCCCCGTCGCTCGCGGGCTGCGGGCCAGCCCCGGCAGCTACCCCAGGGGCCCTTGGACTAAGTGGAGTCGACTGGTTGCTGGCCACACAGGGCTGGGCCGTCTTGACCAGCTTAGCAGGTCCTTGGCACGGGGGGCGTCAAGGGCAGGATGTTTGTAAGGTTTGGGGTCCAGCGACGGCTGGGCGCGTCAGGGAGACGTGCTCTTTGGAACTGGGTCAGACGGGTGCAGTCACTGATGAGCAGGCGGTGAGGTGAGGTGGGGCTGTTAGCGGGAGCTGGGGGAGCCCCTCGGAGCGGCCTGCGGCTGTGAGCGGGGAACAGCGTGCCCCGGGGAACTAAATATCCTCTGCTTTGGGTATCGGGATATTCATGACGTGTCTGGAATAAACGTATCTAGAACTCTGTCTTCCTGGGTAAGAATTTCCTAGTGAGAAATGTGAATGCAGAGCGTGGAATAGCACAGTCATGTTAATGCGGGCACTGAGCGGTCCCTTCTCCGGGGTTTTAGAGAAATTGACCTGAGAATCAGCTTGACCCGTTATTATAACGCTTAAGCCTACCACTAGCAATAGGCATGGTGCTTCCCAGAAATACCGCACGTCTGCAATATAAAGTGGTAACTCAGTTGATAATGTGAAAATTTGAATAATTTAACAGTTAAAATCAAAGGAACAGTACCAAGTGAATAATGGAAAAGCAGAAAAAGCAATAAAAAAACTACCAAAATGTTACCTGCAGTGATTTTTATCATGTTCTCTCTCCAACATTTTAAAATTTTTATTTTTTTAATTTATTTTCGATATATATTTCATGGATTTCAGAGAGGAGAGAGGAGGGGAGAGAGAGAGATACATCCATAAAGAGAGAGAATTACGGATCAGCTGCCTCCTGCACACCCCACCCTGGGGTTCGAGCCTGCAATCTGGGCACGTGCCCGGACTTGGAATAGAACCGTGACCTCCTGGTTCATAGGCTGAGGCTCAACCACTGAGCCACGCCGGCCGGGCTCTTTCCAACGTTGCAGACATTTTACGACATTAATTTTAGATACCGATCTTACCTTCAGAAGGTCATTCCCCAGATTTCCCATCGTCTACGTCTTGCTCCAGTTCAGGGATTTTCAAACTCTTTCAACTCATGGGACACGTGAAGTAATGGTGTCCTCACCCAGGCCCGTGCACCAAAATTCTGTGGCGCACCAGAGAGTATATTTAAGTTTTTGCCGATCTGACAAAAAATGGGTGTGTTTAACCCATCCCCCTGGACAGCTCCTGCTGCATTGGTGCTGTCACCGTTTTATTTACCACCCGGAGGGAAAGGAGGCCAGTGGCCTGGCCAGGCAGGCATCACAGGTCTCACAAACCTGTGGCTCCAGAGTGACTTCCGCGGTGCCCCGGGGGAAGACCGCTCCTCTCGTGTATAACCTGCAGCGTCACAATTCCCTCATCCGTGTTTTACTTACAACCGCAGCGGATCATACAAACGGCCATATTTTTAAGTTACTCTCAGTCCGGAAAGTAGGCTTTCTACTTTCGTCATCAAAAACAGTGATGCTAAATTTGTCAAAATGTGACTCTTCAGACCTATCTCCATATTAAATACTTAGTGACTCAATAAGGAATAACGTGGATAAAACTTGAGCTTATCAGTCAGTGTTTATGAGATGAATGTAAATTCCTAATTATAGTTTAAGTAGCAAAAAAATATATTTATTAAAGTAAAAATACTTAAAAGGTATTATAACACCAATCATTTTCCCCCCAAATACTATATGGTTTCTGAATTGCAAATTTGAGTTTACTAAGCTGATCCATGAATTCCAGGAAAAAAAAATCACTTGCGGATTCGAATTAGACTGACCTGGGCCTTCCGTTACGTGTTTAGAGCGGCTCTCACATGTGAAGGCTCGTCACAGAGTGCCGAAGCATAGAATAACATCCCGTTTCTAAGCGGTTATCATTCCCAAGCTTTTCACAGTGAAATGGTCATTGGTACGTTCCGTTTTCCAAATTACTCGTCCTGCAAAGATGCTGGGCGCACGTACCTTCTCTCCTGGTTTACACGGGATGCTGAGTCACTTCACCCACCGGCAGCCTCAGAGGCAGCGCCTGGAGGCAGGGCCTCTCACCCTGTCCGCGTGGGGAGGGAGGACGGCGCTGCTGGCCCTGGGCTCTGCACCTGGGGGGGGACTGTCCCCGTGTCTGCAGGCGGGTGAGGCTCTGCAGAGAAGCAAAGCCCAGCGAGGGCGTGCCGGGCGCCCGCCAGCTTCACGGCACGGGGTGGGCATGTCCTTTCTTAGACTCCGAAGGACTCGTGCTCAGGGATGAGGCGGAGGTCCCACCCCCTCGCCGTGGGTGAGGCCTCCTTTTTCCTTTTTTAAGATGAGCACTTGAGCGTTGCCTGTTGTGTCTATTTTCAAGCTGTATACGTGGCACACATTTAAAAAATATATGTTTATTGACTTCAGAGAGAGGAAGGGAGAGGGAGAGAGAGAGAAACATCCATGAAGAGAGAGAACCATGGACCGGCTGCCTCCTGCACGCCCCACATTGGGGATGGAGCCCACCACCAGGGCCTGGACCCTGACGGAGAAGCGAACTGTGACCTTGACCTCCTGGTTCCTAGGTCGAAGCTCAGCCCCTGAGCCACGCCGTCCAGGCCATCGGACATATTTTCAGTACTGCTGCTTACATGTGTGTGTGTGCTGTCAAAGGTACTTACATGTCCACGTGGTATGCGTAGTTCACATACCTAAATAGACATTTAAAAGACAACAGAACGGCAGCTTTATAAAGATCACACGGAAATAATTCGCGAAGCCTTACCTAGGACGAATTCTAGGAAGCTGAATCGAGGCGTGAGCTCTCACTCGCGTAAATCCTGCTCCGAGCCTCTCCCCGAGGATGGCTGCAAAGACAAACCCGAGCGGGCTGTGGCTCGGGGTGGGACTCTCCCAGACGTCTCGTCAACCTGACGCCCGCCCACAGAACACAAAGCTGCCGGACGAGGAGAATCGTACGAGGGACCCGGAAACTGGCCGTTATCCCCGAAACGCTAGCACAGGAGGCCGTTCAGGTGTGTGGCGTTTTGTCCCAAGCAGCCCCTACGAGGGCTGACGCGACAGCTGCCCAACGCCTTTCCCCTCGCAGCGAGTCACAGCGGCCTCCTGAGACGGGGCGCACCACCCCGCTGGGGCGCTGGAGCTGCTCAGCGGCTCCCCGGTGACTCCGTCGCCAAGAACCGGTTAGGAGACCACACAGCAAGGACCGCGGCCGGCACACAGCTCTGCGAAGGCCGTGGACGGGACACGGCGGTTCTTCTCTGCGCCATCCCGTGGCCGCACACACGCTGCTCAGGCCCCAGGTTCGCGCTGCTTTCCAGCCGTTCACGCGGTAATGGACATGAAAGCCCGGAGTGGCCAACGGGCACCCACCCGCCTGCCCCGGCCGTGCCCCGTGGCTTCTCCTACGCAGACACGCGTTCCTCCATCCCACGCCAGCCCCCACTGTGTGCCACGCACCCTTTTCAAGGGTGGGGACTCAGACGTGTCAGCCGCAGCATGGCCGCAGACGCCTGCGTTTGTGGGGTTCCGACTCCGGCTAAGGCAGTCAGAGCCGGCACCCTCGGCCTGGCAGACGGGCAGGCCAGAGATGTGAAGCGGCCGGGAAATTCCTGGAATTGTTTTTAAAGGGAAAAGTGCACGTAGGCAAAGGGGTGCTGTCGGAGGGAGGTGCAGATCCGAGGACGAAACGTGGGTGTTCCCGGGAGACCCCGCTGCAAACGGAAGACGTGAGCGACACACGGAGGGAAGGAGGCGTCCGTCACAGGGCGAGCGGGCGGGCGCTGGCCTGAGTGGGCGTCCCTGCCCTGAGACGCAGCGCGTGGCCAG
The DNA here is from genome assembly GCA_026230045.1 of Corynorhinus townsendii. NCBI lineage: Eukaryota > Metazoa > Chordata > Mammalia > Chiroptera > Vespertilionidae > Corynorhinus > Corynorhinus townsendii. The sequence continues at coordinate 835,016 of JAPDVU010000005.1, forward strand.
GGGGCGAGTTCAGCCACCAGGACACGGAAAGAGGGAGCGGGGGGGGGGGGGGGTTGGGGGGGGGGCCGGGGAGTGGGGGGGCGGCCTGCAAACCCTACAGGCCAAGGGGGCCAAACGCGCCGATTTGCACAGAAACAACATTTTAAAAATGGAATTATTTCATAGAACGCTGCCTTTGAGGTGTAGCAAATCTTCGCAAGGCTGATGCTGAAAAAGGAAATAATCATCACGTGTCGGCTAACGTGACCTTTTTCTCTTTACTTTGAGTACGGATCAGAAATCAACAATAGATGCCTGAACTATAAGAGAGGTGTCTGTAATAATAAGAGCGTAATATGCTAATTAGGCCAGACGTCCTTCCGGAGGACCCTCCAGAGGAAGCTGGGGCTGGAATGGACTGGCAGGCTGCGAGCGGCGGGTGGGCGGGGCCTCCTCTGGGAGGGGAGCCGGGTCCGGGTGCCAGAGGGAAGATCCCGGTGCTGGAGGGAAGCGGGTGCCAGAGGGAAGGTCCGGGTGCCAGAGGGAAGGTCCGGGTGCCAGAGGGAAGGTCCCGGTGCCAGAGGGAAGGTCCCAGTGCCGGAGGGAAGGTCCGGGTGCTGGAGGGAAGGTCCCGGTGCTGGAGGGAAGCGGGTGCCGGAGGGAAGGTCCGGGTGCCAGAGGGAAGCGGGTGCCGGAGGGAAGGTCCCGGTGCCAGAGGGAAGCGGGTGCCGGAGGGAAGCGGGTGCCGGAGGGAAGCGGGTGCCGGAGGGAAGGTCCCGGTGCCAGAGGGAAGCGGGTGCCGGAGGGAAGCGGATGCTGGAGGGAAGCGGGTGCCAGAGGGAAGGTCCGGGTGCCGGAGGGAAGCGGGTGCCAGAGGGAAGGTCCGGGTGCCGGAGGGAAGCGGGTGCCAGAGGGAAGGTCCCAGTGCCGGAGGGAAGCGGGTGCCAGAGGGAAGGTCCGGGTGCCGGAGGGAAGCGGGTGCCGGAGGGAAGCGGGTGCCAGAGGGAAGGTCCCAGTGCCCGAGGGAAGCGGGTGCCGGCAGCCGGGGAAGGACGGCCTGCTCCGGCACGAACGTGGTGCAGTCGGGCCTCTCGTTGAGAAATAACGGGAAAGCTTGCAGCACTTATGCGGGGAGCCAAGTACGCAAAAGGCTCGGACGTGGATGGGACACAGAGGCTCCAGAGGAGGCAGGCCCACAGCTATTGGGCGACCCCCACCCGACCCCCCCGATTGTCCACACGCACTGCGAATAATTAGGGAGGCGGTGTTTATTAAAATACGTTTCATCTTCAAGACGGAGCCGTCAGCCGTCAAAGCGTGTGTCCATTCTGGGGTTCGCCCCGTACACCAAGGGCTCTGCTGCTGTCGGCACCAAAGTGGCAGCCGTCGCTGAGCCCCGGCACGGTTGTCCCTGTGACCCGGGGGATTGACCCGAAGAAGTGGGGGGTGGGGGAGAGGGGGTGCCCTGACGGGGAGTGGAACCCACAGCCTTTGTGTGCACAGGGTGACGCGCCAACCACCCGAGCCACCTGGCCAGGGCGAGCAATTCCCACTCCACTCACGGTAAAGAATGAATTACAGCAGCTCTTCTGCACGCCGAGAGCGTTTTACTCAACATGTAAACGTGTAGGGGAAAGCACATAAAACGAACCGGCTTCAAATACACCGACGTCGCCCGTTACCTTGCAAACGGAGGCCCGGGCGGGAGAAGGATGCCGGGTGACGCCGTGTCGTTCACGGTCTGCCTTCGGAACGGTAGGACAGAGGCGTGGTGGCCTGGGAGTGGCCGATGACCTGCAACGATCCGACCTTTGCACACAAGCGCTGCTCGAAGGAAGAGCCTAAGGGAGCGCCGGCGTGGCCTGGCTCCTCATCGGACTCGCGGCGACGTCCCGAGCGAGCGATGCACGCTTCCCAACCCCTGGCCAAGTCCCAGGTGACAGGGCTGCCTTCTGTTGCTCCTAACGAGCCCCTTTAGACAAGGAGGTGACAGCTACAGGCGACCCAGGTGGGCCCCGAGGTGGCTTCACCGGCGGGGCCGGCCACGCCAGGAAGACCCAGCAACTCGATCGGAAGACCGGACTGTCGCCCAAACCCTGGGAAGGGGCGTGGGACTGGAGACGGCGTTCACATCACGAGGCCAGTCACGTCATCAACTGTGTCGACGCAGGGAAACCCAGAGGAACGCGACGCACGCTTGCCTGGCGGGCGTGGCTCAGCGGTTGAGCGTCAACCCAGGAACCAGGAGGTCCCGGTTCGATTCCCGGTCGGGGCACAGGCCCGGGTTGTGGGCTCCATCCCCAGTGTGGGGCGTGCAGGAGGCGGCCGATCTGTGATTCTCTCTCATCACGGATGTTTCTCTCTCTCCCTCTCCCTTCCTCTCTCTGAAAGCAATAAAAACCTATTTTTTTAAAGTCAGCACTATAAATAATAATCTGGGGTGGTCACTTAAGTAGACGACCATGCTGCAGGTGTAGCCCTGCTTCTTCTCGATGCTTACATTAGAGTGTGAGAGATTTAGGGTGTGAGAGATTTAGGATGTGAGAGAATTAGGGTGTGAGAGGATTAGGATGTGAGAGAATTAGAATGTGAGAAATTTAGGGTGTGAGAGGATTAGGATGTGAGAGATTTAGGGTGTGAGAGATTTAGGATGTGAGAGGATTAGGATGTGAGAGATTTAGGATGTGAGAGGATTAGGGTGTGAGAAATTTAGGGTGTGAGAGGATTAGGATGTGAGAGATTTAGGATGTGAGAGGATTAGGGTGTGAGAGGATTAGGATGTGAGAGAATTAGGATGTGAGAGGATTAGGATGTGAGAGGATTAGGGTGTGAGAGATTTAGGATGTGAGAGAATTAGGGTGTGAGAGGATTAGGATGTGAGAGAATTAGAATGTGAGAAATTTAGGGTGTGAGAGGATTAGGATGTGAGAGATTTAGGATGTGAGAGGATTAGGATGTGAGAGGATTAGGATGTGAGAGGATTAGGATGTGAGAGATTTAGGATGTGAGAGGATTAGGATGTGAGAGGATTAGGATGTGAGAGGATTAGGATGTGAGAGGATTAGGATGTGAGAGGATTAGGGTGTGAGAGATTTAGGATGTGAGAGAATTAGGGTGTGAGAGGATTAGGATGTGAGAGAATTAGAATGTGAGAAATTTAGGGTGTGAGAGGATTAGGATGTGAGAGATTTAGGATGTGAGAGGATTAGGATGTGAGAGGATTAGGGTGTGAGAGGATTAGGATGTGAGAGGATTAGGGTGTGAGAGAATTAGGATGTGAGAGGATTAGGATGTGAGAGGATTAGGATGTGAGAGATTTAGGATGTGAGAGGATTAGGATGTGAGAGAACTGAGATGAGCTACAAAGGAAGAACAATCGAACGTAAAGGAGCCAGAAGATGCTTCGCTCAAAAGTGCTGCATTCCGGAGCCTCACAGCAGGGACAGCTCTCAGGGAGAGGCACGGGGAGGCTGGGCGTGAGGCCGGCTAACCGGTGCGAGCTTCGCCTGAGCGAGGAAGGCGCAGACGCACGCGTGGTGAGGCCTGCAGAACCCGTGGCCTTTCCAAGGCCCCAGGGGAGGCCAGAGACCTCCCGTGAAAGGCACGGACGGGCCCATCAGGACACAAGAGAAGGATCGGCAGGCGCGGGAGGCAGGAGCCAGGTCAGCGGTCCCCGTGCCTGCTCACACGCAGAGCACACGCATTCTTGCCACACGCAATGCCTGCCTCCTCGCTCCGGGCCCTGCCCTCCTCTCCCTTGGACTGTCAGATAAAAAAAAAAAAAAAAATGAAAACAGCAACGCAACAATAGGCGTCAGGTGTGAATGAATCGAAGTCACACTGTGCTTGTCCAGTCGACTAACACACGTGCATCCTCTGGTGCGCCACAGAATTTCAGTGACTCGCGCACGCGTGCCGTGCGAGGGAAGAGGCTGAGAGCTGCTGGCTGACCCGGGGTTCTAGAAATGCCGCCGCCCAGGACGCACCCACGTGTAACTGCATCCGGCTCTATGGGGTGGGGCCTCCATATCCTCAAAACGCCCCTCCTGTCTCCAAAACCTCACACAAAACAACTGCTCTGGGAGTCACACCAAAAGCGCTAAGAATCACGTCGCAGGAACCATCTCGCCGAGTCCGGGGTGAGCTCGCTCACTAACACCGAACGTCGGGGAAAACCAAGAAGCGCCCTGAACGATGCGAACCTGGCACAGTGCTCTGTGGCCCACAGGATGCTAACATGGACAGGGAGAGCGAGAGCGCTGTGTCGGAAACAAAGAGACTCTCAGCGAATCCCGCAGAATTATGAGATGCTTCGAAGAGGTCGAACTCATCAACACAGAGAGAATAGCGTCCGTGTTAAGGCGCCACCATGCTGAAGCCACGCTTGTCGATAGTCCGTGGCTCATACGGGAGAACGGGAGAAAGTACAAAAGGTCCGAGAGAGAGGGTATTCCAGGGAATACGCTGGAAGGCTGTGGACTGAACCCAAAGTGTCCCTTCAGGAATACTGAAGGAGAGACAGAGAGAGAGGGAGGGAGAGAGACTGATGGACCTTGACGCTTTCCGCAGAAAGGAAATAATGTAAATGAAGGCTGCGACCGTTTATATTAAAAACACACACACACACACACACACACCAGAAAGCGCTCAGGTGGCAAGGGGAGCTGTGACCGTTGTCCGAAGCGTGAGGGCGTGTTCTCGGGCGTGTGACGGGCTGGGCGTGGCTGGCGTGTGGAACCTGATGCTGTCCCCAGCGGACACGCCGGAATCCAGGCCCCCGCAGCGCCGCACCGCGGCTTAGCGGCGCAGAGGAAAACCACACTGGGCCTGGGGTCAGGAGTGTCCGATGGCGCGCTTAAGGCTCGGGTTTCTGTGGAAGCCTACCTAGCGCTCCGGGGAACTTACAACCCCGCATTCGTGACAATTTCTCCTTTCTGTTTCTATCGCTTTACGGAACAGCGGTAGCCATTATCATGACAATTAAAACCGTAAAGTAGGGTACCCTGTAAATCACCTTTCGTTGCGTCAACTCCAGCACCCCCTGAGGGGATTTCGCTGATCCCCCGATTCCTCTCTCCATTTATGTCTGTTTGTGCTGCTGTCAGGTACCGGGATACACGGCACACGTGAGAACACCAGTGCTGTCTGAATTTAGTCCTGCAGCTTTGGAAATGCCACCGTCTGGCTTGTCTGTGTGTCTGTGTGTGTGTGTGTCTGTGTGTGTGTCTGTGTGTGTGTGTGTGTGTGTCTGTGTGTGTGTGTGTCTGTGTGTGTCTGTGTGTGTGTGTGTGTGTGTGTCTGTGTGTGTCTGTGTCTGTGTGTGTGTGTCTGTCTGTGTGTGTGTATATGTGTGTGCGTGTCTGTGTGTGCGTGTCTGTGTGTGTGTGTGTCTGTGTGTGTGTCTGTGTGTCTGTGTGTGTATATGGGTCTGTGTGTGTGTGTGTCTGTGTGTATGTGTGTCTGTCTGTGTGTGTGTCTGTGTGTGTGTCTGTGTGTATATGTGTGTGCGTGTCTGTGTGTGTGTGTCTGTGTGTGTCTGTGTGTGTCTGTGTGTGTCTGTGTGTCTGTGTGTATATGTGTGTGCGTGTCTGTGTGTGTGTGTCTGTGTGTGTGTGTGTCTGTGTGTGTCTGTGTGTGTCTGTGTCTGTCTGTGTGTGTGTCTGTCTGTGTGTCTGTGTGTGTGTGTATGTGTATGTGTGTGTCTGTGTGTGTCTGTGTGTGTCTGTGTGTGTGTGTCTGTCTGTGTGTCTGTGTGTGTATGTGGGTCTGTGTGTGTGTGTGTCTGTGTGTCTGTGTGTCTGTGTGTATGTGTGTGTCTGTGTGTCTGTGTGTGTGTATGTGTGTCTGTGTATGTGTGTATGTGTGTGTGTGTCTCTGTGTGTGTGTCTGTGTGTCTGTGTGTGTGTGTGTGTCTGTGTGTCTGTGTGTGTGTGTGTGTCTGTGTGTGTGTCTGTGTGTCTGTGTGTGTGTCTGTGTGTGTGTCTGTGTGTATGTGTGTGTATGTGTGTCTGTATGTGTGTGTGTGTCTCTGTGTGTGTGTCTGTGTGTCTGTGTGTGTGTATGTGTGTCTGTGTCTGTGTGTCTGTGTCTGTGTGTCTGTGTGTATGTGTGTCTGTGTGTCTGTGTGCATGTGTGTCTGTGTGTATGTGTGTATGTGTGTCTGTGTGTATGTGTGTGTGTGTCTGTGTGTGTGTATGTGTGTCTGTGTGTATGTGTGTCTGTGTGTATGTGTGTCTGTGTGTTTGTGTGTCTGTGTGTACGCACATGGCTCCGTAGAACGTGATGGCCCTGGCCGGGTAGCTCAGTAGGGTGGAGCGTTGTCCCGATATGCCGAGGGTGAGGGTTCACTCGCATCCGGGCAGGGACAAGAACATACAAGAAACAGCCAAGGGATGCATAAAAAAGCGGAACAACGACTCGATATTTCTGTCTCTGTAAATAGCAATGAATAACAAACAACAGAATACCATGATGCTCTAGCCGGAGAAGGCATTTTAAACCTAGAGGAGCGGCCGCGTGTTTCCTGGTTGTGTGGTAACTTACGTGTTGCGGGGAATCTCTCTCAACAGAGCTGGGCTGGAGTCCAGTTACCCGAGACAGCTAGCGTTCAACCCATCTTTATCGATGGCCACGTTCAGGCCTGCGTGCCCGCGCGCCTTCCCCGGGTCTCCCCTACAGGAGTTTTGTCCGAATCACGCTCTTGTGGTCAGCTCTGCGCTCAGGAGGGACAATCGGATCTCCGAGGACAAGACTTCCAAACTGCATGAGAACGGGCCAGGCTCGGTGCTAACCACTCAGGAACGCCATGATGAAATTAAGGGAGGTGCTCAGGGGGGTTCTTTCTGTGTAGGTGTCAGAGCTGGGGACGTTGAAGCCGCAGGGAGGTGTAGAAAGGGGTGGAGCCAGGCTTTGAACCCCAGCAATGTACCTTCAGAACCTGCAAATCGGGTAGCACATCATTCCCGACACAGTAATATACCCCCTACCTCGCCCCCACCGCCCCCCCCCCCACACACACACACACATCCCCCGGTAAGGCCAGGCGAGGCCGCCCATAACTGCCGGGGTCGGAATCACACCTGGACGCCCTCGAACAGGGTGCACTTGGCAAAGGGGAAGGTTTCCAGTGGAGTGAGTGCCACCCGAGCGGATGATTTCTGGGCTAAGGCATCCTGGCCAGTCTAACCCTCTGCTCCCTGATGGTTTATTTTCCCATCGCGTTTTCACCAGGAGAGAATGTCTTTGATCGTGGATGACTGGACCGGTTATCAGTAGGGCGCCCCGAAGACAGAGCAGCGCATCTATGGGGATGTTTAACTTCCACCCCAGCTTGTTTTCAGGTTAATACATGCAGCGCTGGATCGTCACTCTTCTTAAGCATTTCATTCGTGAGTTAGTGAATCCGTCAAAAACATTTACAGACTCAGTGTTTATTCATTTAATTGCTGTATTTTACCCAAGTTGTCACGATCTACTTAGAGGAAGCAGAAAGAGACGAGCTTCTAATCTCTTTAGAGGACTTAGGAATGTTACTATATGATTATAACGGAGCGTCTCGAGAACCATAAAGAATAAACACAAATTGATGAGTAACTAACCGTACCTGACGGAGAATGAGATGCAAGTCATGCCTCTTTTGCCAAATAAATTGGCATGGATTTTCCATAAAACCCTACACACCGGCCCGTCCTCCCGCTCCCTCTCGCTTGAACCAGGAATTAAACGGAGAAGGGCAAAGCACCGGACAGCAATACGGAGACTTGCAAGCACCGCTGGCTACCTAGGAAGAGCCTGAAAAGGTCGCACCTGTGGTTAATCCTGACTTGTTTCCCTAAATCGCCTTCAACGCTCAGCGGGCAAGACGCACCGAACTGAACTCCTGGTCTGTTCCCGAAACCCAGGTGGACAAGGGGGCTGGGAGAGGGGGCGTGCTTTTCCAGTATCTGCATGACTTGGGAAGATGTATGAACGTGTAAGCCCAACAGGAAAGGGCCTCTTAAAGGAGCTGATACCTTTGGTTTCTTTTGTAGAAGGAGATCATCAGGACTCGGGGTTGTCTTGTTCAAGCTACATAGTGATTTTACGTTCTCTTTACACTAACGAAGCGCTGAGGTCACGGCCTTTTCTAAAATAACTGCCTGGCGTGACGTCTGCAATCGTTTGACTGAAAATACGTCCGAGCCCCCCCTTATCCCAGGGGGTGCGTTCCAGGGCCCCCCGTGGACGCCCGAGACTGCAGAGAGCACTGGGCCCTGCACTCACACCGCGTTTCCCGGTGCAGACACGCCGTTCACGCCACCAGGCGCTCGGCAGGTGCTCCCTGGCCTCCCTGGATCCCCGGCGGCGGCGCCGTCTCTGCCACGGGGGCATCCCTCAGTTAAAGCAGGGCGGCCGGGACACAAACGCGGCCACCATCGACGTGAAACGGAGACGGCCGACGGGGCGGCTGGCGCCCGGGGGTGAACGGCAGCTGAGTCTCGCCCTGGGCGGGCTCCGTAGGGCGCAAGCTGCTCGGGCGGCGTGGCCTTAAACGGGCGACGTGTTCCTTTCCGACGTCTCCCACTTAATCTTTTCAGACCGAGGGTGACTGTGGGTGACGGGAACCACGGGAGGCAGAGCCGTGACGCGGGGGTGGCTGCGGCGCCATGCGACTCCCCCGCGTGGGCTCGAGCGGCCCCCGTGGAACGGACAGGTTGTTTCTGGCCGGAATGCATCATAATTGCGACCCCGGACGTAGAGAGGCCTTCGGGGCCTCTGGGAATCACTTTCCCAGGAGACACGCTGACCCACATGGGGAGCTTAAAAACGCTCACGCCGCTTTTTAAAAACACAGCTTTCCTGCCGGCTCCCCTTTTTCCTGGAATACTGGACAGGGCAATGAGATATTCTGAGAGAGAGAGCCTCCTTCGCACGCCTCTTACGGGAGTGTACACGGAGCGGTCAGCTTATGGTGATCTCTGAACGCATAATAATCTGGCCACTCAGTGTGTGTGTGTGTGTGTGTGTGTGTGTGCGCGCGCATATATATTAGAGGCCCAGTGCATGAATTCGTGCATGGGTAAGGTGCAGCCAGCCTGGCCAGCGGGGGAGGGGACATGGGCGGTTGGCCGGCCTGCCTGCTGGTCAAACTCCTGGTGGAGGGGACCATTTGCATATGAGCCTTTTATTCTATAGGACATACACTGAGTGGCCAGCTTATTATGCGTTCAGAGATCATCATCATCTGGCCGCTCAGTGTATTGTCCTAATTGTTGTTTGGTTATTAGTTATGGTTGTTAATCTCTTACTGTGCCTAAAATGTACATTGAACTTTATCATAGGCGTGTATGCATAGACAAAACATGGTACATACAGGGCTTGGAGCCCACTGGACATACCTCCCACAGGTAAGGGGGCTACTGTAGGTGAGTATTACTAAGTAATGATTGAATAGCATTTATTTGAAGATACATATACTATCATATATCATGAAATATTATATTTTTTAAATGACATCGTTTTAGGAATATATATTATGTAAGCTATTTTATTGGGTAGTTGACTTATCACATCTCTCTTAAAATACGAAGGTCATTAATGATACTTTCCCAGTGTTTGTTATAAATATTTCTGTGTACTTTGCAACTTCACTATTTAGCGTTTGCCATTTAAACTATCTATACGACGCTTAACCTAGAGATGTTTTCACTTTACACCAAGTCAGTTCATCATTTTTTAGTTTGAATTATTTTTCAGTCCTTCGAAAGCAATTTATTCGATAGTCGGTGATATTTTCACTAACGGTGTCTTCTACTTTCAAAATGTAATGCAGCTTTGTAACTTACATTAACTATTGCGTCACGTGCCGTTCTTTTTACGTCGGCCTAGCGAGGACACCAGCGTGGGGTTTTCAGACTCTGCCTTCGCCTGCGCGGCCTCACAAACAGCCCGTGTTGGCCCCGCTCGGCCACGCGCGGTCTGTGCACCAGCTCTGACGTCGCTGCCCAGGGCTGTGCAGCTCTCCGAGCTCTTGCTCCAAACCCGCTTGTGCACACGCCCCATTTCCATGCGGCCGGAAGTGCCAGCTTCCAAGAAGAAACAGCAAACCACGTCAACCGATGCCTCTGGAAACGTAACACCGCCGCTGGCCCTCCAGGAGCTAAAGAAGCGTAAACATCCCAAGCGCCAGTCCCGGGACGTGGGACGTGAGGCTCGGCACCTGACTGACGCCCGGTCACTCTTCCGGAGCGTGCTAACTGCGTGCCTAATGCTCATGACCTGGAGGATGGTGGCATTCCAACGTGTCTGGGGACACGGCCTTCCCTCTGCTTAAAAGAAATGTCTACTTTGTGTACAGCTTTCTCTGCAGCTTGGAAAGGGCTCCTGATTTTTCACACCCTGACATCAACCCTTTGCTTGAAACCAAAACAACTTTTCTGTCTAAATCCCAAGCAGTGCTGCCTTCCCCCTTTAAAATAGCATCTAATTAATATGCATTTAGCCCGCCTCGCTATGAGCCCAGCGTGTTGCTACAAGATATGGAGGACGGGAGATAATTACAATATTGGCAATGGCGGACCGGGCACGGGCTATGTTCCAAAATCGGTAGACCCTGATCTTTCTTACGCGCTATGACTTCCAGACGATAAGCAAACCCGATGTTTCTCTGGCCTCCGCAGCTCACACACTGTTGTCACGAATGTGGATACCGGCTCCATGAACTGATTTTACAGAAAAAAATGGGCTGGCTGCCATTAACCTAATGTAGAACCTAAGTTTCTAATGAAAAACCAAGGCCTGGAGATCGCCCTTGGGCCCGGGTTCCCCCGCAATTTCCCTTCACATGCTGACAGACAGGCAGCATTCTCCCGTGCTCATTTCCATCGTGTCCTCCTCGTCCGGACAGTCTAAAGCCACTGCGAATGCAGCAGCTCACGTCCTCTTCAACCTCCGCCCACTCCTCGCCTCCTCTCCACTTGGCCTCCTGAATGAGGACGTCGTTCACCCTCAGACGCCTCATCTGGAAACCACGGGCGTTCGCTACATTGGCTCGTTTTGCCTCCTTCCTGCTCACCTTACCCACCACCGTCCGTTCACCGTCAAATCTGGACACTTCCTCCAACAGGGCCCTCCTCGTGGCTTCCCCCGGCTTCCCATCCTGCGCCCTCACCGAGCTTTTCCGGGAGTAACCACAGGAGCTGCCCTACGCGACTTCCCCACCCGTCCTTGTGCACCCTTCCGTGGCCGCGGGGACCCGCCTTTCCCCCCGGGAGCTCCGTGTCTAGTACAACCTGTGACAAAGGAACCGTTCGGAAGGGATGCTGGCATATTTGGTCACCAGAAAAGCGCACTTGGGCTGGGCCCGCACGGCTCAGGGGCTGAGCGTCGACCTAGGAAGCAGGAGGTCAGGGTTCGATTCCCGGTCGGGGCACAGGCCCGGGGAACAGGCTCCATCCCCCAGTGCGGGGCGTGCAGGAGGCAGCCGATCCGTGCTTCTCTCTCATCGTGGATGTTTCTGTCTCTCTCTCTCCCTCGCCCTTCCTCTCTGACATCAGTAAAAATATATTTAATTTTAAAAAAAGAAATAAAAGTGCACACAAACGTTTTATGAAGATCCAGAACGATCATGGGCTCTGGGGACCTCGAAACATCCTGGCGGTTAAGCAGAAAAGTGACAGCAAACGGTCACCCTCAGGTAGGCAGTTTCTCATCGCTATGTTTGGAATCACACTCCCAACCGGTTGTGAAGGCCGCGGTACGTGCAGATCAGTGGAGTGCTTTTCCTCTTGCATTCTGGACCCAGATTAATATTTGTTTGGTGATACTCTCATCTCTTGCCAGACGTGGCATTATTGAAAATACACGCCCCCCCCCGCTTCCCCGGCTGCCTGAGCAATGGAGGCATGATGACTCTGACATACGTGTCCGTGAAAGAGAGGGCTACGGGGCTTGATCACAAGGTACAACAGCAGCCTGTGATTATCGGAATCGAGAGTCTAGGGCAGTGGTGAGCAAACTCGTTCGTCAACAGAGCGGCAAACCGCGGGTCGCGAGCCGCAGTTCGCCGACCGCTGGACTAAGGGGCTGCTTGGCTAGAGGCACCCAACAGCCCCGTTCGCCTGCCTCCTCAGGGTTTAATGCAACCGCAGCTTGAACTAAAATTCACTATCAGACTCCATCAGCGGGGAAAGCACCCTCGAGAAGACTCCTGCGTCTGCGGTGTCCTTTAAGCAAGGACGTCTGAAGACTAAACATACAGATTCCCGTGAAGACCTAGGATCCCGGACTTGTTTGGAAAAGTGAAGGCAGGGGTGGCTGCCTTCAGCCAATGCCCCCGACGGTTCCCTCCTTACAGACTTTCTAACAAGTCCCGTGCTTCCCCACACCTGCCCACTGCATTGTAAACGGGATGCTAATATAATGCTATAGTTCCTATGGTGGATTTTTAAAATTTACAAGTCGTTAATACAGTCTACATCGCACAGCTATTTTTAGAAAATATACATTTTTAAAAAAAATTTTAATAGCTTTCTCTTAGAAAAGTTTCCTGGAAATGATGGTGCTCAGTGAAATATGCCACGCAGAGAAAGACACACACCGCATGGTCTCACTGACATGTGGAACCTAAGAAGCAAAATAAACTGACGAGCCAAGGGGGCCAGAGGCATGGCTACATGGAGAAGACTGACAGCTGTCGGAGGGGAGGGGCGGGCGGGGGGGAGGACTGGATGGAAGAAGGTGAAGGGATTGGCCAAAGGACATAAACGCACAACCCACAGACACAGACAGCAGCGTGGTGATGACCCCAGGGAGGGGGCGGGGCCGGGTGGAGGTGGGCAAAGGGGAGGAAATTGGGGACGCCTGTAACAGCGACAACAGTAGAAAAGTCCTACAGTTTCTTTCGTTTGTGCCACTTAACCGTATTCATGGGCCGGTCGCAGAGAACAGTGACTTAAATTTGACATCTCCATCGGAGACTCATTACCCTGAGGTGCTCCTTGGGAATGAATTGCACTGTCCTTTGTTTCTCCTAGTTCTTTTATGTTAAAATGTGAGAATGACTAATGGGCGAAAACTGTAGCTCTGCTGTGACTCCCAGATGCTCGCTGTGGCCTCCTCATCTCTCTTCGATCCTCAGGAGCGGCGCGTTTAGTTAAATTGCTCTTTTTGAAATTCATTCTGACCTCCTAACTTTTCTGACATACAGATATTGGTCATATACTTAAATATCTTCTAAAATTCAGGTCCAAGATAAAGCTTGTGGTATTGTATTTTGATTGTAATTATGCATGCATACATTTCCAGAATATGTGTTATAAACATAAATTAGTGAGAACTTCTCGACCTATGTCATGGTTTGTATTTGCCTTTTCCTTCCAATGGAATAGATTACTGGCCAGGGAACTGCAAGCTTAGAGAGAAAAAAAATACTAAGACAAAGTTCAGGATTTATGATGAATTATTTTGAATTATTTTTTCCTTTATCCAAACTCCACTCCTTCACGATGAAGATGTAGCCATAAAAGCAAAGCCGTCTAGTCAACAAGACAGTCCTTGATGGGCTGACTTCTACCTCGTCAAGAGCCAGAACTGACGTCCAATGGGTCTGTTTTAATTAATTACGATGTCAGTTTTTTTAAAAAAAAAGGTGAAACCAAGTCATAATTCTGGTAGATGTTCTGTTCAGTGGGGAAAAGCTGACAGGAGGTAGAGCTGTCAGCCTTAGTGACATGACATCTGAGGCCTGAGTGATGCACGGTGTTTCACTATAAGCAGGTCAAGGTCGGTTTATCAGCCAGGGGCAGCGCGAGTGTAAAGCACAAACCCTAACAGGTGGGTCATAACACTGAAGTCAGGACAGGTGAGGGGAAAGAAATCATGTTACAGACGCATCTCTGCTTCCTGTTGGTAATTTATAAAATGGCCAGAAGCCGTTGTAAACGACATCAATAATCAAGTGAAAATGAAGTCATTCCCATGGGCCCTAAGGCAAGATGACTAGTATCTATACTAATAATAGAGGAATATGCAAATTGTCCGGGACACCATCACCGTAACAGTAACGACCAAACAGCAGGCTGTGTGGGGTGACAAGGCCAGCAGGGGGGTTAGTGAGGGACAACTAAATGACTGAACAGCAGGTTGCATGGGGTGACCAGGCTGGCAGGGGGGGTAGTTGGGGGCGACCAGGCCGGCAGCGGGGGGCAGTTAGGGGTGACCAGGCTGGCAAGGGGTGCAGTTAAGGGTGATCAGGCCAGCAGGCAGAGGTGATTAGGGGTGATCAGGCTGGCAGGTGGGGGGGGGGGGGACAATTAGGGGCAATCAGGCAGGCAGGCAGGTGAGCAGTTAGGAGCCAGTGGTCCCAGATTGTGAGGGATCAGGCCTAAACTGGCAGTCGGACATCACCCGAGGGGTCCCAGATTGGAGAGGGTGCAGGCTGGGCTGAGGGAACCCCCCACCCCTGTGCATGAATCTCGTGCACCGGGCCTCTAGTCCTCATATAAAAAGGGAATATTCAGAGACGGACACACACGTAGAGGAAAGATGCTGTGAAGAGATGTAGGGAGAGGGCAGCCAACCACAAGCCGAGGAGACAGCCCTGGAGGAAACCCAACCTGCGGACACCTGGAGCGTGGCTTCTCGCCTCCGGGATTGCAAGACAATACCTTCCTGTGATTTAGCCACCTGGTCTGTGGGGCTGGTTAGGGCGGCCCTAGAAAGCAAACATCCTTCCAGGAAGAGATGAAGGGTATCCACTCAGCCAGTCTTAGTGAGCGGCAGCTGGGAAGCTTATGAATAGGAATGACAGCCCTGTACCGAGACATAGACTCCTATGGACTGCATCGTGACGAAGAACTGTTATAACCAGTTCAGTGGATCAGCCAGGTAACCACCGCTGGACTGCACGCGTGGACATATTGAAACAAACAAGGAGCGTGCGGAGAAATGGTCATCGTGAAAGAGAGAGGCAATGCTACTCGCATTCCTTTTACTCGAAGGCTTTCTTGATAATGCACACCAGAGGGTGCTGGCATTTTGCAAAGACCGCGGCCATAATGCTGCGCTCACAATGGGCCACACCGCCTGAACGAGCTTGGAAAGCCGAGGGTTTTTAATATGCTTTGCGCTCAGTTTTGAGCTGATGCCTGTTGTCAATTCTGCTATCCTGTAGACGATTATGAAGCGTGTGTCCATGCCTTATGACTGACCGATAAAACCCGGTCCAGAATACAGTGGCTGAGGAAGCCCCTGCAGGGTTCTTCTCTGTCTTCTCACCAAAGGTGAGGTGCGTAACCCCGGGTGCCCCTTCTTGTCTGAGCTGCTCACCAGCTGGAGACCATCACCGCTCTGCACACACAGACCTCGCCGTTGGACACAGGCCCTGGCCCCCATGTCACCCTCCCCCCTCCTTCCCTGCACAGCGCCTGTGTGTTTCGGAATCGGCTCTATGAACCAAGGAGCAGAGGTCATTTTATTGAGAGAACACCAAGGTCGAGTTTCCTGCTGATACTTAATCTCACGGGCTTCTCTTTTATTTCTTCATTTTGAGCGGGCCCCTCAATAAAAAATGAGGATCACAGGCAAAGCTAAGGTTGTAACAGGAGGCGAACAATATATATAGACCCATTCTACGTCCAGTTCCACATCTACAGAACTCAAAGACACAGCTCCCTGGGCTCACTCCTAATGGGAAATTATCTTCACATGTTGAGGACAGTTAAACAGGTTCTATAAATACCTCTACATAAAAGGAAATTAAACGAATCTTTCATATGTACGACGTCTAGTATCCTCCTCCCAGGACGTGGCAGTTGATGAGACGTCAGCCCGTGGTAAGGGTTACTGGGAAGCTGGGGCTGGTGAGGGACTCTTTCTCGGTTCGGACACCCCTGCTCTACTGCACATCACACGGAAGGAAAGGAGGTGGATCTGCTTTCCCTCCGGACATGAAGGCGGAGCCTCTTCTCCGTGGTCTTGGAGGAATTCTTTGAGAGAACATTCGCGGATCCCTGCGAAGTCAGCTGCATCACCTCCCTGCTGACAAGATGAGGGGGTGTCACTGGAAGGGGAAATGGTTTGCACACCACCTCCTGCTACGTCCTGGCAGAGGAACGGGGAGGAAGACAGCCTCTGGACTGGAAACCCGTTGCTTAGCAACTGACGCCCCCATCGCTCCCCACTGGCTTGAGCCACGGAGGCCAGAGGCACCTGGGGCCTGTGCCCTGGCCTGGAATCCAGCGGTGACCTCCTGGTTCATAGGCCGAACCACGGAGCCACTCCCGCCAGGCGCTGCTGTGAAATATTTTTTAAAACCCACTCTCTTTTCTCAACCCACGGCTGCCTTCCCGCTTAGCCACACGGGGCATGCTGCGTGCCTCTCAGTGCCTTGCAGCTCCGGGCAACAGCAAAAGGGCCGTCGAACAGATGCTCCCCACGTCTGCACGCTGGGCCCTCGGGCAGTGAGACGTGGGCCGCTCCGATCTGCACTGAGCAAAGGGTGTCGCCGGAAACACCAGCTCGGCCCGTGGTGTAAGGACGGCGCCCTCTCCTCCCTCCGGCCCGCAGGCAGGGACGTTCCCCGGACGGGCGGCAGGCTGTGGGGCAGATGCCGAACGCTCACACGGCCATGGCATCCCTGGGCACGCGCCCCGGTCAAAGCCGAGGCTGGGAAACGTGTCCAACCCGGTCAGACACGTGGACCTGAAATGGGCGCCCGTGGGAAGTTCGGGGACTTCGCCTGGGAGTGAAAACGGGGGGGAACACGGTGGTACAGGAGGTGGGCGACCGCTTCTGCCACTTTCAATATCGACGTGTCGTTTGTTGTTGCAAGATTACGAGATGATGGAAGTTATAAAAACAAAGCATCACTAACCCCCGTTAAACAAGGGCAGTTCTTACACACTGGTGGCATTACTTAAATAATAATAATACAACGCTAAGGAACCCTTCTTTCTCTAATGGGATGTAGTCACTGAAGTGGAACCATCAGGCCCTGACCGGTGTGGCTCAGTGGATAGAGCGTCGGCCTGCGGACTGGAGGGTCCCGGGTTCGGTTCCCGTCGAGGGCATGGACCTGGGTTGCGGGCACATCCCCAGTAGGAGGTGTGCAGGAGGCAGCTGATGGATGTTTCTCTCTCATCGATGTTTCTAACTCTCTCTCCCTCTCCCTTCCTCTCTGTAAAAAATCAATAAAATATATTTTTAAAAAAGATAAAAAATAAAAAAGTGGTGCCATCATGATCCAATTTTCAGCCCTTTCGTTGTGAGACTTGGTTATGAATCATTTCATACGCGGAGTGTATATATACAGCGTGTCCCCAAAAATGTATACGTACTTGAACGCCCGATAGCTCCCCTTGTACCATGAAATGTGACTTAACGGCCACGGCCTTTTATAACGACCCCCAGTGTGTGCAGACACTTCGGGGGACACCCTGCACAGTTTCTAAGAAATGAAATCCGTGAACGCGTGATTGCATGTAGGGTATTAAAGCAACGTGTGTGCAATGTGGCAAACAGTCCCGTGATCCACGTGAATGTCTTAGTTCCGGGACGACACAGAGAACGGACGTGTAGGACGCGGAGACCCGGGGGCACCTGACTCACCGAGTCAGTCGGGGAGCATCCCCCAGCGCGCCTACCACCGCGCCTGCCCACGCTCGGTCCCTGGAAGGGAGGTCAGCTGACGGGACCCCAGCAGCCTCGCTAATCACCGGGCGGCGGCGGTGGCAGAGAGGCTGAGCCGCAGCCTGAGGCGGCCTGGCCGGCAGGATCCTCCGCGCACCCCCTCACCGGAGCCCGGGAAGGCGAGGCGCAGCCGGCAGCCCAGTCTGGTGGGTGACACCTCCGAGGCTTCAGGCTGGGCCAGCGGAGTGGGGAGGATGGACAGCCGCCAGCCTGGGCCCACATGGATGTCACAGCGAGTCCGGCTCCTCATTCCCCGTTCCCGGACCCTCCTCGGGGTGCAGTCCACGTTCCGCTCCTCACTAACTTCTCTATATGCCCCCGCCCCCGCTGCACCCCGTTCCTCATTGACCTCTCTATGCTCTGCCCCCCCCCCCCGTGCACCCCGTTCCCGGCCCCTCCTCGGGGTGCAGTTCACGATCTGTTCCTCACTAACTTCTCTATGCCCCCATCCCCGTGCACCCCGTTCCCGGCCTCTCCTCGGGGTGCAGTCCACGTTCCGTTCCTCAGTAACGTCTCTATACCCCCCCCCACTGCACTGTGGGAAAACCACGTTTCCCAGGCCACGGGACAGCACTGGATGGGAACGAACCACGCCTGTCACGGGAAATCCGTGGCCCTCCCCATCCGCACACACCAACCCCGCAGTCAGAGCCGGCTCGACCTCCCACGTGCGGGCTCTCAGCCGCGTGAGCGTGGCATCATCTCTCGCCTCAGAGCAGTCATCACACACGTGTTCACACGTGTTCACACATGTTCACGTGCTGTGTCTTGCACTGATAGGCTCTACAGAAGCGGGATGCATCTTTGCTGTGGAAAACGGAGCTCGGACGGGACCCCCTCCGGGGGTGATGGCGTGAGAGGGAGCGAACGGCCTGTTTGGCGGCCGTGGAGGTTCCTCCGTCACCCCTCCGCGCGGCCTGGACACGGCCTGTCCCGTCAGCCTGTGGGCGCCCTGGCCCCGGGCTCCCATCGCCCCTTCGCAGGCACCTCGCCGTCCGTCCCACCGGGAGGCTGCTGGGTGGTCCGGTGACGTCACCAGAGGCTGCAGCGACCCGCATGCAATCGCCATCAGGACCGGGTCCGGGGCTCAACAACGCCCGAAGTCCCTGGCCGGGACCCGCTCCAGCATTTTATAATTTTCACAAAAGCACGTGATGGCCTCTCTGAGCACTTCCCAAAGCCCCCAGCACCTCGGTGGTTTTCAGCCAGAGATTTTCCCTTTCGCTTCCCAGAGAAAATGCGGCGATGCAGACTAACGCGCCTTCCGGCAGCAAATCTGGAAATAATTTTACCTGCCCCCACACACATGTGCTCACACACACACACACAGTGCCCTCACACGTGTGTTCACACATGTGCTCTCATGTGTGTGCTCACTCGCACACATACACACATGTGTTCACATGCACACATGCGCTCTCACACACGTTCACAACGTGCTCTCACATGTGTGCTCACTCACGTGTGTACTCGCATGCTCGCACACGTTCACACACATGCTCACTCACACGTGCACATGTGTGCCTTCACACACATGTGTGCACTCTCACACATGCTCACACACATACACATGTGTGCTCACTCGCACACATACACACATACACATGCATGCTCGCTCCCACGCACATACACACATACGCTCACTCACACACACATGCTCTCTCACACACACATACACACATACGTGCTCACACACATTTACTACAGATGTTTTATTACATGTACACACACTGATTTCTCTTTCCTGATGTTAAAGGAAAATTCTATTGCACTCCAAATGCTGGTGTTTATTTCCCAAGGAAATTTCATCATCATTTAATCTCCTCATTTATAACTTCAACTACGCCTCTCATATGAACCTTTCGACATGGTTATGTTTATTTCATATTTCAGGGCATTTTTTCTATGCATCCGCCCCTTCACGTGCGGTCTTTTCTTCGCAGCCCAATGCTGTGCATGAATTTTTATATACATTCCCGATGTCCCCCACTTCCCCATTACTCCTCAAACTACTGGGATCTGAGTTTTGCCTGAATCAGCTCACCAGAGCGATAACAAAGGACCAACATAGTCTCCATGTTACGAGGTCTTTTCCAAATTAGTATTTCTGTTAAAAATGTTGGCAGCCATCTCTTAAAAGCACAAAATAGTCTTAAAATCTCTTGTCAACATAGGATGTCAAAGTCATCTTCTGAGAAATAATAATACAGTATACAGAAAAAATAAGTACAAAAATAATTTTTAAAAATATATGCACATTTTCAGGAAGCTGAGCAAACTATGCATGATGAATCCAAAGAAAACATCAGTCAGTGAAATTTCTGAGAATGACAGCAAAGAAAAACAATGTGTTGAAAGTGTCCAGGGTGTATTCCTTTAAAAATCTAGGAAATATTGAAACTAGGAGTTGATTTTTTAAATCCTTTCAAAAGAATTGGTGAAAGCAAGAAGTCAACAGAATGGCAAACGTTACCATGATGAACAAAACAATTAGGCAACCAAATAAAAACAATTTACAATTTATGCACAGAAAGAACTCTGTCAACAACTATGAGAAAATAAATATCCAGTCAAGGAACATATAAGGGCATTTGTCATCAATAAATCTGCAATGAAGGAAACCCTACAGCGAATGTTTCAGGCTAAATTAACACATTCCTGGAAGCACAGACGTTCAAAAGGAATGTAAAAGCCACTAGGAAGGGCAGATATGTGCGAAGGTAACGCATACTGACGGTACACGTAACTGACTGTATTGCCCTCTAGGGTTGAAGGCTGCGAAACTGCATGTCATGCTAACAGCACGGAGCAAGGAGGAAGCCAGTAATACCAATGATGTGGTCAGACTATATGAAGACAGAGGTTCGTATTAAAAACACGGAAAATGGTAAAATCATGTGTGAGGACCACCTGTGCCAACGATAACATGTTAATTCTGTCGGCAAAGGGAAAGGAGAGCCGCGGTACAGGCAGGTCGGCAAAACTCAAGTAAGGGGGTGGCAGATTGGAAGTCATCTGTATTAGCAACCACGTGACACAGTCATGAATAAAATATTCCACGCAAAATGGTAATATTTTCATCTTACATCAAAAAACAAACAACAAAATCGTTGTTAGAAATGAGAAGGAATATTTTACAACGGTAAGCATATAATCTAACGGCAATCTATTACTCTCCTAAACCCTGACTCCAAACAATCCAGCTATAAAGCACATAAAGGTTGTAGAAACCAAAGGGTAACGTACAAACCCACAATAATAAACTCAGAGAGTGCACTTGGCAGTCCAGAAAAAATATCCCTCGAAGATAAAAGTATCAGTAAGACTACAGAACCAAAAAGCAAATCAGACGTTTGGCCTGACTCATGTACATTGATTCCTACCCCTCGGAAGAATGCAATTCCAGATCTTTCCCCAACGTCTGCCAAAGAAGGTGGAGCCACAGGAGAAAGCCTCAGGCCCATCCCGGGGAAATCACGCAGGGCACATTTCCCAGGGGCAGTGGGCTGAGGCTGACGGTCAACACTCACCAGCCTGCCATTGCTCCAGCCTTCCATTTCCAGTAACCCCCGATGGAAAGAAACAATTTCCAACGCACAAATTCGAACATATTTTGAACAGAAAGATACCTTTTTGTGTACAACATGAAAATGCCTGTTTCTGAGAAAGTGTCCAGACATGCTTATATTAGAAAGAATAAAAAGGATCTAAGCAATTCCATTTGGAGAAACTAGAAAGAGAAAGGTTAGGCCTAAAGCGAACAGAAGAAGGGCATTTGGACCACAGCGGAGTTTAGTGAAACAGAAAACAAGGCAATGGAGGACAACAACAAATTTGGTTTGGAAACGGTGTATAGAATTAATAACTTCCTACCACATGGACCAATAAAAAAGAAGAGACATATTTCCAGTTAAGAAAATTAAAAAGTAGATTATCAATATAGGTCACATGGACATTAAAACAAAAAACAAGATGACACTGTAAACAGCTTCATACCCATAGGTGTCAAAATATGGGTGAATTTCTTCAAAACTGCAGCTTGCCGACGTTTTCCAAAGCAGAGAAGATGTAAATATATACTTTTTTAATGTCTGTCATTCACAAAATAAGCACAAGCATCAAATTTGGTTTTGCCTCATTGTGAAAGAAACACATTGGCCACTTACTCAGCCTTTCCCGGGGATAGAAGGACGGGTCCTGTCACCGGCCCACATAACCTGAAAGGAAGACAATTTATGTTACAAGTGTCTCAGGAATATGAATGCAAACATCTTACATTTTCTTAAATTGGCTTATATTTGCTAATTGCAAGTAGAATCCGGCCATATAAAAAGGGATTCTAACTTACAGTGGGCGCAATGCTTTATCCAAGGATTAGATTTATTTGAAAGGCAATCCTAGGCAATGTATGACATAAATGGGAAGAAAAGCCAAATGACCATCTCAATAAATGTGTGTGTGTGTGTGTGTGTGTGTGTGTGTGTGTGTGTGTGAGAGAGAGAGAGAGAGAGAGAGAGAGAGAGAGAGGGAGAGAGAGAGAGATTGACAGTATAGAACACTCATTTCTGCCTGGCTGGCATGCCTCAGTAGCTGAGCATTGACCTATGAGCCAGGAAGTCATGGTTGGATTCCCAGTCAGGGCCGGCTTCAACCCCAGTCGGGGCGCATGCAGGAGGCAGTCAATCAATGCTTTTCTCTCATCACTGATGTTTCTGTCTCTCTCTCCCTTCTTCTCTCTGAAATCAATTTTTAAGATAAAAGTAAAACACTCATGTCTGACAAGAACGTTTAACAAACTACAAATAGAAAGACGCCTTGTTTATCTAATGAAGAATATCCACAAAAATTCATTTAACATGATACATAGTAAAAGCTTCCTCATTGGAAATCATAAAAATGTCCCACTTTCATGATAATGTACCAGAGACAAAGGCATGCAATAAAAACACTTCATAAAGGCAGAAAATGTAAAACTGTCATTACCTACATATGACCAGAATACATAGACATTTCAAAACGATGCAGAATCTACTCAGTTAGTGAGTCACGGGTTCCTATGGCATGGAGTTAGAAGGAATAGCTACGTACAGAAATTAGCTGTATTTCTCTGTGCAGAGCAGAAAGAATAGGTGAGTGTTAAAGTCATATCCGTTCCTATCACAGCGTCAACAAAATAAAAAATCCCCACGAACGAGTGTAAATGGTGCCACAAACGTCCCTGAAAGCAACACAGAAAGTACTCTCTGGCCAGTTTCTGTGTCTAAATGAAGTGATGATGCAGAGTGACAGAACTGTGTACATTTCTGTGTCTAAATGAAGTGATGATCCAGAGTGACAGAACGGTGTACATTTCTGTGTCTAAATGAAGTGATGATGCAGAGTGACAGACTGTGTACATTTCTGTGTCTAAATGAAGTGATGATGCAGAGTGACAACGGTGTACATTTCTGTGTCTAAATGAAGTGATGATGCAGAGTGACAGACTGTGTACATTTCTGTGTCTAAATGAAGTGATGATGCAGAGTGACAGACTGTATATTTCTGTGTCTAAATGAAGTGATGATGCAGAGTGACAACGGTGTACATTTCTGTGTCTAAATGAAGTGATGATGCAGAGTGACAGAACTGTGTACATTTCTGTGTCTAAATGAAGTGATGATGCAGAGTGACAGACTGTGTATATTTCTGTGTCTAAATGAAGTGATGACGCAGAGTGACAGACTGTGTATATTTCTGTGTCTAAATGAAGTGATGATCCAGAGTGACAGACTGTATACATTTCTGTGTCTAAATGAAGTGATGATGCAGAGTGACAGACTGTGTATATTTCTGTCTAAATGAAGTGATAATCCAGAGTGACAGACTGTGTACATTTCTGTCTAAATGAAGTGATGACGCAGAGTGACAGAACTGTGTACATTTCTGTGTCTAAATGAAGTGATGACGCAGAGTGACAGAACTGTGTACATTTCTGTGTCTAAATGAAGTGATGATGCAGAGTGACAACGGTGTACATTTCTGTGTCTAAATGAAGTGATGACGCAGAGTGACAGAACTGTGTACATTTCTGTGTCTAAATGAAGTGATGATGCAGAGTGACAGACTGTGTACATTTCTGTGTCTAAATGAAGTGATGATGCAGAGTGACAGACTGTGTACATTTCTGTGTCTAAATGAAGTGATGATGCAGAGTGACAGACTGTGTACATTTCTGTGTCTAAATGAAGTGATTATGCAGAGTGACAGACTGTGTACATTTCTGTCTAAATGAAGTGATGATGCAGAGTGACAGAACTGTGTACATTTCTGTGTCTAAATGAAGTGATGATGCAGAGTGACAGACTGTGTACATTTCTGTCTAAATGAAGTGATGATGCAGAGTGACAGACTGTGTACATTTCTGTGTCTAAATGAAGTGATGATGCAGAGTGACAGACCATGTACATTTCTGTGTCTAAATGAAGTGATGATGCAGAGTGACAGACTGTGTACATTTCTGTCTAAATGAAGTGATGATGCAGAGTGACAGAACAGTGTACATTTCTGTCTAAATGAAGTGATGATGCAGAGTGACAGAACAGTGTACATTTCTGTGTCTAAATGAAGTGATGATGCAGAGTGACAGAACAGTGTACATTTCTGTGTCTAAATGAAGTGATGATGCAGAGTGACAGAACTGTGTACATTTCTGTCTAAATGAAGTGATGATGCAGAGTGACAGAACAGTGTACATTTCTGTCTAAATGAAGTGATGATGCAGAGTGACAGAACTGTGTACATTTCTGTGTCTAAATGAAGTGATGATGCAGAGTGACAGACTGTGTACATTTCTGTGTCTAAATGAAGTGATGATGCAGAGTGACAGAACTGTGTACATTTCTGTGTCTAAATGAAGTGATGATGCAGAGTGACAGACTGTGTACATTTCTGTCTAAATGAAGTGATGATGCAGAGTGACAGACTGTGTACATTTCTGTGTCTAAATGAAGTGATGATGCAGAGTGACAACGGTGTACATTTCTGTGTCTAAATGAAGTGATGATGCAGAGTGACAGACTGTGTACATTTCTGTGTCTAAATGAAGTGATGATGCAGAGTGACAGACTGTATATTTCTGTGTCTAAATGAAGTGATGATGCAGAGTGACAACGGTGTACATTTCTGTGTCTAAATGAAGTGATGATGCAGAGTGACAGAACTGTGTACATTTCTGTGTCTAAATGAAGTGATGATGCAGAGTGACAGACTGTGTACATTTCTGTGTCTAAATGAAGTGATGATGCAAAGTGACAGACTGTGTACATTTCTGTGTCTAAATGAAGTGATGATGCAGAGTGACAGACTGTGTACATTTCTGTGTCTAAATGAAGTGATGATGCAGAGTGACAGACTGTGTACATTTCTGTCTAAATGAAGTGATGATGAAGAGTGACAGAACAGTGTACATTTCTGTCTAAATGAAGTGATGATGCAGAGTGACAGAACAGTGTACATTTCTGTCTAAATGAAGTGATGATTCAGAGTGACAGAACAGTGTACATTTCTGTCTAAATGAAGTGATGATTCAGAGTGACAGAACTGTGTACATTTCTGTCTAAATGAAGTGATGATGCAGAGTGACAGAACAGTGTACATTTCTGTCTAAATGAAGTGATGATGCAGAGTGACAGAACTGTGTACATTTCTGTCTAAATGAAGTGATGATGCAGAGTGACAGACTGTGTACACTTCTGTGTCTAAATGAAGTGATGATTCAGAGTGACAGAACAGTGTACATTTCTGTCTAAATGAAGTGATGATGCAGAGTGACAGAACAGTGTACATTTCTGTCTAAATGAAGTGATGATGCAGAGTGACAGAACTGTGCACATTTCTGTCTAAATGAAGTGATGATGCAGAGTGACAGAACTGTGCACATTTCCAGGTAGTATTTATCACTACTTCACAGCGCTTTTTCCTGTGGCTCATTCGTTTTTCACTTTTATAAACCACGTTTTGTAAGCTGCTCCTTTCTTTCTGTAGAGTTGAGCGATTTGGATTAACATGAGAAGCATGTGCATTCTTATCATGATCTGTAAACTGGAAGTAAATGTAAACCGTGCCAGACCAGATATCTGTCAACTAACCTTGCAAAGGGGCAAAGGCACTTCGACAGAGGAAAAAAAACCCTTCTCAACCAATGGGAACAGGAGACCCGGCGACCACATGCAAAAAGGTGGAGCAGGACACAGGACGCGGACAGACTTGCAGCGCTCCCCATATCGGCGCCCGAGGGGCCACATGCCTACACGGAAAACTGCCTCCTCCGGAACACGGCGCAAGAGGATACCTGGGGGCCTCGGCTTGGGCACGACTTATTTCTCCAAAGTATTTCATTGTTTGGACAATTTTAGGTTCACGTTAAAATTGCGTGTAAAGAACAGTGGTCCCCTGTGCCTCCTGGCCCCACACATGCACAGCCTCTCCCATGATCAGCGTCCCGTGTCAGACGGCACATGTGTTACAGTGGATGCACCTGCATCGGCATACCATTACCACTCGGAGTCCACAGTTTACATTAGTGGTCATGCCTGGTGCTGTGCAAGCTATGCAGCTGGACACGTGTGTAATCACATGTCTCCCCCTTAGGGGTTCACACAGAATCCTTCCACTGCCCCCAAAAGCTCTCTGCTCTGTGAACCACACTGTCATGTTTGAACCCTAAAAACTACTGTTCCATGCACATTTTTAGAGCCCCGTTTTCTCCCATTTCCTGAGATACAAAGTTTCATGGGTATAAGATACAAATGTTCTTTTTACCCTGGCCTTTAATTCTACTTTCCAAAGATCTTTCCTTATACATTTTCCTACCCTCTCAATTCTTTCCTTTTATTTTTAACTTAGTTCCCTACCCTTCACTAACCACCAAAAAAAGCCAGGCGTGCAAGGAGAATAAAGTCAGCAAAAAAATAAAATAATAAAATAAAGTTATTCCAGTTTCCTAACCCTGAAACTGCTTTTTAAAAATCTATACCTTCGCATCGTATTCTTGCTTCCTCTCCACCTCCCGCTGACTTACACCAGGTCAGGGCAGGAGGAGCCTAACTGAAGGGCATGTGCCTTGGATTCTGTTAAGCTGCAGAACTGTATCTGCAGAATTAAAACAACGGGTGCCCCTGGCCAGTTTCTCAGTGGTTAGCGCTGGCACATACCTGGGTTGCAGGTTTGTAAACAAGTGTTAAAATCATATACATTTCGGTCAGGGCATGTGTGGGAGGCAAGCAACCAATGCATCTCTCTCACACCTATGTCTCTCTCTCTCTTTCTCTCTCTCTTTCTCTCTCTCTTTCTCTCTCTCTTTCTCTCTCTCTCTCTCCTCCCTCTCTGCCCTCCCTTCCACTCTCTTTTAAAATCAATGGAAAAATATCCTTCGGTGAGGATTAAAAATAAAAAAAGTAATGGGCAAAGATTTGGTTTTCCATCTTACAGTTACGATTTTTCCAAAGACTGCAAAACAAATAATAAAAATATAAATTAAATGTATTATATCCAAATTAGAATTAGTAATGAATGTCTAGCAGAAGTAATTTTAGACATTTTTTTTTACTCGAAAAATAAAACAATTAAGGCAAAATGTTCACATAGTGTTGGTTGACTATTCAGTCTAGATCTATTGATTTGCATGGAGCAGTCCAATCTTTATGTACATTGTGTTAAGTAAAATACAGTATCATCTTAAATAAAATGTAAAATCTTTATAATGGTAATCATCTCAATTACAATCATGGGACTGGACAAAATTAAATATTCTTAAAATGCCATAAACCAGTTTATTAGAAGTAATTTTTTAAAAGAGATGTAAACAGATTTGTTCTAGCATTTTTGTTTCTAAAAGAGAGTGTGAGGATAATTACCAGCTATTGCAGACCACGTCAAGCATGCTCACTCTTCATGTTTTAAAGCCGGGAGAAACCAGACGCGAGCAAGAGCACCCCTCAGTGAATAAGCACAGAGGCCACAGTTCACATCCTCCCCCTACCACTTCCTGCTTTGTAGGTGCCACTAATTACTGGAATGTTCCTTACGTGCATAAAATGCAGAGGATGCGGCTAGGTGCGGAACTGAAGGCATTCCAGCATGAAACTATTCTAAGCACGTACGGTTCGTTTTAACAAGGGAAAGGCGTCGTTATCCGCCCGCTTAGGGAGGACCGCAGGAAAGCCACGCAGAAGCTGCACCATGGAAATGCGTGCTCATCCATCGAATGTGTGAGGAGCACGCTGCTACTTCCAGGCGATGAGAAGGGAGGTCAAAGGGAACCCCCCGGTGACCGGTGCGTGGGGACCCTGTGCCTCCCCGGGCACGTGCACTGAGGACGGGGTGAGAGCGTCCTGCAGATGCACCGGAACACGACTCAGGTGCGCACAGCTGTGGGCAGGGCCATGCCCGACTGTTCAGTGTCTGCATTGTGCGCATGGCGGCCCAGGGAGGAGGTGGGCAGGCAATGCGATCCGTCTCGCCCTAGCAGTGTTCGCCCAAACCCCTACCCGGAGCCCGTGGAAACATTTACATCCTCCAGCGAATGACAGCAACGCAGGAAGCCTTGGCCAGGTGAGCAGAACAAAAATAAGGTCATGCTGAAGCAGGTGCTTGGCATTTAAAAGTGATAGAACACATACACTTAAGATAACCCTATATAATAAAAGGCTAACGTGCAAATTGACCCCAACGGCAGAACGGCCAGTCGCTATGACGCGCACTGACCACCAGGGGGCAGGCGCTCCACGCAGGAGCTGCCAACTGGTGGTCAGTGTGCTCCCACAGGGGGAGCTGCTCAGCCACAAGCCGGGCTGGCAGCTGAGAGTGCAGTGGAGGTGGCGGGAGGCTCTCCCGCCTCCATGGCAGCGCTGAGGGGTCTCTCCCGCCTCCATGGCAGCGCTAAGGAGCCTCTCCCGCCTCCATGGCAGCGCTGAGGGGCCTCTCCCGCCTCCAAGTCAGCACTGAGGGGCCTCTCCCGCCTCCATGGCAGCGCTGAGGGGCCTCTCCCGCCTCTGCGGCAGCGCGAAGGATGTCCGATTGCAGCTAAGCTGTAGTCAGACATCCCCTGAGGGTCCCGGGCTGCCAGAGGGACGTCTGACGGCCAGCTTAGGCCTAATCCCCCGGGGCAGGTGGACATCCCCCAAGGGGTCCCAGACTGTGAGAGGGTGCAGGCCGGGCTGAGGGGGACCCCCCCACCCCCCCGCCAAGTACACACATTTTCATGGACCGCGCCTCCAGTTAATGATAAGAACCGTGGGGAAGAGGGCAGCTTGCGCCGTTCACCACACAGAGCATTTGGTGAGAAACTCTCATGTAAACACTGGCCTTTGGATCCCCTGCGTTCCAGGGTGGAACTCACTTGGTGGCAGCATTTCCCGTGTTTGCGCTCCTGTCACTCCCTGTTCTCTTAGGTCGGCAGGAGAATCGTTCTTAAGGTCACAACTTGGGTGTTTTTTTGAACGCCAGATCTGATAGCAGTCCCCCCAAAAATTGACAACCCAGTTACGAAACTGACTGCTAGGCCTTTCGGCGAGTTTTAAGGATAAGATGAAAAGTCTGTGAATATGTAATAAGGCGTATCAAGCACATTACTTTCTCGTAAGGAAAAACACAACGACGTTTATTCACTCACTGAGTGTACCCTTAAAATATCTTTGAAAGATGACGGCGGCCTTCTATTGATCTGTTTGCATCATTTCCCCCGTTTTTATTGTTCCGGCCGTTTCACATTTGTCAGATATTGATGTGGGGGCGGGGGCGGATTAGTGATGTCATCGGTAGCTATGGATGGAAAGGAAATTTTCTAGCCAATACTGCTCATAAACCTCAAGTTTCCTCTTTATTGTGTAAGTAAGTTAATTTAAAAAAAAAAAAAAACTGCTTCTCAGTGAGAACACATGTAACATACAGGAGATAGATCGGCAGCGTGTGTGACCAGCATTTTGCCAGAACTGGGGAGGGAACCTCCCTCCTGACGGCCTGACGGGCAGAACTCCACCGCGTCCCCTCCGCGGGCCCAGCAGGGAGTGCCTCTCCCTCGAGGCCCGAGGCTCGGGGTCTAACGGGTGCGAGTTACTGCAGGGCGTGCTCACCCTCTGTAACCGCACACCTGCGGGACTAGTATCTCGGGACATGTTCCAGACCGGCTGCTTTCCCAACGCAGCCTGGATGTTGCTGGGTCTGGTCCCTAAAAGCGCTTGGCCAGACAGTAAGCGTCAGTGCTGCTGTTTATTTTAACGCGGGGACAGAACAGCTGTGTCCCGGTGACAGTAGAAACAGTACCAGTCGGCTCCTGGTACATGCATGCACACTCGAACAGCCGATAGCTCCGTTTTAAAAACGAGAAGTATCTGCCCTGGCTGGTTTGGCTCAGCGGACAGAGTGCTGGCCTGTGCATGGAAGGGCTCCGGGTTCGATTCTGGTCAAGGGCATGCAGGAGGCAGCCGATCAATGATTCTCTCTCATCACTGAGGTTTCTATCTCTCTCTCTCCCTCTCCCTCTCCCTTCCTCTCTGAAACCAGTAAACATATATTTTTAAAAAAGAAAGGAAATGAGCTGTATCGTCATAAACACTGCCTTTATAATCATGCAAAGCCTGTGTATACATTGGTGGGACACCCTCTATTGGTATTATAGATTAATCAATAAAATATCACGTGTTAGCCTTTGCGAGAGAACAACATGGGAAAGGAGAGGAAACATATATCATGTGCATGATCATCTGTACATATAAAAGGCCAATACACAATATATCCCCTCGGGAGTTCGACCGACCGGGAGTTCGATCACCCGCTATTTTGTGCGCTGACCACCAGGGGGTGGTGTGGAACATGGCGAGTGACGGCGGCGGCGGCTGGGCACTGAGGGAGCGAGGGAAGGAGGAGGCGGGGAGGCGGGGAACCTGACGGCCCTGATCGCTGGCCAGGCCTAGCCGTGCATGAATTCCGTGCACTGGGCCTCTAGCAATATACATTAACATAGTCGATGCGTTTGATATCATTCTGGTTTCTAAAACCCAGGAATACAGTACCAGGATACAACCTGAGCGTACACTGAAGCATTAAGCGCTGATACACGTTTTAGCAGGAACATTATCCTCAGAGGAAACCACGAGCTACCCGCACCTTCAGAACCCACGGCCCTTCTGTTCCTTCCAGCTTTACTGAGATGTAACTGACAGACAGACTGCACGAGTGTGAGGTGTCCCATGTGTCAACGCGATGCACTTATGAATGACATCAGGGTTATAGCATTTCTGATCCCAGCAACACTCAAGTACGAATCAAGCGTGAGCTGTAATCCCCATGGATCACCATGCACTGTGCTGTACACCAGACCCCGAACTTGCTCACCTTAGGGCTGCAAGTCCATAGACTCTATATTCAAAGTCCCTTTCCCCTCCGCCTTCCAGAAATACACGGACATCGTCACACGTGTTTCCCAAGCTGTAAGCCGTGGTTCCCGCTGGCGTGGCGCTAGCAACTCACACGCCGCTGTTCCCAGCCACCAGCGCTCACCAGCGGAGACAGGGGCAGTAACCACCGCCAGCTGGCGAGGCATCTGCTCCCGGACGTAAGCGGGGTATAGAAGCTGTTTTCGAAAAGGTCCCGCGGCACCGTGCTGCACCCAGGCAGGTCTTGGGGGTGTTTTAACCGTTGGCATAACTTCCAGGGGAGGCCCGGGGGTGCAGACTCAGGAACTCCAGGGCAGTGGCCTCTCCAGGCGCTGAGGCGCCGGTCCCTGCCCCAGGGGCCAGGATGCATTCGGGCCGGAGCCCGGGCCGCCAGGAGGGACGAGGACCGCGGGGCCCACTCGGCCGCTGCTGCCCAGCTGTCACAGCAGAGCTCGGCGTTGACACTGAAATCAAATTTCCACTTCAAAACGTGACTTCGCCAGCTGCTCCCTCTTGCGGTGTTACGTGTTTTTCACTCTGTTCGCGGCCAGTGGACTGCATTGAGATGTGCGGACGGGAGAGGATCCGCTCAGCCTGCGGTACGTGACCTACGCCGACTGGGGGATGTGATGTCTTAGGGGAGTAGGTGATTGGTATGACACATGCTGAGTAATAGGAATAACAGCTGTCCCCAAGACGCTGATAAACGTACACTGGTGATGAGTAACCTTCAGAGGGACTACTAGCTGCGGAGTTCGCAATGCTTAAAATCATCCCCGATAAAAAAAATAGCACCGCATCTACAGGGTGGGGCAAACGTAGGTTTACAGCTGTGAGTACATGAAACCCAGAGTTGATTCTCCTATTCTTCTTTATTAACTAGAGGCCCGGTGCACAAAATCCGTGCAAGACTCAGCACTCACAGCGCCTCCCAGCCTTGGCTGGCCCCGGCTTCATCCGGAAGGTTGTCTGGACGGTCCTTCTGCTGTTCGGTCTAATTAGCATATTAGCTGTTTATTATATAGGATTATTGTTTTATTTTCCTTACAAACAACGGTAAACTTACTTTTGCCCCACCCTGTATTGAAATGACTGTTGATAGCCATTTTCAGTTGATCGGACAATGAAATCTAGCTGGTTCTCTTTCTGAGCATGCGTGAGTGCACAGAATAGCACATGTATGTACAGACACATACTGGCATGTACTACATATAAACATACATGCATGATGCCCACATATACACGGGCACTGTTTGTGTGCGTAACACACGTGTGGACGATATCCATACCTGTAGGTGCGTACATGCCCCCTGTGTGTATGCATTCATAGGTGCACAAGTTTCTACATGTGTGCATATTTCGTGATATAATATTTAAAATCCTGTCGTGATGACGATGGCCGTCACCGTGCCATGAAAATTATTTCAACTGGTGATTGTCCTCCCATATTCACTGTCCTTTCACTCATTCCCGAAGGAGGTGCGGGGCCGGGAACTCACAGAGCGCGCAGAACAGAAGCGTAGTCGGTACGTGACCGCGGGGGTCAGCGGGCAGGGGAATTAGACCCACTCAGCGCCTCTCAGTTGAAGACGTTTGTGGTTTAGAGGCTTTCCCCGCGCCAACGACATGTCATTTCTACTGAGAAGGAAACGGAAAGCGATGCAAGCACGTGGCGGCGTACTTGTGCGCTCCAACACGGAAAGCGCCGACGGAGAGAAAATTAACGCTGATTTCACCCAGGGAAACCGCTCGAACATCAGTCCGCTCTCAGGCACAGCGAAGGAAACAGCTTTCCCAGGCGTCAAGTGCTTTCAGTAAATGTATAAAACTGCGCGGCAATTGGCATGTCAACCCGCGCTTTTAGGGAGCATTTGGTGGCTCAAACGGAGAAACAATTCATCGTGTGTTTCCTAGATTTATGTGCTCAACATCAAGAGTGAGCAGGCACCCTCAGAGCGGTACCCCACGTCCAGGAAGCCCCCCACTCCTACAGGAGAGCAGGCTCAGGCCCCTCCTCCCCGACACCCCGGAGAAGTGCTGTGTACAAGCAGTGTCACTGAACCAGGAATGAATTGGTTAAATATCTGCTCTACCTTAGTCACGCAGAGGCAAAATCACAAACTCCCAAACCACAGGGGATCTGCACGCAGAACACCAGCTTGTGTCCAGGATGGGACAAAACGCGCTGACAGGCCCGGGAGAAGTAACCGCAATAACCATCAGCGCTGAGTGTGATTTTTGTTAAAAATCCAGCGACACGGGAGCATGGACCCGAGGGCGGGACCTCAGGGGGAAGGCGCGGAGGGTGGTGGGTGGGATGTGATCAACCGAAGACCTTGCACGCACACATGCACGGCCCATGGACACAGACCGGTGAGGACCTGGGCCGGGGAGGGAGGAGGGTGGGCTGGAGGGGGTTAATGGGGAGAAGAGGGGACATACTAGCATGTAAAACTTTCAAAGTAAAGATTTAAAAACAACAACAAATACATGTATCTCAGTGTTCTTTTTTTTTTTTAACTCCATCTGAAAACTCCCTGTGTGGCAGTTCATCTCCTTTCCTGGTCTCATTTAGCTTAACGACTTCCAATTTGCCTCTAATCTCATAAAAAACACAAGGTGATGGACAGCTCTTTTCGCTGTCGACTGTTTGCCAGAACACCCTGGTCCTCTCCCCACAGGCCTTCCTCCCTCAGGGGAGCTGCGCTATTCTTTCATCGGTCGTCAGCCGGTGCAGAACTCCCACTTAATGCCGGTAACTCCCCCGTGACCCACGCACCTGTTGGTGTTGTTAGGAGCAAAAAAATCTCCTTCTTTGTAGAATTATTCTCGTGTAGAATTATTTTACTTTCAGTCACTCTTGTTTATTTCTACTCATCCTCAATTTGGCTATTCCTTGTAATAGGGAGCTTACCAACTCTGGCCCAGACGGCATGGCTCCGGGGTTGAGCAATGATCCACGGACCCAAAAGGTCACGGTTAGATTCTAAGTCAGGGCACAGGGTTGTGGGCTCGATCCCCAGCAGGAGGCGTGCAGGAGGCCGCCGATCAGTGATTCTCTCTCATCGTTGATGTTTCTCTCTCTCTCTCTCCTTTCCTCTCTGAAATCAATTAAAAAAAATTAAAATAGAGAGCTTACCAACTCTATAAGAGATATATCTGTTGTCATTCTTACGTTGAGATTATTTATTTTTGTAAAAAAAAAGAAGAAGAAGAAGAAGAATCATCATCATCTTTGGACATGAGACCTTGATGAACAGGTCGTGTTTATCGAATGGGCAAGAATATACCCATGTCCTTACAATCTCAGTTTTGAATAATTTCCGTCTTTCAAGGTGTGTTTCATTCTTATTTTCCAGACAATGGAGAATAACTATCTGACTAGCTTGAATGCTGAAAGAGCTGGAATGATGACTAGACATGGACTTTTTAACCATACAACGAGATACAGTTTATTAAACAAAGGAGCCTCAGAAGATCTAGTCCAAGTTTTCCAAGAAGCACATATATTGAAGGATCGTCCTGGTCTATGTTCTTTGCAAAACATCCTAACCCCCTTATATATTTTACTAGAGGCCCGGTGCACAAAATTCGTGCGCGGTGGGGGGGGTGGTTTCTCAGCCCAGCCTGCACCCTCTTCAATCCGGGACCCCTCGGGGGATGTCCGACTGCTAGTTTAGGCCCGATCCCTAAACCGGCAGCTGGACATCCCTCTCGCAATCTGGGACCGCTGGCTCCTAACCGCTCACCTGCCTGCTGGCTGATCGCCCTTAACTGCTCTCCCCTGCCGGCCTGATCACCCCTAACCGCCTCTGCCTTGGCCCCTGCCACTGTGGCTTTGTCCAGAAGGACGTCCGGAAGACTACTGGTCTAATTAGCATATTACCCTTTTATTAGTATAGATACTTATCTTTCTTGTGTTTCCCATGTAACATTAAACTTCATTTTAAAAATTATATGTTTATGAGATCTCTCCTTATCCTCATTTCCTACTATGTACATTCAAATATAAATCCTAAAAGATCAAAAACCTCTTCTTCTTGTTCCCTGATGAATGGTGAACAGGAAAATGTCTCACACAGAATTGTTGGAAATGGAAACATGGTTTTCGCTTTTTGGAATGGGTGTTAAATTGACTCCATTTAGAAATTGAGAGTCACAAGGATCGTTTCAAGAGTACCTTGAACTGTACTATTTTCTTTTCAATCTGAACTGAAATCGAAAATGACTCTAAAAAGAATCTGACCTCATCCATTTCACAGTAGTAGATTTTATTTTAACCACATGAGACTCGTTAGCTGATACCCCTTTTCACCTAATGGATCGTTGTCTCTGAACTTCCTTGTAATTTCATCTCTCTTGAGGTCACCAGAAGACTTCAAAGGAGGATGGTAAACTAATCCCAACCCAAACCCCAGGACTTCGGAGAAGTATCCAGTGAAGAATAAAATATTGAGGCAGAAATAGGAAGGAAGAGGCTGAGCTTCCCGACAGATGGTTTTATTTATTCTGACCCAGGGAAGCAGCTGGCTATTTTTTCTTTCTTTTTAAGTTAAAGATAAATAGAAAGCAAAGTTACAACTTGGGTATCAAAATTGATGACTTTTATTCTCAACCCAAATTACCCGTCATTCATTAGAGATGATTTAATTGAAGAAAGATACCTAGTAGACCACGTGGGATTCTAAAGTGACAAATTTTGTAATAGTGTCCCTAAGGTATGAACAATTACAATTGTATGTTTGTTTTACAAATGCTAGGAAAAAATGAATAAACCTTACATAAGTGAATAGGTAAAATGAGAAAAGAGACCTAAAATGTAAAGGCTTAGGAAAATTAGCTTACAATACAGATAAATAAAATATTTTATGAGGCTTCATTGCTAAATGAGTATCAGGAGGTCACTTTTTGTTTCTGATTCTGGTGGGTAAACAACTGGTTCTGTGTAACTGTAAAAAAAGAATCTCCTACATCTGTAAACATACGTAGGATAATCAAAAGTAGAACCCATCACGTGTATTTCTTTCTATTCCAAGTCTGCCATTCACTTTAGAATAAAGTGTAGTCAGCGTAGAATCTGTTTTACATTAAGACAATTAAACCTACTAGGAAATGATACTCAGAAAGGATGTGACATGCACATAACATGATTATGTGCACATGTGTATATGAACAAGGGTGCAAGTATATGATCACATGACTGTGCTATACAGGAAAATAAAGTTTTACATGCTACAATGTACATAAAATGTTCGTCCTGTGGTGTGTTTTTGTTTTCCTTTAAAGTTTTTGGTATGAATTTTCCTATATCATTAAACTATTTTTAGGATTATCTATTTTTAACATTTATTTCTACATAGTACAATGGTTTAATTACAACTTATTTTTTTTCTTCTATTTCTAGTTTTTACTATAAAAATACTATGATAAGCCCTAACCGGTTTGGCTCAGTGGATAGAGCGTCAGCCTGCAGACTGAAGGGTCCCGGGTTCGATTTCGGTCAAGGGCATGTACCTTGGTTGCGGGTACATCCCCAGTAGGGGGTGTGCAGGAGGCAGCTGATCGATGTTTCTCTCCCATCGATGTTTCTAACTCTCTATCTCTCTCCCTCCCTCTCTGTAAAAAAATCGATAAAATATATGAAATAAATAAATAATACTATGATAAGCATATTTTCACTTAAAGTTATCACTCTGCGAATTGCTAAGAATTGATCTGTAACAGCTTTACTACTGACTTAAAAGATTAAAGCAGTTTACGCTCTCATTACATTATGTTTGAATGGTTTTCACCTTATTGTGGGTCTGTTTACACTGTGAAGAGCGATGCACAAATATGTCTATTTTAGAAACTTCATTCCTCAGTTTAAATGACTTCATTTTTTAAAAACCAATTACACTCTTTTTATGTGACACCATTCTCAGAGCAAAATGTTTCTAAATCTTGCCAATTTTATGGCAGTGACAAAGAAGTAATTTCTCTCTAAACCTCAATTAAAACCATTTGTTATAAGGTCCAAGGTGGTTTTTCTAGCTTTGTCTGCTTTGATCTGTTTCTTTATGTATCTTGCAAACAATCACACTCAGAATATGATCCTACCACTGTTACTATATCTTTATTTACATACTAGAGGCCCGGTGCATGAATTCGTGCACAGTGGGGTCTGCCCCATCCGATCGGGGCCGATTGGGCCGGGCCGGCTGCGGGGAGGGGACACGGGAGGTTGGTGGGCCGGCCCCACCCCCAATTGGGGTGAGGGGCGCAATGAGGGGTGGGGCCAGCTGGGGGAAAGGGACTGTGGGGGGTTGGCTGGTCGGCCCCGCCCCCCGGTCGAACTTCTGGTCGAACTCCCAGTTGAGGGGACAATGTGCATGTTAGCCTTTTGCTCTATAGGATACACAGCACTCAAACTAAGAGAGAAGACCCTTTAAAGTAGACTGAGGAAGCTGTGAAGGTACAGTAAAATCTGGACTTAGGCCTGGCCGGGGTAGCCCAGTGGTTGAGTGTCGACCGAAGAACCAGGAGGTCACAGTTCAATTCCTGGTCAGGGCATATACCTGTGTTGGGGGCTCCATCCCCAGTAGGGGCATGCAGGAGGCGGCCAATCAATGATTCTCTCTCATCACTGATGTTTCTCTCTCTCTCTCCTTCTCCCTTCCTCTCGGAAACCAATAAAAATACTTTTTTAAAAAAAAACTCTGGACTTAGGTAAAGCTTACGGTACTGAGTAGGACCCATATTCTGAGTGTGATTAATATGTTTCCCAAATACGTTCTTCTTACACGCTCAGCACTACAACGCGCTGCATACAAACTGCCCAAGCTCTGCCCCACACTGCTGCAATGATAGTGTGTGAGGGCTGTCAGGCGGAGGGGATCATGTTAAGATAAGGCCGCTAAGAAAATCCGAGAGAGACTTCAGGATAAAAGGCAGAAAGATTTGTATTTTATTTTTGGTGATGAGAAGGCACTGGTTAAACAGAGAAAGTTAATGTGAAAAAAAAGCAGGTTGTTTGCAAGATCCATAAAGAAACAGATCCAAGCAGGCGAAGCCAGACAAACCATCTTGGACCCTGTAACAAATGGTTTTCTAAATTTTAAGTTATGGTTTTTATAAAGACCCACATATCCTTCACAGGACTTGCATTGTTTTCCAGATATCGCGTCCTTCTATCTGAGATCGCTGTTTTGCGTCCTGAAGAACTATACGCAGTGTGTCTTCAGTTTACCTACCTGCCGGTCCTGAACTCTGTCAACATTTTATCTTCCTGAAATCATATCACAGGATACTTTCCCACAAGAGTAGAATTTAGGTTGGTGGCTCCTTTTCGTGTTCTTTCTTTTTGAAAAATGCGTATCAGCACTTTAATGCGATCATCCCAGGGTCTGGCTTTTACACTTCCTGTTGATCTGTCCGTCTTTTTTTTTTAAATATATTTTTATTGATTTCAGAGAGGGAGGGAAAGGGAGAGAGAGAGAAACATCAGTGATGAGAGAGAATCACTGATGGGCCGCCTCCTGTACGCCCCACACTAGGGATCGAGCCCTCAACCTGGGCAGGTGCCCTGACCCGGAATCGAACCGTGACCTCCTGGTTCATAGGTTGGCGCTCACCACTGAGCGACACAGTCAGGGCAAGCACCGTGCTTTTAAACGGAGGGACTGATTTGCTGTCACAAACACTGCTGATGATTTAAAGAAAAAGAAATCTGACAGTTGACCTTGCGATTCAGTGAAAGTCAGTTCATTGGTGACTTCGGTGAGAGCAGCTTAAATGAAGCCGTGGATGCAAAAGAAAACAGTTCTGACTGAGACTTAGGGAGAATGAGATGAGGAAAGCTCCTGACAGCGCCTTCAAGAATCTCAGGTAGAGCCCTAACCGGTGTGGCTCAGTGGATAGAGCGTCGGCCTGCGGACTGAGGGGTCCTGGGTTCGATTCCAGTCAAGGGCATGGACCTGGGTTGCGGGCACATCCCCAGTGGGGGGTGTGCAGGAGGCAGCTGATCCATGTTTCTCTCTCATCGATGTTTCTAACTCTCAATCCCTCTCCCTTCCTCTCTGTAAAAAAATCAATAAAATATATTTTTAAAAACCAAAGGGCAAAAAAAATTTTTTTTAATAAAAGAAAAGAATCTTAGGTATAAACAGAAGGACAGAAGCGGTGTGTCTTACGGAGCGTGGACTCCCTCCAGGGGAGAGAATAGCATATTGATATGTGTTCAATTATTAGTTTGCTTGCAAAACATTCCAAATTCTATGATTAAACATTTAAACATACCTTAATAAGTAATTAAAATTTCAACATTTGCATTTTCTAGCCTACTATCTATTTTTTCCAGGTGGTGCTGATCAAATAGTCACTGATAAAATCAGAATAATTTGAAATGGCTACTGTAAGAGAACATCATCTCTGCCCACATTTAATGAGAGGACCATTTTTAACGAAGACTAGAAGTATAACAACTTGTCTAATTAGCCAGAGAAAAACTGCTGACTCCGTCGGAATCAAAATTTCTGCCTCCTAATGAAAATGTATTAGCTGTATACAGTATAATGACCACTATTTTCATTATGATCAAAAATCTAAGAGATTTTTATCTTATAGTAAAATACGCTTTTTCAAAAGATACTTGAGTTAAAAACATAAGTATATATAGCATTATGCTAAGTAAAATAAGCCAGTCAGAGAAAGATAAACAAAACATGACCTCATTCATTTGTGGATTATAATGAACAACTATAAACTGATGAACAAAACAGATCCAGAGACAGGGAAGCATCGATCAGACCGTCAAACCTCAGAGGGAAGGTAGGGGAGGGTGGGAGGAAGGGGGAGAGGTCAACCAAAGGACTTGTAGGCATGCACATAAGCCTAACCAATGGACACAGACACCAGGGGGCTGAGGGCATGAGTGGGGGGGTGCGGGGGGCAATGGGGGGATAAGGACACATATGTAATACCTTAATCAATAAAGAAACTTTAAAAAACATATGTATAATAGTATATGTATATAAATAAAAGGAGTTCTCTAACATGCAATCAAATAATCATGCGTATCACAACAAACAAATCAACAAAACACTCTCTCCATTTGGTGCATGTATACAAACCACTATATTATTTTTCTGAACCAAATATATTCTCTCAAAGTAGGGCTATATTGGTTTATTTTTTGCTTGTTTTTTTGTTTGTCTTTGTTCATCTTCACCCAAGGATAATTTTCCATTGGTCTTTTTTTTTTGGGAGAGTAGAAGAGAGAGGGTCAGAAAGAGAAACATCGATGCAAGAGAAACTCATCGATGGGTGGCCTCCTGCACACGCCCCGACCAGGGCCCGGGCTGGGGAGGAGCCTGCAACCAAGGTACGTGCCCTTGACCAGAGTTGAACCCGGGATCCTTTGGTCTACAGGCCGACGCTCTACCCACTGAGCCGCACCAGTCAGGGCAGAGTAGGTCTACATTATTTAAATGTCACGCTCTACACAACATCACGGATCTGAATCGTGGGAGGTCAGAGCAACACTAAGTAAACATGACTGTGTCCACAATCTCCCCCGCCCGCTGTCCGCACAGCCCTCTGATTTGGAGCTTGTGAGCGTCTAGAGTGACGCGTCCCTACTTGCATCGTTGTCAAAATGATGACTAAAACCATTTACTCTTTCAGAAACTTCTCTCAGCTGAATACTTTTGATAATCACGTGCTACAGAGTAATGTTAAACCTTGAGAAAATGTGTCCACGTATGAAAATCGTATCGAGAGCCTCAGAAACACTTCTTAATCTTTATGAAAGCCTTGAGAGGAGGGTATGATGGCCTTGCGCAGCCACGGCGGGATGAGAGTCTACGTAGCTGGAACTGGTAAGTTATTTATGTGCGAGTGGCCCGGTGCACGGACTCGTGCACATTGAAAGGAAATGAACTAGAAGAGACATTTTAATATCACTATTCGCCCTTTATCTGTAATAGAAGCGTCAACCAAATTCACGATCGACAATGACAGATCGAAACACACGTGCGTGATTGGTGCCAGGAGAGCTTCATATGTATCTCCCACGCGCCAGTCACCTTAGCCTTTTCTAGACGTAGAACAAACTTGCTTAAGGAGACCTGCTTTCTGATTTAGCTAAACTTTTTCCAGCCCAGGGAAGCACCCCAGCTTCTCTTTCAGGTAATTGTCAGCAACACAGCAGTAAATATCAACACAAAGCACATTATTATTGTAGATCACGCCGGGAGAACAAAGGGTGAAATATTTCACTGCAGCAGTGTTTGATTATATTCTGCGCAGTGAGAAAACCTGAAGTCATTTTCAAGATCCACCATTTCTTACATCTTTTCATTCAGATCAAATGTCTAAGCTTTCTAAATCTCCATTTTCCAGCTAATGAAAAGAAAATAGGACTCTACAGAGTCTCCTATCTACCTTCTCCAGGACTTCTGTGAGGATCAAATGAGATGAGGCACGGGAAAACGCTTCACAGACATTTGGTTAACGTGTAAAATGTTTCCACCTGGCTATAAAGCAAGTCATGTTCCTGGGCTGAAGAAACTCCAAGGAGGCTGGTCATCGCTAGGGTGAGGAAGCAGGTTGTTGCTATGTGACGTCATTACCTGGACTGAGGGAAGGACACTTAGCATATTAGCCTTTTACATAGATAGATGCTGCCTAGCTGTGTTCCTCTCTGCATTTCACTAGGACTCAACACTGAAGAGAGATAGAGATCCTTTAGAAAATGCATCTGAAACTTTGGTTTCCGAACTATGGTTCTCTACGTAACTTGAATTCATAATAAATACCTGTGAAATTTTATTCGTATTATATGGTCGTTTTCCTTCTACAGCCTGTCTCCTCCCATACGCTTCCCAAATCAATAACTGGCATCACTATGCACTAAGTTACTCAGGCCAAAAGCCTAGAAGATGTTAGAGACACTGTATTCCAGGTGCAGAATCTACATTCTATAAAGCAGAAAATATGATTCACTAGTCTATGTAATTCTTAATTGTGGATTTCCTAATTAGTAGGATATTGTGGAAAGGAAAAAAAAAAATAAGGCTGTCAAAAAAAAAAAAAAAGCACAGACTCTCCTATCAAAGACTGGAGTCCAAATCTCACCTCTTCCACTTACCCACGGTACGGACAAAATATAGGACAATTAATGTCAGCACCGAACAGAGAATGAATAACTGTCATTAAAAACATCTGGAGAGCTTCAGCACCTGCACGACTGCTGCTGTCTCCGTGGGAATCAAGGTGACAGCCTCTCTCCTCGCTTGTAAGTGGCCTCGCTTTTAAATTGATTATCCAGGTGAAAACTACTATACCCCACGCAGATGCAAATTCAGCTGCCATTCGGGGTAGTATAAAATGCTAGATTATTCATTCAGTTTAACGATAACAAAAATCCTATCACTGCCATATTATCAGCTAACATAGGACAGCCAATCCTGTCTTGTATTACCTGCTGTTAGAATGAAAGAATGCTATGTCCTCAGCATTGCCCTTTTTTCTGAAGATGTCAAGGGAAGGTGGCTGAGTTTTCACTAACTGTGCAGGCCATGCCGAACCGTGTCACCCTGGAAATGACCTCGTGTACGAGACCCCAGCGTGGCCATCTGATCTGGTGAGACAAAGAGGTCACACTGACAGTAGAGGTCATGCAAGTTGATTTTCAGTTCTTCAACGGTTGTGGTGAAACCCTGTCCTGGGAACCAGATCCCGGGAAAGGACAGTTACACGGCGTGCTTTTTAAGTCAGTGACAACGAATTTGTTCACGTTATTTTAGAGAGGGTGCCTTCATTCCAGAGGAGCAGACCAGTGACGCGCCCCTGAACGGAAAGGTGTCGTCCGTCTTGGCGAGTCGCTGGGTAAACTGGCCGTCTGGAGAAGGCGGCGGGGAAAGCGAACCCGCCTCCTTTGCACATCGGGTTGCTGCTCTCCACGAAAACCCCTCCGTTACGGAGCATCTGTTTTCTCCGGAATTTCAATTCTTTTTCAAATGTTTCCTCATGTTGTTTACTTCCTTGCAACTTAAAACGTAGAGTGCTCCGGGTAATTTTTTCTCGGAAGTCTCATTAATTTGTATGCGTACCTCACACAATATCTCATTATCCCAAGTTTAAACATTTTTTTTTTTTTTTTGCAAATGACTATAGGTTAAAGATTCCTTTCAAATCCTAACATCCATCGCTCCACCTCTATCTGCCACCTGTCAGCGATTTTTTCATGTATAACAACTTTTGCCTCTGGCCAGGATAACTAATTTGAAAAAGTGTGTATTAACACCTCTATATTTGGCGTTTCATTTTTAAAACTGTCTAACAACAAAATAAGCCTTAAAAAGTCAGTCTGCCCTTCAGTCGCTAACGACCCGTTGAGAGAAGATGAAAGTTACAAATGTTAAAGTTTAGACCCTTATGAACCGGTGGCATCATCCATTCTGCTTATCAGTGTACCACGAAAAGCTTCCCTGTCCGCCAGCATTTCGAAGGAAATCTTTGCACGTGGCAATGCACATTCTAGCATGGGACTGTCTCCCTGGAGACCAGACTTTCATTTTTAAAGAGACGTTTGTTTGTGAGAGCTGTGCTGTCATCAGACAACCACAAGGCACCGACAATGGGAAGGTATCCGCTTTGAGGAGTCGGCACGCAGCCTTTCTCACAGATGCATAGTAAATGCATCTGTTCTGTTATGCAGGGGTGTTTTCCTTGAGTAATTCAATCACAAAAGTTGAGATTGTGCACAAATATCATTCTTGCCAGCAGTGTTTGTATATTTTACTTCTGAACTGTCACGTCGAAGATGCTGGATGCCAAATGGCAGCATGGAACAGGGAAGCCCAAAAGGGATTTTCGGTGGGGATGCCATAGAGCTTGAGTTCATTCTCAGCTGTGCAACATAATAACTGCAATTTCCACCATAATACCTTCACTGGCCTTCAGTTTCCCGTTCTGTGAATGTGGGCAATGATATTGTCGTGGAATTAAATAAGTTAATGTAAGCAAAAGATGAGGAAGAGTAGCCAGAGATATACGGGATGTCAGGCATTAATATCATAAATGCAATGGCATTTACCTCAAGCAGTAAAGTTTTTCCCAGATTACACACGTCCAAG
Organism: Corynorhinus townsendii; assembly: GCA_026230045.1. NCBI lineage: Eukaryota > Metazoa > Chordata > Mammalia > Chiroptera > Vespertilionidae > Corynorhinus > Corynorhinus townsendii. Next base: position 879,192 of record JAPDVU010000005.1, read on the forward strand.
CACATTACATTATTCCAACAAGAAGAAATGGTAATTTCTTCTTTAAAGCAGAATGTCCCGTGATGGATACAGAAATGCAATGCGTCACTCAGCCATGTGGTAACCTCATACTCTTAAGAGAATGTCCCAAAAGAAGCTCTACTAAATGTTAGATATTTAAGATGTTCCGGAAAAAGGGTTCGGCACCCAAAAATATTTTGAAAAAATTACACATACATTGTTCATTTGGAGAATAATCGTTCACTGTCCAGGAAAGTAGGAGTAAAAACTAGTTAAGAAGTTTAAGGTCCCACAATTATACCACTATAGCCCGCTTTCTTCTGGTGGATAGCAGAGAGAGAGCAATTTCTTTTTTCATTTAAAAATATTTTTTATTGATTTCAGAGAGGAAGAGTCAGGGAGAGACGGATAGAAACATCACTGATGAGAGAGAATCACTGATCAGCCGCCTCCTGCACGCCCCCTCCTGGGGATGGAGCCCATAACCCGGGCCTGTGCCCTGACCGGGAATCGAACTGTGACCCCCTGGTTCATAGGTCAATGCTCAACCACGGAGCCACGCCGGCCCGGCAGGAGAGCAATCTTTACAGGTACTGTCGAACCAGGTTTCTGTGGAACGGGGTTTGAAAAATTTTGCTCCGAGTGCACAGATGCTGTTTCGCTCAGGATCAGAGGTAACTGAGCGCGCTGGTTAGGAAACCTCGCAGTGTGGTGAGAGTCCCCTCAGCATCCAAAACTTTGACTGCTCATTAAAACTCCTCAAACCGCTGAGGGCTGCAAAATTCTGAAGCCTCGCCTGCGAGGTACCAGCTTTGTGATTAGCTTGCTGGGCATTGCCGCTTCCCTTCGGGCTAGAAACGCACTCAGAACAATCTTCTAATGATTCCACTTTTTTGGGGAACCCAGGAAATACAGACATATATAAAATATGAGACGCACTGAGGGCGTGAAACTGAGCGCGTCGTGTGAGACTTGCAGAAGTTCAGGGAGGACAATCACTCATGGAAAACAAGTCTCTCGCGTGGGAACGGGCATTTCGAGGGATGACGGGAAGCAGAGCCAACCAAAGCCAGTGTTTCATCGTCGGTATAGTCTGTCTGCGGGCGTCCCCAGTTTCCCTCCTAGCCTGTTAATTTAGCTGAGGATAGACAGCCTAAGCTGTTCGAATGTAATCCCCGTCCCTAGTTTGTCACTTCCCTGTCTATGTAAAACCGGGTTTGCTATCTCGGTAGGCAGGCGTCCGGCTGAGTGTGATAGGAAGGCCACGTGGAGGAGACGACGTGGCACCGCGTCGCCCGTATACACCAGCGCGCTAGCTTGCTTCGAGCGAGCAGACAGCGTGTGCCAGGCTCAGTCCAAGACGGCTGGCATACGCGGCACAGGAAACGCGGAATCAGGAGGGCCCGTGGTCGGGCCGGCTTCACAGCTGCAACGCGACCGTGAGAACCGAAGCTGGTGCGTTCGCCAATCGACTTCACAGGCAACGTAGAGGTCGGCAGACAGTCATCCCGTGTTTTGTGTGCACGTGTGATCGTGTCGGTCTTTCTAAGGTTTCCCCGCACCCCCTTGCTACGTGCACAGCGAGCGGGACGCTACCACTGTGACGTGACAGAAAGGCATGATCTCAACAGGAGCTTAAGCCGGCCACACTAAGGGAACACCGAGCCGTCCTGGGCGTGTCCCGCTCGTCCTCGGGAGCACAGTGGACAGGGAAGGACCGCTGATGTCCCACTGTCCCGAGAGCGCCCCGGGGCGGGCTACCCGCCACCCTCAGCACACTCCTTCCTCGGAAGTGCCCACGGGTGGCGGCATAGGAGAGAGGAAAGAGCGGGCGCACCTTGTACTTTCTGTCCGTCCTGTGATGACGTGCCCACGAGATCGAGGTTGGGTTGACATTGAAAACGGACTGCCCCCTGGTGAGACACGGGGAAGGCCGCCCGCGGGGCCCGCGCACACTGGGCCCTCGGCTGCGCTCACTTTGGTCTGGGAGACTTGGCCAGATGGGCTGGGCTGCGTTTCATGGGTTCCCAGCGACCCGGGGCCCGGCGGCCAGCCTCAGTCTCCCCGGGCCTCACGCCCTGCCCAGGCGGACAGAGCCACGAAACACAGCCTGCGCTGGCTCTCTCTCCAAAGCCCGCACGCAACATCCCACCCAGGACCACGGGCACCGGAACTGAGGGGCACATACGTTGTCCAGTGTGTGTTTTTGGTATGTGTGTGTGTGTGTGCCCGCGCGCGCGTGTTTTAAAAGGGAATCGGAGAAACCGAACACAATCATCTTATAATTTTGTTCTGAGGCATTTGTCCAAAACTGCAGCTGAAGAGAAGTCATAATAAAACAACAGACTTTGGGTTATTTTTCTTCATATTATTGAGTGATATGAATTTACATAATCTGATTACAAGTCTTTAGTCCAACAGACGTATGAAGAATATTTCTCTTAGTCTTCGGCTTGCCTTTTCCTTTGTAAAATTTATTGGGCTGACACTAGCTCCCTTATATAACAAAAAAAAGTCATTAAGTCGAAACTAGCCTCATTTCTGTTGCTTTCTACTGTGTTTGAAGAGCCGACGGCCTGCATCAGCATTGCCCATTCCGCTAGCTAAGTAACAAACTCTTATTTCCATGTCGGGTCTCGCCCATCAGAACCGCTGGGACCGTAAACATTCTTGGCCTTCAGCCTGACCCCAATCCATTTAGGTTTCGAGTGTCGCACACTGCGTCGTGCGCCCGCTGCTCCAACAAAGTCACACCCTGTCCTCCCTTTTCTCCCCTTTGCCCAGCTCCCCTTCCCGCGCGTCCCCTTCCCCCTGCTTGCGCCTCTGTTGTCTGCGTCTGCGGGTTGTGAATGTGTTTGTTGTGGGTGAATCCCTTCACCTTCTTCCATCCAGTCCCCAAGCCCCTGCCCCACCTTGTCTTAATGGTGTTGTAGGAGAGCAGAAGGTTTTAATTTTGTTCACATCCAACCGACCTTTTCTTTCCTTTTTTATTTTACTTAAATAAAAACGTGTATCCTGTTTGTGGAACAGAAGACAGATTTTTTTTTATAGATATTAATGCTCCTCAAAGTTACCTATAGATGGAATGCACTCTCAATTAAGTTTCCAGCGAAATGTTTTTGGAGGAAATTGGCAAGATGATAAAAAAAAAAATGTATTCGTCAGCACAGAGGCAAAGAGAGCACGTTACTTTTAAGGAAGAAACACCAGACGCGACTGTGTTAGGCGCCGAGCGTTGGGACACGCGGTAGAGACTGGGCAGCCGTCTTGGTTCAGCTCCCTGATTGGCTGGGGCTGCTTTTCATTATTTGGGAGGTAATGGTGAGACCCTGCCTTTCCGTTCTTCTCGTCTTGCCACGGTGAGAAACCCCAAGTCCTTCTCAAGGTTTACTCCGTGCCGGGTTTAGCAGCCTCGTGCTTTCTGCATTTGGGTGTCGATCTCGCTTTGTAAAATGCCCCCGAGCGCACTGCCGACAAGCTGTCCAGGGTTCCCGGGGGCGCGAGGCCCGCGCCAGGCCGTCTGGAGAACCGTGGTGCAGAGAAGCGTTCCAGGCGTGGGCTGCAGGGCCGTTGGCTGTGTGGGTGCGAATGAGTTAACAATACGGCACCAGTCCACCAGGCCGAAGGGAGGAGACGCCTGCCAGTCGGCACGTCAGGGCACCCCAGAAAGTGTTCCTGCAGCGTCTTAGCTTGTGCTAAAGCGACGGAGAATTTGGGGGTGGGTGGGGGGGGGGAGATGGCTATATTTGTGGATTCGTGAGATGACAACCAATTTACAAAGTCATCGCGGTGAGGCTGAAGGCCAAAAATATTTACGGTCCCAGCGGTTCTGATGGACGAGACCCGAGATGGAAATAAGAGTTTGTTACTTAGCTAGCGGAATGGGCAATTCTGATGCAGGCAGTCGGCTCTTCAAACACAGTAGAAAGCAATAGAAGTGAGGCTAGTTTCAATTTAATGACTTTTTTTTGGTGATAAATCCAAGTTAGCTACTAGTTAAGGCAACATCATAAAGCACCAATATTTCAAAAATATCACTGGGATCCCGGTCGGGTCAGCGACAGAGACACTAATAGCTCTTTCTAAGCCCCATCGCTTTTTTATAAAAAGGAGAGAAGTACGGCCGGCGTGGCTCAGGGGCTGGACGTCGGCCTATGAACCAGGGGGTCAGGGTTCAATTCCCGGTCAGGGCACAGGCCCGGTTGTGGGCTCGGTCCCCAGTAGGGGGCGTGCAGGAGGCAGCTGATCCATGATTCTCTCTCATCGCGGATGTTTCTCTCTCTCTCTCTCTCCTTTCCGCTCCCTGAACTCGGTAAATATATATATATTTTTTTAAAGGAAGGAAAAGAGAAGTGTGGTTGGCAGGGGCTGATTGCTCTCTGGCACAGCCCTGAGGAAGCAAGCTCATCGGCTCTGCCACTTGCAGGCGGTGCTCCTGTCCGGTGGCAGCCACCTGACCAAGGTAGTACTGTCTTTGTATGAAAAATGGGGAGACTGGTAAACTTTCTATTTTTTCAAATCTTTAAAATGCTTTTAATAAAAATTACCGGTGTTCTTATTCGGGTGGGGTTTGCATGCAACGAAAGCTCTTTTTAAAAATATATATATATTTCTATTGATTTCAGAGAGGAAGGGAGAGGGAGAGAGAGAGAAACATCCATGATGGGAGAGAATCATTGATGGGCTGCCTCCTGCACGCCCCCTACTGGGGGCCAAGCCCGCGACCCACGTAGGAATGGAGTCCGCAGGCTGACACTGTGTCCGCTGAGCCACACTGGCTAGGGCACTAAAGCTCTGGCTGACTTTAAACGCCGTGGGATCAAAATGGTCTTACCAGTCACATCGTTTTATAGAAGGGGAAGGTTGAGATAAAGTTTAAAGCGCTGCAGCCTTTTGAACAGTTTCCCCAAACATTTTTATTGCCAATCCCCCTTTCATGGGTGATGTCAGCGTATCTCATTAACGCTGGCATCCGCAGAACAGAGGTGTTACCGTGCATCTTTCTGTCTAGCGTCGGCACTCAGCGAGCAGTCGTATTTGAAGCACAGACGTATCCTGTGATTCCAGGGAGGAAGCACACGTGTGCCTGCCCCGCTGCGTCTGTATGTTATACCACGCTGAGTTGTCACCGGGGCCAGAGCAGCTCAGTCCCTCCCATCGTGAGTTCTGAATACACCGTGTTCGCATTTGCTGATTGCACTTCCGCAAGGGCTTCCCACCCTCCGCACCGGGTCGCTGCCGGAAACGTTAGCGTGGAAGGGGAATGGACAGCAACGGTCGTTAGCAGGAAACAGCGATAAAGAACCTCCATCTGCGAGCCCACAGTCTGCCTGCAGTTTATGATTAATGACGGTGAACAGAACGGAAAGAAAGCTGATTATGTGTTTCCTTTCATGGGTTGCCTGCGGGGCTACAGCTTCAGAGAAGCAGTACTGGAATCCCTCACATCTCTGCACAAGTTCTATTTGTTTTCCCTCTTGCATTGATTTTTGGGTAATACTTAGCAAACTGAATCAGCAATAACAACTCCTGCACTACAGTGAATTTTAAGCATTTTGAATACATTTGTCTCCCGATTTCCAAAGTTAGCATTGTTTCATTTAGTAAAACTACGACACCTTGATTCTTAGATTAATAGATTCTCTTGAGGACAAATAAAAATGGAACACTATGCAATGCTTGAGTCTTTTTACAAACTCTAATGCAATTTCTGAGGGTTTTCTTAAACAAGGTCTAATGTCTTTGCAATATTTCCTCTGGTTTTATTTATTCAAAAAGTGTGTCTACCCTACAGTGGTTATATCTTCTCAACTGTTAATCCATGATTTAATATCAAGAAAAATATTGTAAGTAGTCTTATTTTTATAATTGTATCAAATTTTTTTTTAAAAAGTCTAACAAGGGAGTCATGATTGCAATGGAATTATCAGTTGTTCATTTTATTTCATCCAAACTAAACTTCTGCTTATATTCAGACTAGACGCCCAGTGTGTTAAATTCATGCACTGGAGGGGGGTTCCTCAGCCCGGCCTGCCCCCTCTCACAGTCCAGGAGCCCTCAGGGGCGGGAGGCGACCCGGCGATCATGGGAAGGCAACGCCCCATCACACCTCTGCTGCTGCCACTGCCGGCAGCGCAAGCCTCGGTGGGCCTGGTTACCTGTGCCTTGGGCCGGCCCTGGGCGGCTGGAGGTCTGAGGGTGGGTCCGGCCGCACTGTGCACCTGCCACCCCCACAGCGGGGCTGAAAGGACTGGGGGATTCAGCGGGGCTGAGAGGACTGGGTACCACCATTAAGTCTATAAACAACTTTCTATCGTGCCAGAGCATTTGTTGGGAAGAATCCGAAGGGGAGAGGTTTACACAGGGGAATGGACCCGTGCCAAGGAGGGGCAGGAGGCGCTTGGTTGACCGTTCGCGAGAGGGCAGCTCCTGGGATGACCTGTTTGTAAGTGCACCAGGTAGAAAGGTTGAAGGTTGCTGACCTGAAGGTTCTACATAGAGTTTTGCATAAAGTTTTTGTGGTGCCAGTTTATGTAGATTAAGCCGAGATCTAACATCCTGTTATGTAGAGATGTCCGCTGATAGTGCCACTGTGAGAATATTTGCAGGAAGCTCAAGCACGCGTGTGGTGACAGGTCAGTAAATCACACGTGTAAATGTAGTGCCTTCCTCTAGTGCCCGAGTTTTCTGTTTCACACTGTCTACCTGGCCTGCCGGCTAAGGAACATGATTCATATGATGATTCAAAAAGAAACTGAGGGGTTTGAGTGACCTTGTGTTTACTTTATGTAAAAGCTGCTTAAAATCATCAGGGATGCTTCAATTATACTTTTAAACTCCCAATATGGATGGTTTGTATTTTTACTTGGAGTCATTAATAGACTCTGTTTCTATTGGGAAAGAAGAAATAGAGATAAAATGGCAGAGTATGAAGAGCTTAATCAACATAAAGTTAAAATTCCAGCACTAGTATTTTCTGGAATCCTGGAAGAACAAATCCCATAGTTGGCGGTTATTTTTCCAGTGACATAAAAATACTCTTTAGGGATACTGAAGCAGGTTACTTCGGGTTCCTACATATCTGACATCATTTAAAGTTCTGTTTCTTTCCAGTTGTTTTATATACTTATTGGAATGGAATCATCCTCACATATATTTTAAATGAGGATTTATGCTAAGAGAATATATGACATTTGAATAATAATAAAAATTTTAAATTCTGTTGTATCAAACTTTTACGAAAAGGAAGAGGGAAATTAGACCACTATTCTGTGCACAAAACAAATTATTTGCATTTAATTTAAAATATCCTTCAATACTCCACAATAAAATCATAAATTTGCTGATCAGCTTTTACACAGGATGCTTTTATGTAACTCTCACCTGCTGATACGTGCACTGCTTCCAGCATCGCAGAAGGCTCCCTCTCACCACCCCGTGACTCTCCTTCCCTCCCCAAAGACACCACTGCTTACCTACCCATCACCAGAGATTGGTTTTACTACTATGTTTTAAACTTCATATAAATGGAATCATCCAACATGTTTTATTTTCCAAGTCTTTCATTCATCCATAGGTCTTGGAGATTCATCAGCTTGCTTCATGTAGCAACAAACCATTCTTTTCTTCATTGGTGCACAATACACTACAGTTTGAAGACTCTACGATTAACTTATACATTCTACTGAATGAATGGACATTTAGGTTGTTCCCACACTTGGAATTCATGAATACCCTTAAATAAGTATTCTTGTGTATGTTCTTTGATGGATGTATGCACTCATTATACATGAATATATGCAATAATTTGTCCACTATATTCATGACAGATAGCTAACCTGATCTAGTGAGCAAGAAGTGGACAGCACATTAAAGGCCTTGGTAAGACATGTCTTCCATTTCATGATAAGTTCACACCTCTCATAATACATTTTTCAATATTCTTTGTCATTTACAGTTTTCATTTCTAAGTATTCCGTTAACATATTATCCATAGAGTCAAAATTACTTGTTCCATTCACTCTCTCTGTCAATAAGTAGTTAATGAGCATTGCTCTATAAAAGACTTTATATTAAGTATGTAGACTTTATGTGTATATATGTGTGTGTGTGTGTGTGTGTGTAACCTATGTTTATATACAAAACTATGACTCACAGCATGCTTATTTAATCTATATTCTGCATTCCTACGTAACTATAAGACTAATTTGGTAGAGGTTTCTCATACAGCTAACCAATAGACTTTGAAAGAAAATAAAAGACTATCAAATTGATCAATTTTGTCTGAGCGCTATTAACAAAATTATTTGCAGCAGAAAAAAAATACTTTGGCTTCTTTTTCTCCCCTTTTTTTCTGTACAGCAAGGAATATCAGAGCAAATGCCTTGGCCGGTTTGGCTCAGTGGATAGAGCGTCGGCCTGCTCGATTCCGGTCAAGGGCATGGACCTTGGTTGCGGGCACATCCCCTGTAGGGGGCGTGCAGGAGGCAGCTGATGGATGTTTCTCTCTCATCCATGTTTCTGGCTCCCTACCCCTCTCCCAACCTCTCTGTAAAAAAATCAATAAAATATATTTTTTTAAAAAAGAGCAAACAATATAATTTGAAGGGAGAATATAATTTCTATATTCTTGGTTAACCTCAAAAAAATAACTAGCAAGAAAGCACATTTATTTCTTACGTTGATTAAACTTCCACTTTACTACTAACGTTGACTTTGACTATTTGGAAGTTTAAACAAAAGACTGAAATTACAGTGTCAGAATTACCAAAAATTTCTCATTGTCATAAATTAATATTAGCAGCATATGAAGACAATTTAATCAAATACAACTGACCTTGTTCATGAAGCATTATCCTTGTAAAAACCTATCATATTTTACAATGGAACATCTGGCAGGCTCGTGACATTTATAAAATCTGGCTCTCCCTAATATAAGGCATGCCAAAGTTTCATCTTAATGAGCATTGACGGCTCATGCCAATCATTTTTTCCCTGACAGCCCAGCTCTGCATATTTATTTTGAAGGATTTGGGGCTATGTGACATTCAAAATAAAGAAAGCAATGTCATCAGAGTCAAAACGAAGTCGAATTACAGATAAAAACTATATGCACATCCTACTTTACAGGTGAAGGAAATACATAATCGTTTGGAACTGATTGATACAACCTTACCCATATGTAATGAAAAAGGGAGCCAAATAAGAAAACAGGAAGCAAGTACCTGATAAAGAAAATCTCTGAGTCATTACAAACCGTGGACATCTAGTTCCGGCAACGCCTGGCATCCGCCCCGGCACAGAATGAGGACGGGCAGAGGGAAAATGCATCCCGTCTTCGCGCCCAGCACAGGCAACAAACACAGCTATTCTCCCTGAGGCCATCTGTCACAGCCCCGTGGATCGATGCCGGCCTGTTCCTGACACGTCTTTTTTCTAAGTATGTTTTTACTGATCTCAGCGAGGACGGGAGAGGGAGAGAGAAACATCCATGATGAGACGGAATCATGGCTTGGCTGCCTCCTGCACGCCCCCAGTGGGGATCGAGCCCACCACCCAGGCCTGGGCCCTTGACCGGAATCGCACCTGGGACCCTTCGGTCCGCAGGCCGACGCTCTGTCCACGGAGCCCTGCCTGCCAGGCCTTACACATCTTTTCACTCGGAAGAGGAAGGTCAGAGCTGACTGAATTCCTCAGGGGCAGGGCATTCTTTCAGAGAGCCTACCTTGTCTCAAGGTAAACAGGGAGAGTCATCGGAATTCCAAATTAAATTAAGTATTTTCCTGTAAATTTAAACACGGTTATAATTTCGCTTTGGAAGTTATTTGGTATTAATTTACTCCCCGAAGATCACTGAGGGCTTCCTGTTGGCAATTATCTATCATGTTCAGAAATTATTACGGAATTTGAAAAGCTGTCAAATGTTGTTGTTTTCAGATATGATTTTTAGCCTTGATGGTATTTCCTGCGACGTTTCTGGGGGTTACCGCTGTACGTGGGCTGCTTAGGAGTCCGCCAGCAAACTGAGGGGCGTATTTTAGGAACTGGGTGACTCATGTTTCTCAGTTCCTAGAACTTTTCAGCCCAAACACTGACCTGGGAATCCACGGCCCAAAAATATTGCGATCTAATCCTTGGATCCTTTCAGTGAAACTTGAAGCCGTGAAAATGTGTCCTCAGCAAAAAATCCAAAATGAGCGCGGTCTCTCTTCGTCTTTCCCTTTTCGAATTTTATAGCTGCTCGAGCCCTGCGGAAACTGGCTCTTTTTCCGTCTCTTTGATTACTGTTGGCTTAAATAATAAATATCTGTCCAACGATTAAACTTGCTTCAGAAGGAGGGTAAGCTCAATGTAAGCTATTCCATCACAGGCAAAACTGGACGCCCTATTTCAGGTGTGGGTTTTTGCCTTTCCGTGTGCAATCCACACCAAGTCCACTCTCGCTCTCACGTTGTGTGTAAACCTCTCAGTGACCTCTCTGGGAAGCTGCCAACACCGTCTTCTTTTGCTGATATTCTGTCGTATTTGGCCACCATCATAGACCCTCTCGCGCCATATTGTTTTTCTTTCATATGTCTGTTTCCTTGATTTTTAAAGAGCATATTCTATTTTGTTTTTTTCAAGGTGATATTAAATCGATTCTTGATTACCCAAGATAACGGATGACACACAAGCCTCATTCCCATCTATAATTTCATCTGGTGCCATAATTCAGTTTACACGGATTGCATAGGCTGTGCCAACCATCCTATCTAATAAAAGAGTAATATGCAGATTGACCGTCGCTCCAACACACAAGATGGCTGCCCCCACGTGGTCAAAGATCCTGCCCCCATGTGGACACAAGATAGCCACCACAAGATGGCCAGCAGGGGAGGGCAGTTGGGAGGGACCAGGCCTGCAAGGGAGGGCAGTTAGGGGTGACCAAGCCGGCAGAGGAGGGAAGTTGAGGGTCACCAGGCCTGCAGGGGAGGGCAGTTAGGGGCCACCAGGCCTGCAGGGGAGGGCAGTTAGGGGCGACCAGGCCTGCAGGGGAGGGCAGTTAGGGGTGACCAGGCCTTCAGGGGAGGGCAGTTAGGTGTGACCAGGCCTGCAGGGGAGGGCAGTTAGGGGCAATCAGGCTGGCAGGGGAGCAGTTAGACATCAATCAGGCTGGCAGGGGAGTGGTTAGGGGTGATCAGGCTGGCAGGCAGAAGTAGTTAGGGACAATCAGGAAGGCAGGCAGGTGAGCAGTGGGGAGCCAGCAGTCCTGGATTGTGAGAGGGGTCCCAGATTAGAGAGGGTACAGGCTGGGCTGAGGGACACACACCCCCTCCCCGTGCACGGATTTCGTGCACCGGGCCTCTCGTTGTTCATAACCCAGTAAACTCCATGACTCTGCTTGAGCAGCCCTTGTAGCGGTGACCTCCAGGTCACAACACCGCCGGGGTCAGCCCACCTGCGCCAGGCGCTCTGACACAGTGGCTCTGTGCCCAGCGGGTGGGAGATAAAGTTCGAGGGGAACTGCCATCACTCAGAGGAATGGCCGCTGCTGGGTAACTTACCTCTACACTCACTCCACCCAGCGCAGTTAAAAAGACACGTTTACTCAGCCTCATTATCAGACCATCACATTTAGCAATCCCCAGACTTTTCATGGTGTTATTTTATTTGTATAGGAAAATAGAGAAAGATCACCAGAAATCTGAGAAAACCTATAACATAAAAGATAGGAAATGCAGTTTAAAAAAAAAAACAAGGAAAGAGGTATTTTAGCAACAGAAGTGTCATTAAAAATAAATCACGTCCTTTTTAAAAAAGACACTGCAATCCTAAGAAGCAAAGTTCTATAAAAATGAACTAGAAATTGAATAAACTTAAATATCACTAGTCACTGTTGACGTAAAAAAATAGAATTTTAACAATTTAAAATTCAAAAATTATCTCATAGAATAGACAAAATAGACAGCTACTATTAAAGTAAATTAAAAGATGGAGGAGCTATCTGAAACCAGAAAATAGAGAAAAGCATGAGGCAGTGTTTTAAATAGAATGTGAGACATTTCTTACCGCGAGAGGAAACACTTATGTAGACGTGGCTCTCCGTGAACACAGTGAAATAACACGGTACGTTCTAAAAACTGTTTTCACCCTGAGTGCTTTTCTCAGGTACCTCCCCAACCAAGAGCGGGGATGGAACCTGTCGGGTGCAGAAACAGTGCCCTCCGCCTGTCCTAGGCAGTCGCTTCACAATCCGCGGTCGCAAACAAGGACGCAGACCAGCAGCTCGGGCAGGGGAGAGCGGACACCCCGGGCCCCTCCCCAAAGCATCCGCCGGAGGAAGACACGAACGCCTGTCGGAGGGCGATAAAGGACGGCCCGCTAATGCGGCATGGTGACGTCCTAGAACTGCTTGGGCTGCAGACTTCCCCAGAATAGAGTGAGAACAACCGAGAGCCCTGTCAGGTCTTACCAAACATTTCAGGAACACTGGGTCCACGTTCAAGGCCGTCCCTGCCAACTCAAATCGTGTGAAAGCTACCCCCTGGCCTTTTCCTGTTCGCTACAATAAGACAGGCCTGGCATGGCCGGGCGCCTCCCCCAGGGGCCACGCTCAGCGTCGCCCCGTCAAGCCGCCAGGTGCGGACCCGTGTCCCTGAGACGCTGGGCTTTCTCCCATTTCTTGTTCGCCTCCCTTAGCCCGCGTCTCCCACGGCGGCCGCTCTGTGCGCCGTGCCGGGTGGGCCGCCAGGAGGCCGCCTCTGAGACGCTCCGTTTCCAGACAGCCTGGCGACGCCGAGCCCGGAGTTACCGGCTGCTGCTGTCCCTGGGAGCAAGCCCCCGGGGGAACGCCTGCGTGGGGTTCTCCCATCACCCGGCTCTCTGGTCGACACGCTCACAGGGGATTGGCACCAACGGCAGAGCAGCCACCACAGTGGAGCCCTGGCATCACTCGCTTCTGCATAGGGACTTGGGGGCACGGCTCCTCGGTTCGCGGCACAGCGGGCCGGCCCGTGGTGACCGGCCCAGCGTTGGCGGCTAAGGCTCGTTATTGCAGTGGGTTGACGCAGGGAAGGTTACTGCCAGGCCAGTGTGTGACACCCGGACAAGCCCCGACTCCGCTCCGACAACCTCTGAAATCAACAGCGTCCTCACTAGTCAGCCGGTCCCCCCGCAGGCATCGCAGAGGGGCCCGCGGTCATTACCGCCCACCGAGAAACCAGTGTGATGGCCGGGGCACCTATTGGAGGTGATACTGTTAATGGAGGCAATTCATGATTCGATTCAGCTTTTTTTTTAACGTTGCCATTTTTCCTCTCATGCCATAGGTGTGCGTGGCAAAAAGTATGTGGCTTAGACATGTCTAAGTCTTTCTCACTGTCTACTCTTTTCATTGTGTTCTCCTGTCATATCACTTTAAATACATTATTGTCGAAATTTCATATTGAAACACCAAAGCAATAAAAACTTCCTAAAGAAAATCCAAACAGCCAGCGTGGCTCCGTGGTTCAGCGTTGACCTAGGAACCAGGAGGTCACGGTTCGATTCCCGGTCAGGGCACAGGCCCGGGTTGTGAGCCCGGTCCCCAGTGGGGGGCGTGCAGGAGGCACCCGATCCGTTATTCTCTCTCATCACGGATGTTTCTGTCTCTCTCTCCCTCTCCCTTCCACTCTGAAATCAATAAAAAAAATGTTTTTTTAAATTTTTTAAAGGAAGTCCAGGCGTAATGTTTTAGCAGTAAGAGGGAGAGTTAAGTAACCCTCCAGTATCCCACCAGTTCTCTCTGTGAATCGGCGTCAGGAGGCAGCAGAGCGCCTACACTAGAGCTCGGACAGGCTTCATCCCATCTTTGAGAGCCCCGGCCTGTGGACTGCAAAGTCACACCCACGCAAATGTACCCAAAAGCATTATTCCCACCTTCAGGCTGCGTACCATCGCACCACGGCCTGGACATCCGCTTTTGCCATGGCTACTGGTTCTTGGCGCTGGTTACGTTGCCCCAGCCCCCTGTTCCTTAAAATGGTGACCTCGAGCTACGCGTTCTAGAGCATTCCGTCATGTCAAAATGCAAACCGTAATGTCTCCTCAAAGCTCGTCCCCCTAACTTCTCATCCACGTGTTCACTCTTAGGTTTCTCAGTTGTCCATCATGACAATAAAATTTCAATAAAGGGCTGATCAATACTAGTTATAGCAGGGGATTACTCTGTAAACCCTATAAACGATAGCCCTACCATGCCTTCCCACATTGCTGTTTATTGATTTATTTTTCTACATTGCTATTTAGACAAACATATGACATCATGGAAAATATCTCAATGGCGAATGGTCCCCCCATTATGCCATGTCCCATAATGACCATTTTCCCACGTCCACGGAAGACCTGAAAGTGTAAAGCCTAAAAGGAGACGCAGGAGAAGAGCTTGGTGACACCGGACTTAGACATCTGCAGGGATCTGACACCAAAAGCGCAGCCCACCAAGCCAACACAGACACGCAGGACCAGACACAACCAGAGTTCTGCACAGAAAGCAAACAATAGGGCGAAAGGCGGCCCACGAGATGGCCAAAGGTATCTGCGAACCCCACGTACCACAGGGAGCACGCTCCAGACCGCGTGAGCGCTGCCTACAGCCCAACAGCAGAAAGGCAGCACCGGCAGGAAACGGACTCACGGCAGGAAAGGGCATTTCCCCAGGAAGACACACGCACGGTCCACCCAGACAATAAAAGCCCAAGCCACCCTTAGGGCGGGACGGCCAAAAGGACCGGTCGCTGTGATGCGCACTGACCTCCAGGGGGCAGACGCTCCATGCAGGAGCTGCCCCTCATGGATGGCGAGCACAGCGGCGGTGGCGGGAGTCTCTCCTGCCTCGGCTAAGGAGCGGTGAGCAGGCAGGCGGTAAGGAGCGAGGGGTCCCGGACATCCCCCGAGGGGTCCCGGACATCCCCCGAGGGGTCCCGGACTGCGAGAGGGCGCAGGGTGGGCTGAGAGACCCCTCCCTCCCCAGTGCACGAATTTCGTGTACCGGGCCTCTAGTAGGAATATACCAGTAAAAGATACTGAATGTTACCAGTCACCAGGGAAACGCAACCAAAACTGCAGTGAGAATCAGCTCACAACTGTGAGGCCCTTAGCAAAATAATAAAAACAAAAAGAAAATCAAACAACCAGAGAGAAAATAAATGTTCCAGGGGATATGGATAAATCGAGAGACCTGCACCCTGTTGGTGGGGATGTAAAATGATGCAGCCGCTATGGACAACAGCATGGAGGTTCATGGAAAAAATTAAAAGCAAACCACCACATGCTTCGGCGTCTCACTTCTGATTCTCCTGAAGGACTGAAACCAGCACCTGGAGGACGTATCCATGCTCCAAAGGTCATGACGTCGCTAGTCACAACAGCCAAGGTGTGGGAACCAACTTAATGTCCATCAACACGCAAACACAAATAAATAAAATGTGGCGTATGCACACAACGAAACATCTAGCATGAGTGAAGCTAGAGGACAGCAGGCGATAAGAAGTGTCCGTCACGGGAGCATACATACAGCAGGCTCACTCACATGAGGCGTCCAAGAATGGTAGCCCTCACGGGCTGGAGGTGGCGGGGGGAGTGGGACGTCGCTCAGCAACGAGCAGGGGTTTCAGTGATGCCCAGTGAGTAAGTGGAAGACACCCGCTGGACCACGGTGCCTGGACTTAACAACACGCACCCTACACGACACGCCTGCTGAGCAGAGATCTCCCTTCAGGTGTCACCGCCACGATAAAACCGAGTGAAAAACAAACCTGGGGGAAAACTGGTTCTGAAGGAGGAAGACACAGTCATGACCCAAATCAGAAGAGGAAAGGAGCCCCCAGCACACGTCACAGCGGTGGGAAGGGAAAGCGTGTATCACTGCGGGTTGTGCAGTTGTTGGAGAGAAGAGAAGGTGTGTGTGTGACCCTCCTGCCAGTCTGGGCGCCCGCTGAGACCAGGGGGCAGGCGACGGGAAGACACTGCTGCCCCCTCTGCGTGGGTGCCTCCTCCCGCGTGTCACTTGGAATGCCACGTTTAGGAAGCGTGTGCCTGCCTCCCCATTCACTCCTTTATTCACGTGTTTATGTTATTGACTTAGATTATTACACGGGTATTTATGTTATGCTATGAGTTCCAATCCTATTTGTTTATTTATTCAAATTGTGCCAGATGTGGCCAATGGAAGGCTGGCATCTGTGTACAATGTAAATGTTTTCATCGTCACCCTGAAACCCTGACAGGACAAACCCAAGAGCTGTTTTGAGCTACGTCCATGTGTTACAACAATACTAAAGTTTCACAGGAGGAAAATTTACATTAAACGTGAAATAAAGCTCCATAGGCCACTGTTCCTTTAACGGCTGCTGTCTTACAGAAGCAGAGACTCTCGGTTGTACGCTGATGGCTTTTCATCGGCTTCATGCGACAGACGGCGAGCAGGTGCCTTGCTAGCCCCGAGACAGTCATTCTATGTAACAGAGAGCCCGGGTAAAATTACATTTTAGATTCGTAGAAAGAAGAAGCTTATCAAGAGCCAACAAATGTTAAAACATGGTAAGCTTTTTAAAGATTCTCCAGATCCTCGCTGGGAGCATACGTGTAATTTGTTTCAACAAGATTATTTCATGGCTGTTCTGTGTATGCTCGTGCCTGAGTGTCAATATGACTTAGGCACAATTTCAGTGTCTGTTAACTGGTATTAAAGACGTTTAATCAAGTGGAATAAAAAAATCCCCAATTGAGAATATTCTTTTCTTTCTTTATTAAAAGTGAACGGCTGCCAAGAGTCTGAATGCGCATCTCCATCCAACAGGAAGTCTTATTTTTAATAAAAAGAGGCTTGATAAATTCCATGCTCGAAGCAAATTTCAAAAGCAGTTACTATAGCCACGGAGCCTTTTAGTTCCTTAACTCCCACACATAAGTCTTAATCACTTCCTTTTGACTGCAGGTTTCTGCCACTTCTCTGAAAGGAAACTGGTTTAATAACCACATTGCAAACTTGGCACAAAAAAAAAAGTATATATTTGAACATGCCACGTAGAATTCAGAACTTTCCAGTTAATAAAATATTCATCTCACCACAGTTTTGAACACTTCCAATTCTTTAAATGTCATTTCTCCCTGTGTCCCGTGCAGCCAAAGGCAATGCGATAAAGCAAACCCTATGGGATCGAAAGAAATGTTTGGATAACATAAATAATTCTGAAAACACCTCTGTGCTTAATTGGTAGTAATGCTAAAATAATTAGGCATTCCCTAAATATAAACATAGAGCTGTTAATAATTTAAACAAGGCAAACATCAGTTTTTAAATTCCCCACCAGAATTTAAAAACAGGTGTTGTATGATTTCACTTATGGGTGGAATCTAATGAACAAAGTAAACAAACAAAATAGAAACAGACCCACAGAGACGGAGAACAGACTGACAGCTGTCGGAGGGAAGGGGTGGTGGGGGGGTGAAAAGGTGACGGGATGAAGAAAAGAGCAGTCACTCACAGACACTGACAGCGGTGTGGTGATGACCAGAGGGAAGGAGGGGAGGAGGAGGCAGAAGAGGGTGCAGGGGGGAAATGGTGACGGGAGGAGACTCGACTCGGGTGGTGAACAGGCCGTACGATAGACAGATGGTGTATCACCTGAAGCCTATGTAATGTTATTAACCAATGTCACCCCGATAAATTCAATGAAACTTAAAATAAATAAAACAAAACCTCTAAGAAAATCAGTGAAACAGGTCCTGAGATGAAAGCCTTTCCCTATGGAACAGACCTGTCCATCGTGCGGAACTGTTTTGTAGGAAGAGTTATTTTAATCGAATCAATGCCCTTTCGTGGAAGCCTTTCCTGCGTCTGCCGTTTGCTCTTTCGATGCCTGTCCGTCCGATGACGTGCGGCGAAGGCCCGACAGGAACCTCTACACAGCGCTGCTCGTGACTACAGCGCGGCCCTGAACCCCGAAAGGCTGCGGGTGTGTTTCCTGGTCAGGGCGCACCCCCAGGCTGCGCGGTTGATCCCTGGCTGGGGTGCCCATGGGAGCCCACGATGATTGGTAAGAAAAGAGAAGATCTCTTTATTTGCACGTAACGCGACGGCATGCACAAGTCCTTACTAAAAACTATATCCTGGCAAGCCACCAGGATGACCAGGTCCATTCCGCATGGTTTCAGGGTGCACCACCACCATGTAAAATATAGACTTGTTTCTACGGACTATGCAAATATCAGCCATGAAATTCAAGAATATAAGCCAAGCATTTTTCAACACAAAACACTCAGAAAAGGTCAAGAAAAATCTGCCCGACCCTGGGTGTTGAAAACGACAAAATTCTGCTCGGAGAGAGTGAAGGGCGGCCTCCATGACGTGAAAGACAGAGTCTGTTCCCAGTCGGGAAGACTCAGCATTGTAGAGATGACCGTCCCTGACCAGCTGATCGGCAGACTCAGGGCGATGGCAGCGCACCCCCCGGCCAGCTCTCCTGCAGGCGCAGGGAAGGTGATTTTAATGCTCGAGTGGGAACGAAAGCACCCACAACGAGGTAGTGCTTCCTCTCACCACCGTCGTTCCTCCCAGAAGCCCGAGTGCGTCGGTGCCGGAGCACCGTGACGAAAATCGTTTAACATCCGGATTCCCAGTGCTCGTTTTCTGTACACAACCGCCGGGACGTGATATGTCTCTCTCGGAAGAGTGAATTGCTGACTCGTCTGATCAGGTTCTTGCCTGGGGGAGTTCTACGACGCAAAGCAGAGTTTACGGTGGCTGGGAGTGACAGCTTGATTTTGGGCTCGGCACCCGGTAGAGGTGGGCCCTGAGATCGCGGGCCCTGTCGCCGCGTAAGCCAATGCAACTGAGCCTCGGCCGCTTCCGGTTGGTTACGTGATTTCAGACACGGAAAACCCATGTTGCCGGGGACTGGCATGAACTGAAAGTGCCAAGTGCCTAAAGGCTGCCCCGAAAGGGTTTTGCGGAGAAGGCCACCTCTCATGAAAGCCCACGGGCCAAGGGGAGAGCCTCCGCACGGCCCCGAGGAGGGTGGTAACCACATGTTTTCAACAGGGACACGGTACCGAGCCGCGTGTAACATGTCTGACTGCCCCCCTCGGAAGCGCAATTTCAGATTACAGGTAAGGAGCCATTTTGCACCCCTCGAATTACAGAACGAATAACAGGAGTTCGTGCGATTTACCTTGTAAGCATTTCTTAAGTAGTTCTCCCAAGTTTCGTAACGAGAAAAATGTGTTTCAAACACATCAGAAGTTATGCTCCGCCCGCCCAGGTGTGGAGAATTACTGTTCTGGTTTTGTTCCTTTTACGATAGATTTACGACCAGTGAAGTGGCATCTATAAACCTGTCACTGGATTTCACTCCGTCGGGTAAAGCTTATGGTTAAGAAGCAAAAAAATAATCAAAATATCTCATTTTGGAAATAAAAAGTATATTTTATAGGAGGAAGCCATGTTAAATGTACATGCTCCTCTCAGTCAGCCTCTCCGCTCATGGAGTGTCAGGTTCATGGTCAGACAGTACTTCTCCATTCTCGGAGGGACGCGCATTTCATCGAGTAGGCCTCCCTGCATTTCCCTAACATGTTGCCACCTGACAGGGGGTATGTCGGAGGCACAGCTTCACACGTGAGGGAATTGCCCGCGGGGTCCCCGAGTTCACGGGCGGCGTTCTCCGTGCGGGCCCTGCTGACCGCCACCTTCCCATGGAAGCTTCGTCCTGGAAACGCCTGGCAGCTGCGTGGGCGTGGGAGGCCCAAACCTACCACACCTGACCCGCGGCGCTTACAAATAGGAAGGAAGAAGCAAGTGCTCGGGAAAGTTAGGTAACCCTGAAGGCGTCGTTAGGACACGCCCGGCGATGACCGCCCCACGGCCCGCGGAGTCATTTTTAACTACTTAGGGCCATGGGTACAGTGCCCTTTCTTCCTTTCTTCTAGCAATGCCCGTTGCCTTTGCCAGTTTGCCGAAGTGATGGGGGTTCCAGAATTTGATTTTTAAAGGTACACATGGTCATTTAACGCGCCATACACGTTGAGAAAGGAACGCATCGTGCATCCAATTTTTACTTGTCCATCATACCACCTCAATCAAGGTGGGAAAACAATATGAAATAAGGCCATAAATAAATAAAATGCAGATGGCTGCCAAAATAAACAAATGCTCAGCATCGGCAAGTGCCAAGAACTAAGCTAGGCGTTTATGTGGAACTAGGGGCCCGATGCACGAAATTTGTGCAAGAGTGGGCCTTCGCCGCCCCAGCTGCCTCGGAACCTCCCAGCCCGGCTTCACCTGCAAGGTCGTCCGGAAAGCCGTCCGGAAAGCCGTCCGGAAAGCCGTCCGGACCGTTGTTCCACTGTTCGGCCGTTCGGTCGATTTGCCTATCACCGTTGATTATTATAGATGAGTAGAATAATGAGATATTTTTCAAAGCCTGCACACAGATTTTTAGATGATAGCTTCACGTAATTATTTTTTGTTTCCCTCTGTGAATTTAATCTGTGAAATGACTCTTATTTGAATTGAGTAAAAAAACTTCTGTAAATGGCTTTTAAGAGACAGGTCATCTAGAATATGTTGTGATTATTATGACAGTGGATTAAATAAATCTAAATATTATCCTGCCATAAACATCTGGAAATCTAGGCAAAACTTAAGATACCTATTTTAAACTAAAACCTGACCTTGCCTTAAAAAACAAGACAAAAACAACAAAACCCCTCAAATTCCCAGTATCTACTCCCAGAAACCAGGGGGTCGCTGACACCTGGCGGGAAGCGCTGAGCTGAGCTGAGCTGAGCTGAGCTGAGCGCCTGCGGCCTGGGCGGTGTCCACGCCGGGAGAGTGTGAGAGCCACACGCCAGGGGCTGGGCCACTCCCAGGTGGAAGGTAGAACATCAGGCCCAGAAGAGAAGCCAGGAACCTCGCCGATCCCTAGGGCTGGGGAATTCGGTGACGGAAGCACAGACTATCACAAGCGTTCCTGTACCTGCACAAACTACACATAACAACAATCAAGACGGGCTCTCGCGTCACCCCCGGCCGTTCAGGGGCCGCCCCCAGCCGTGAAATGGACATCAGATTCGGTCACTGCCTTCTGAACTTGTCACGTGTCTGACGAGAGTGAACCAAAGCCCCGAGGGGATGCACGCCCACCTCCAGCCCGCTCACCCCGGCTCCTCCCGGGCAAATCACACACATGCACACATGTGACAGCAAGAGTCCACGAGCAAGAACGTTAGACAGCAGCATGCTCACTCAGCTCCCACGTACTGTTGTGCTTACGTTAATCACTGAACCGCTTTCTAGAAACAGTCCCATATAATAAAAGGCTAGTATGCAAATCAACCGAACGGCGCAGCGGCCGGTCGCTATGACACGCACTGACCACCAGGGGGCAGGCGCTCGATGCAGGAGCTGCCCCCTGGTGGTCGGTGCGCTCCCACAGGGGGAGTGCCGCTCAGCCAGAAGCCGGGCTCACGGCTGGTGAGCACAGCGGTGGTGGCGGGAGCCTCTCCTGCTTCCGCGGAAGCACTAAGGGTGTCTGACTGCCAGCTTAGTCAGATATCCGCCGAAGGGTCCCGGACTGCGAGACGGCACAGGCCGGGCTGAGAGGTTCCCCACCCACCCCCACCCAACAATGCACAAATGTCGTGCACAGGGCCTCCAGTACATTCATATTTTCTGTAAAGCTGCATAAGATAAAGGCTTATAGTCAAGGAAAACTTAGGGCAAAACCAGTGAAAGTGAACATACATATAAAAACGTAAAGAATTTAAATTAAAGAGATAAAAATGCGCTAAGCAGAAGACGTGAAAACTATTACTGAGTTAGAAGACATCTCAGATAACTTTCCAGAATAAAACTAAGAGAAATAAAGAGATGGAGGTATGAAAAAGACAGGTTAACGTATACGTGAGACAAGATTTTTTCATGTAAAGAAACGTAAAAGATTTCCAACAGGATAAATAAGTGAAATACCACAGCTGAACGCATCGGTGAAACTTCGTAACACTGGAAACAAAGAGATCTCACAAACAGTCATACGCCAGAGATAAAGCTACACCTATAGCAAATTTTCCATGAGCGACATGAAGCCAACTGGACATATCTAAAACACAAGGTATTATCTATCAAAATGCGTCTAACGCGACTTTCCAATAAAAATAACTGCAGGTGTAATTAAAGAACTAGAGAGCCAACAACAGAGAGATGTGGAAGAGAAGAATCATCAAAGGAAAAAAAGTGGCTAAAGAAATGTCTGAAGCATGAGGTGTAAAACAATAAAAAGCAATGAAAAAAAATGTAAAAATGCAGCAGAAAGAAACTATATGGCAGAAGCAACGTCTAGGAAGTAAAGGTGCCCATCAGCATTCTAAAGCCCGGCATCGTTGGGAAGAAAGATCTCTCTTGGTTATCTTAGGAATCTGACATGGAATGTATATAAGAAATTTTCAAGAGCGAGCTCTAAACGAAGGGAACCAAAAAAAAAAATCGTATTTCAGATCAGCGGAGTGGACAGAGGCCTACGCAGTGGAAAACTCCGATGGGCGCTATAGAAGCAACGACAAAGCGTTCGGGGCATTTCTGATGGCGAGAGCGTGGCGCTTGTACTCCTCAAGTCCGCCCAGAAGAGATGCGGGGGGGGGGGGGGGTGGCCGAGCTCGCAGGGCGGGAAGGGAAACTCGGCCCGTCATCCCATGGGAGAGTCAGAACCCGCGGGCCGCTAAGGATCACGCAGCATCGAGCCCATCGAGGACCCCGGCTCGGCGCCAGCCGCAAAGGGTCTGTGCGTCTCAGAAGCCAGGAGCCACCACCCGCTGCCCAGGAAAGGAACCCCCCCTGCACCCGGGCACCCTCAGCGGGCACTCCGGAGAACCCCCGTGCCAAGGCAGGAAGCCGCCGGGCGTGAGGTCGTGGCGAGTGGGAACAGCACCCCAAGGCCACGAAGGGGCTTCGAGACCTGGAAGCAGCTCCGGGGAGCCCTGGGGAACCCGCACCACCGCCCGGAGACAGCAGGACACCGAGTCTCCGTCCATCTGCATCGCCAAGAGGGAAGAGCGCAGCCGATGGTGTGCTGTCTCATGGGCGCACCTGGGTCCTCACCTGTTCCTCCGTTTACACATGGAACAGCTGTGCGCCGACACAGACACAGAACCCCTTCCTTCCTCACCAGCACGCGCCGGGGGCACGCGTCGCCGCCTGCTGGTGTCCACGGAGGGCCAGCGGCCTCGCACCTGCAAACGTGCGGACTCACCTGCTCGGAATGGCCGCCGCCCGTGCTCCGGACTCCGGCTGTGCCTCCGGTTTTGTCCGTTTCAAGGGGAACCAGCTCCCATCTCGTTCCTAAACGGCAGCGGTGGACGGCAGCGCCAGGAACGTTTTAAGGAAACATATACCCTTCCTCACCCCGTCTTTGTAGGAGCCACGCGACTACACCTCACACGTGAACCATGCCGCGTGAGGCCCTGGCGTGGACCCCCTCCGCGGTCCGTGCACCCACAGGGGCCTGGCCGGCCACACAGGACAATGAGTGAAGGAACTCGGGCTCTTTTCGTCTTTGGGCGGCGGGGGGCGGGGGGGGGGGTCATGAAAATTTCGTTCTTAATAAGCAAAACAAAAGGAAGAAAACCGCTCCTTTAAAAAAAATTAGTAAACAGTCCTTCTGATGCCCCCTAAAACAATAAAGCTATTAGCGTGGAATGAATCATCAAAGCTGAGGGAGGGTCCCTGTCCCGCTCTAACGGGGCGCTGGTCCTTTAAGAGAGGAGCGGAATGCCTGTACGAACACCTGGACTGCATTCAGCCTCTGATCGCCCGGGACAGGTGGGCAGAGGTCAGGAAGGACGTGCTTCTCCCGTTCCTTTGATGCCATGACCTTGCTGCCCGTTCCCTTTTACCGGTCACGTGATAGCGCCGCGGACAGACGGCGTGTGGACAGTATCTCCTCCTCCGCTCCCCCGCCACACACACACACGCACACACACACACACACACACACACACACACACACACACACACTGCGTCCTCGCCCCGTTCGTCCTGCGCCGGTGAGGAACATGGCATGAAAGAGAAAGACAAACACGGCCCACTTCCAGGCATGGGGACAAATAATGACCAACGGAATGAACGCGTCGAGGTCGAGCCCTTGCAGCGCCCTGGCTTCCCCGCTCACCGCTTCCCCAGCTTCCTGGAGGACAGAGACCTTGATGGGAGGGAGGGGTCCCGTCCTGTGAATCTCTTCCTGGTCCTCAAGGGCACTTGTGTTCCCACGGGTCCTTGTTTCAACACATTTTCATTGGTTTCAGAGAGGAAGGGGGAGGGAGACAGTGAGAGATGTCAGCATGCTACCCGGAACGGTACACAGCGTAAAACCCACGAACGGCTAATGTCTGGGATTTTCCATTTAACGTGGTGGACTGAGGTTGAGTGCAGGTAACAGAAACCACAGAAAGCGCAAGTGCGGATAAAGGGAAACCACTGTGTTTGCTCTTAGGAAATAAAAAAAAAACATACGTTATGTTAACTAAAACAGAAAGATCATATCGATTTCATTCTGTACATGATGTGCATTACTGTGCAACTCCGCGGTGTAGTGAAATATGCACACAATTTATAGAAACACAGAGTAAGTACCAGGGCGCTCACTGTGGCTTTGCCAGTCGGGAGGTTGCACAGAAAGGGATGTGACCGGTAGAGTCTGGACATCGCGTTGTCTTTGAGGACGCACCGCAGAGACGGAGAGGAGGGGTCAGGCCGCT
This sequence comes from Corynorhinus townsendii, assembly GCA_026230045.1. Classification (NCBI taxonomy): domain Eukaryota; kingdom Metazoa; phylum Chordata; class Mammalia; order Chiroptera; family Vespertilionidae; genus Corynorhinus; species Corynorhinus townsendii. Next base: position 903,960 of record JAPDVU010000005.1, read on the forward strand.
TAGAGGACAGAGCAGCGATCTGGAGGTGATTACAGACGGAGCTTGGGGCAAGGCCTCCGCCTGAGGAACAACAGTCCTGCCCCGCGACCTCGCTCCGGGGCTTGTCCGGCGTGGCCCGGACCACCACGAGCCACGTGCTGGGGGTTCGGGGCCGCCCCGTCGGGCTCCAGCATTCCCGAAGCCAACGTCGCCACGCCCGTGGCCGGGGGTTCCTTAGACCATCCTCCTGCGCCCTCGTCTCCAGCCTGCGAGCTCAGGCACCCCACACGGCGGCCAGAGGACCGGAGCGCTGCCGGCCCTTCCAGAGTCACCCGTGTGCCGCGGTGGTACAGGCCGGGAGCAGGGACAAGCGCACCCCTTCTAATGCGTTAATTTTTTAGAAAGAAAAACAAGACAAAGGAAAAAACAAACAAAAAAACAAAATAACAGGAACACAAACAAAAAACCTATCACAGCTTTTGGTTGGTTCCGAGGGTCTGGCCGGGGCGGGGACGTCCGTGGAGCGCGCTGAGGGAAACGTCCTTCACTACGAAGGTGAACGGAGACACAGCCGTCAACGGGCGGAGAAGGAGCTGCCGTCCAGGGCTCCGTCCCAGCAGCTCTGTCTTCAGCAAGCGGCCCTGCGAGTCCCACCTCAGAAAGGCCGGCGGCAGTGGTCCCAGGTACCAGCCACAGCCAGCCCCCCGCGGCCTCTCGGCCCTCCGTAAGCGTCACTGAGCGGTGGAAGCATTCGCCCTAAGTTGGCTACGCAGCGAGAACGCTGAGCCGTCTAACAGCCCGGTGAACGTGGCAGCTCCAGAGGCCTCGGGAGGCCACGGGGTCCCGAGCACAGTCCTGTGGAGCCGGCTGTGGCATTTCTTCATTTTGCCTTCCTGGTCGTGGTGCGTCGAGGACGTACGGGAGTGATTCAGACTTGAACCACGAGGTCCAGAACATCGAGGAGTGGTGTTAGTGCGTGTGTGTGTGTGTGTTTCTGAGTGGCGGGGACCGCATCGCCGTCCGCATGTGTGAAACAAGGCGCGCCTGGCCGTGCATGTTGCCGGGAAGCTCTAACGGTCCGGGCGCAGGCAGCAAGGAGGAGCTGGATCTGCTCAGCAGCCGCAGCCCCCGAGCCGCCGAAGGAACTGGCAAAGGCCGCCAGTTCCTGGTCGCTCTCAGAACTGCCTCGTGCTGTAACCATCCGCCCCGCCTAATTTCATTAGTACGTGTTTTAACCAAATGGAAGTTGAACGGGAAGAAGAGATGGTTTTCAAATTACATCTAAAAAGCGTTCTCTATGTTACTTCTATGCTAAGACGTAAGTAACACTCGGGGAAACTTGAAGAACACAATCGTTTATAACTCCCAGCACCTTCTGGAACTCCTCCAAAGGCCACCGTACACGGACGCAGGGTCAGCCTTAGGTAAGCAAGCCATTTGTTTGCCTGACAACTATTTATCGGACGACACTGGTCCACAGGTTCTGTGCCAGGTACCAGCAGGCCCCGGCAAACAGCAGGGAGAGCTCCGCCGTGCACGTTCCCGGCGGACAACCACCGGCCTCGGGACGAAGCGCCCACGGGTCCGCGAGGGCACCTGCCCTCCCGTCCACAGCTGCCGGGAGCCCGCGCCTCCCGCGTGCAGGCTGGCCTCCCAGGAACGCTGAGCACACACGCACGTGCGATAGGACATGGAGCAGCGTGGCTGTTCCTGTCGGGCAGATGGAGAAATCCGGGTGCAGTCAGGTCACAAAGGTCACGAGCCCGTCGGTGGCGGAGTCGGTATTAAAACTCCCGTTTCGCCGAAGCCCGTGTGTGCTCTTCCCTTAGGGTCGACGCCCCTCCTCTTCACAACTCGCCTTTTCTTGAAAGATGACGAAGCGCCGGGCACACGGAACATCTAGCACCTGCAGCAGCTTTCCGGAGGCCTTTGAACGTGGCGTCTAAGAAAACAGCAAATCTGCCCTGGCCGGTGCGGCTCAGCGGGCAGAGCGTCGGCCTGCGGACCGAAGGGTCCGGGTTCCATTCCGGTCAAGGGCACGTACCCCGGTTGCAGGCTCCTCCCCGGCCCGGGCCCTGGTCAGGGCTCGTGCAGAAGGCGACCCGTCTGTGTGTTTTTCTCACATCGGTGTTTCTCTCTGTCTCTCCCTCTCTCCTCCACTCTCCCTAAAAATCAATGGGAAAATAGCCTCAGGTGAGGATTCACACAAGTTTTTTTTAATTTAAAAAATTTTTTAAATAACAAATCTGCTTAATCCTTCTTCAGCGGTGGGCCTTGTCTGTGCAAGATGTTTCCCTGAAAGTTATCTGAACTGGGAGACGTGCAATGCCTTTCTCTCTGGCCTTTCCCACCCGACGGGCTGCCCGGACCTCACGGCAGAAAGCCGGGCTCAGGGGGCTGCCCTCGGTGCCCGCCTGGAAGTCGCACCTCTCAGACCGGCGGGGAATGAGCCGCCGAGTGATTCCTGGGAAACAACAGCGGCTGACCGATCCCCACCCCGAGGTGAAAGCGGGCCTGGCCACCCGCCTGTTGGAGTGTTAGATTTCCGGCCGTACCACCCGCCAGCGGTTTCCAACGGGGAGGGGAGGGGGGACACACAGGAACTTTTAAAACACGCAGCACCTGAGTGTGCAGTCAGGGCACTGACCCCTGTTCCCTTAGGCTGTCAAAGAAGGAAATGACAGCAGCCAACCCAATAGCTCTCCAGCGGGAATGGATCAAAATCACACCTATTCTTATTTTGTCAGCTCGGCCAAAACTACATTTTCTCGCATGCCACAGCAGGTTCGTAATGAGCGTGTGCGTGGCATGAGCTGGAAAAGGCTGGGCGTCGCTGCTACGGGCATGACCCAAAAAGGGGGGACCTCCGATGGCTCTCCTTTTCCTAATCGCGGACCCTTGTGCGTCGGTTCCTATAAGTGAGAGGGGGCATTGTTAGCCAACAGAACAGACACCTCTGGTTTTGATGGTGGCCGTGCAGTGCTGAGGGAAACGCAATTCTGACCTCGCATTCGTGGTGTGAAATACCGCAACAGCACAGCCAGGAAGGTGTCTGGGAGGACGGGGGACTCCACCAAAGACGGGGAAAGGTGGGTACGTTCAGCTGGTCTACACGATGGCCCGATGCGCCAATGAAGACTCCAGCTCAGAAGTCACCTGGTAAAAATGAACAGCCCCTCTGGCCTGATGACCGGCGGCCTCACTTTACATCTGCCTCGTGCTACACACAGCAGTGCCAGAAAGCATCGTCAGAATAAAGCCCACTAATGTACTCCAGAAAGAGATGTAAGGATGCTGGGCCCCGCTGCACGCGCACGCCACCCCGTGCGGGATTTTTAAAAATGGACGACTACATGCAATGTCTCGATCCCCTGGAAATTAAAGAGAGCGGGGATGTGAGAAGAGCTCATTGGATGCCCGCTGCTTTTCTGAACAGACAGAAAACGACGGTTCTCTTCTGGGTCCCTCGGTCTTCTAGTCCAGAGAGGGTTGCACAGCTCACACCCAGAAAGGGGAAGAAAGCCAGGCATTCTCCTCACAGAGCTGCTTCCTGGAGACTTCAGCTGTGTCACAGGACCGTTCCAATCTCAAAGAGGCTGACACCAATGAATCAGAGCGCTGGGCTCGTTAGCATTTAATGAATAACAAATGGGCTGGCCTGCGCTGGTCCTCCTGCGCTTTTCCTTTATGGCCCTCTCATGCAAATTATGGAGCTACACACACACACAGCTAGACCTGGCAGCCAGCTCCGCAGCCGGGAACAGGAAATGGGCTTCGCACAATGCATTGCAGATCTACGTCCTCTGAGGCCGGCGACCACCACACAGGACAGAGCGGCAAATTCCAGGCTTCTTCCCTCTGTCTCCTCGGGGGCAGCGGTAACGTCCACGCAAAGACAGCGTTCCCGGGGACGGGAATTCACGTGTTTTCCCCATTCTGCTCCTCCCAGGAATATCCGATGGATGGTATGAGGTCCAGGGGGACCGCGCAGCTGAGCATTTGTGCTGAACCTGAAGGCGCAGTCTCCCTGGAGCTGCTGCTCCCCCAAACCTAGGCAGGGCCCGCCACCGCTGCCTCGCAGCCGCTTGATGTGGCTGCACAGCAGAAGTCGGGTTCTTCAAACCGAAGCAGAATGGGACCCAGTCCCCCAGCCTCACCAATAAGAAGCGGCTGCCTCTTGGCACGGGCTCGGGTGGAACTGCGGGTCTGCACCGTGTGCTCGCGCTGCTGCGGTGGGGTTCCCACTTCTGCAGAAGCAGCCCGGGCCGGAGACGCACCCACCTTCCTCCAACACGCCCTCTCGCTGCCCGTAATGTCACCCTCCCCGTCACCCGTGCCTGCAAAGGAGCGCAATTTCAATGCACAGAAGCCAAGTACGTGGCAACAAAGGGCACAGCCAGTGAAGGATCAGGCCGGTGCTTACACACAGCCCGAGAGACGCCACAAAGTGCTCTTGCGTCTTTACACACTGACTGCCAGGAGACTGGGCTTTCCACAATTTCTTGTCGTTTTATCATTTTTTATTGATTTCAGAGAGGAAGGGAGAGGGAGAGAGGGATAGAAACCTCAGTGATGAGAGAGAGTCATGGATCGGCTGCCCCCTGCACGCCCCCCACGGGGGATGGAGCCCGCAGCCCGGCATGTGCCCTGACCAGGAACTGAACCGTGACCTCCTGGTTCACAGGTTGACGATCAATCACCGTCATTGCTACAGTCGCTCACATTTAAGTGCCTGTTGGAAGCTGGCTGTTATTTTAGCATCAGAGGGCGTGGCTTCCGAGTTACCGTAGCTTCGAGTCCAGTGGGGCAGCAGATGGATGGTGAATTTCCGGAGAGGGGCGGATGCCAAGGTAAAGGTATTTTTTGGAAAAGATCCTTAATTTTTTGAAAATCCTTAATTTTAAATAGTGAGTGAAGGGGCAGAGCAGGACTGACCCCATTTCGTACTGTGTCTTCCATCGTGTGTAACTGTCCCTGACATAATCTCTTTTCCAAGAAAAAGCACAGAATGTGTCAGTTACTCAGCTCACCCTTAATTTAGCCAATGGGAGTGCAAGGGGAGTTAACCCAAGGCCAAAAGTATGCTGACCACATCCTGTCTTTGTGTAACCAGACCCTAGCCGTGCCCTGTCTCTGTGTCACTGGACCCTAGCGCTCACCCAACCAATCAGGATCGGCCCACTCAGTGGTCCGAGCATCTCCCACCACCCGACCCCAAGGCTACCAAATTGCTGTGCTGCTGGAACTCGGGGCTCCTCTGCATCCTGCCGCTGTGTCGGTAGAGGCGGAGAGACTGAGCTCGAGCGTGAATAAAGGCTCTTTGTTTTTGCATCGGACTCGGCTCCCTGGTGGTCTTTGGGGAATCTTGAAATGTAGGCATAACAGTGAACACTTTAGACTGTCAAGCACACTTCACGGAACATAGGCTCTCCGAGCGTGACTGGACCTGGAGAAACCACCGAGTCTGTTCCAGGCCTCCAGGCAGAGCCGCCCGTAAGCCAAAAGTAGAAAACAAACACAGATCTTAAAACCCGCCTCCTTTCCTTTTCATCAAGCTTCCAGAGAGGATCTGACCGGGACCCCTTCCTCTTTCTCTTCCTCGTCAGCCCATTTTCCTAAAAATGCCCACCTGTGACCTCGCTTTCAATCCAGCGGGCCACTCACGGGCTGCGCGGGGTGAGCACGCTCCCTCCCCTCTCTGAGAATGAACGAGTCATCCCTTCTGTCCAGGAACAGTTTAGACAGTTACCACGTTGGCCACGGGGCTTGCAGTTCCCTGGGGGCCGCCATCTTGAACCGGCAAAGGCCAACCCCTCCCTTTGGATTAGCCAATCGCGAAAGACTGTGTGCCTGAGCTCCAATCAAGAGTGAGGGACCGGTCACGTGCGTCAGGGATGATAAATCCCAGCAGCCCGCCTGCTTGGCGTGCACGTGCTCCCAGGCCACGTGTGCGCACCCTTCTGCGCAGAAGTAAAGATGTCTGCCTGCTGCCTGGCCCCCGAGTGTGCTTTGTGCTCTACCAGGACCCCTCCGTTTGGGGGCTCGCGGTGTTTCTCACACCCCTCAGGGCCTCACCTCCTCACTTATAAAATGAGAAGCAGCATAAGTACTGATTGGAGGTGTGGCAAGGCTTGGATAACAATGGATGTGAATTTTAAAAATAATAAATAAACCAAGGACCTGGAGGGTGGAGGGCAGAGGGCGGAGGGCTGTGGAGAAAGGCGCCAGGCTTCCCTCAGCGTCTGCCGGTTTCCAGGTTCCAGCCAGCACCTCGCTGGCATCACTGTTCTCAGTGGCACCCCTGGGGGCCTCGCTCTTTTCCTTAGGTTACTCCACACAGAACTGAGCAGAGCAGAGCTGCCAGCCTAATCCTGAGCTGGCAACATTGCAACTGGGGAAAGAGAGACGTTAACTCAGCATGAAATGGACATTCATCACCCACACACACATATAAAAGGCTAATAGGCAAATTGCCCCCTCGGGAGTTCGACCGGGAGACTGGGAGTTCGACGGCTCGCTGTGATGCGCACTGATCACCAGGGGGCGGCGCGGAACAAAGGCAGCCTCCGGCCAGCAGCCGGAAGGAAGGCCCCGATCGGCCCTGATCACCGGCCAGGCCTGGGGACACTACCCATGCATGAATTTTGTGCACCGGGCCTCTAGTGTTACCATAGTACGCATCGTTATCCTGGAAGGCTCTTCAAAGGTTCTTCTGTGTTATCCTTCCTATGTCTCATTCTTCTCTCTCTCTGCTTTCTTCTGTTCTCCCCTGACCCTTAGTTCCCTGTTTGTTCTGTCAGCCTTATATATGTGTGTGTGTGTATGTGTGTGTATGTGTGTGTATGTGTGTTTGCGTGTGTGTATGTGTGTGTGTTTGTGTGTGTTTGTGTGTATGTGTGTGTTTGTGTGTGTATGTGTGTTTGTGTATGTGTGTTTGTATGTGTATGTGTGTGTGTTTGTGTGTGTTTGTGTGTGTATGTGTGTGTATGTGTGTTTGTGTGTGTGTCTCCATATAAGGCACTCACCCTTTATCCTGAGTATTAATCATATTTTCCTAAAAAGAAGCCCTTTCTCTCTACCAGAAACTCTGATGACAGCTCCAGAAGCTATGCGAGCAGGTAAAGTCTCCCAAAGGAGAATGCTAGACACAGGACGAAGAGGAGGTTTACGGGAATTACCCACAGAAGGCAGGAAAGGATAAATTAGCTCAGAAACACCGAGAAGGATGGGGGATTTCGGTGTGGAGGAGCTCGCAGAGCCCCAGGAGAGAAACACGTCGGGAAGGAAGAGGGAGCAAACAGTGTGAAACGCCAGGAAGATGCAGCCAGAGACAATGAGGAAGGCGGGGGTGAGGGGTAAGAGGTCCACCAAAGACTTATATGCATGCATATGAGCATAACCAACGGACACAGACAGTAGGGGGGTGAGGGCTTGTGCTGGGGGTGGGGGTGGCCGGGGAGAGGTCAGTGGGGGGAAAGGAGACTCAGGTAACACTTTAAACAATAAGGAACTTGCCGAAACCGGTTTGGCTCAGTGGATAGAGCGTCGGCCTGTGGACTGAAGGGTCCCGGGTTCGATTCCGGTCAAGGGCATGGACCTTGGTTGCGGGCACATCCCCAGTAGGGAGTGTGCAGGAGGCAGCTGATCGATGTTTCTCTCTCATCGATGTTTCTAACTCTCTACCCCTCTTCCTTCCTCTCTGTAAAAAATCAATAAAATATATAAATAAATAAATAAAAATAAACAATAAGGAACTTAAATAAAATTTTACAAAAGATGAAGCCAGAGAGAAAGCAGGCCATGGCCTGGGGCAAGGTGGCGTCATTGCCGACTTCAGCGGGAAAAGTGTCACTGTCACAGGCAACGCTGGCCGACGCCCACGTAAACATGCAACCTAGCGACGTGCCGAGACGCTCTCCCTTCACCAGAGGACTTTTACATAAAATCTCCCCGCATTTCAGTCCGGGCATGTTTTATCATGATAAGTTAAGAGAGTTGATAGGGTGGATTGACCTGGGATAAAGTTCAGAGAAACATTTTTGAGGACATAAAAGACGGTTGCGTTGAAGAGATCTTTCTTTACTGCCCTAAATTCTTTAGTTAAAAATGATGAGGCCCGGCCGGGGTGGCTCAGTGGTTCAGCACTGACCCAGGAACCAGGAGGTCACGGTTCGATTCCCAGTCAGGGCACAGGCCTGGGTTGCGGGTTCGATCCCCAATGTGGGTCATGCAGGAGGCAGCCGATCCATGATTCTCTCTCATCGCTAATGTTCCTCTCTCTCTCCCTCTCTCTCCCTCTTTCTCCACAGAAAAGAGCGATGCTATTTTGAAAGGTGGAACGGTAAAACTGACAGCCTCCATTCTCAAAGACTCTACAGAGAGAGGTCGCCTTGGCCAACGCAGGGGAATATATCATATTCAACAACAACAAAAAGCAGACACAGAAATAAGGGAAATCAACTTAGAAACAACGCCAGAGGTTGCCAGGCACTGAAAGGATCATAAAAAAGGAAGAGTGAAATAAGCCAGGCAGTGAAAGACAAATACCATATGATCTCACTTACATGTGGACTCTAATGAACAAAATAAACTGATGATGAAAAAAAAAAATAGATGTGGAGACATGGACGCATGAAACAGACTCTGGAATCACAGGGGGAGGTGAGGGGAGGGTGGGTGGGAGGAGAGCAACCGGGGAACTCGTGTGTGTATTTGCCTATCCCATGAACACAGGTAACTCTTCCAACAATAAAGATTTAAAAATATATCTGATGTTAAAAACCAATGAGAAAATAGTAAGCAATAAATAGAATCTTACCAGAGCCCTGGGAACTACGAGTAGGAACTGAAGGGAAGTTCGGGAAGGACAAAGAACAATCTTTGAAACCTAGAACTTAAGAGCTGCGCTTACTAATAGACGGGATAGAGCAGAAGGCAGAGTCAGCGAACTACACGCATCAGCTGAGATACCAAAATAAGGAAAAAAGAAAATGCAGCAAGAAAGGCTAATAAACAGATAGGACTTGAACAAAAGTCCTAAAATATATGTAAGTAGAGACTCAGAAAGGGAAGAAGCAATCTGGGAGGAGACAAAGAATAAGGATCTTCTAAATCTAAGGTTTAAAAATCCAGGTACAATGCAATGAAAATCGAGGAAGACTAACACATAGAAAACCACAAGTAGTCACACCTTACATAAAGCTTCTGCTAATCAAAAGACAAACAGGCCCAACCAGCATGGCTCAGTGGTTAAGTGTCAGCCCATGAACCAGGAGGTCGCAATTCAGTTCCGGGTCAGGGCACATGTCAGGGTTTTGGGCTCGATCCCCAGTGGAGGGCGTGCAGGAGGCAGCCGACCCATGATTCTCTCTCACCAATGGTATTTTACTCTAGCTCTCTCCCTCTCCCTGCCTCTCTGAAATCAATACAAACGTATTTTTAAAAAGACAAATAGAATATCAGAAAGTAGCCACAGAAAAGAGAGATGTTATTTTGAAAGGTGGAACGGTAAAACTGACAGCCTCATTCTCAAAGACTCTACAGAGAGAGGTCGCCTTGGCCAACGCAGGGGACATTTCGGCCGCATTCTAGAGCTCCGACAGGGATCAGAAACATAAAGTGTCTGCGGCCCACTTGTGCGGGAATATGGGAATTACTTGAACAAATTCTTAGAAATCCATCACTTAAAAATAAACACAAGAACAAATGCAAAATGTGAAAGCTTTTATGAAGTTGAAGCTACAAGTAAAAGCTTCCCACAAAGAAAATGTCAGTTCGAGTTGTGCAAGGTGATGCCTCCCTGACACTGAATCCAACACAGGAGGGCGCCAAGGTCAGGAGCAGCGTCCCCGAGACTGGGAAGTGGGCGAGCACTGAGCATTCGGTTTTACGCAGAGAATGTCTTCTATTACAAACGTGAACAAGAAAGTTCCGGAAAAGGAAAAGTACTGGCTAGTCTTGTTAATGATCGTTTAACATGAACTGCTGAGTCCTTTACCAACGGGCACAGAAGTAGAGAACTAGGAGAAATCTCCCCAAGGCGGAGAAAAGTCTTATTTCAGGAACGACAACATAAGAGCCTATCTTTAACCGATTGAATTCCACAGAAAAGTCCGTGGGGTTAAGAAAAATGAAGTTACATCTTTGAGAAAGTGACTCAAAATAGTAGTTTTATAATATCACTCCGTCAACCAAAGAATTATTCATTAAATATTTACATATAAATTTCAGAAACTCAGTATCTGCATGTAACAGGATTTAACATTGGTGCCTTTGATGCTAAACATAATTCCCCTTGCTTATAAAACTTGCATCACATAAATATTTGTAGATAAGTTTATCTATGTACAAAATGACTGTACTTTTTACCATGGCATATGGTATACAAGGTCTTAGACTATTTACCTCTGCACTCCTATACAGTTTTTATCTGTGTACTTCCAGTCACCGCCTACTGATTGTAGAGAACACCTGGGAAGGCACATGGGCATTTCTTTAATTATTGCCAGCTGAATCCAGTGGCCTCAGCAAAGCCATGTCCTGGAAACACACTTTGCCAAAAAGGTAGGAGTGTTGTCAGCTTGACCTTCTGCCCAGGTGCCAGGGGGTGGGTTTTGTTATTTAAATCCAGCCAAGCACCAGGAACGAATACGACTTGGGCCCACCCAGGAACGCACATAATCTCCTCTGTCTTGACTTTTAGTAAAACGTCCTGTTTTCTGCTGTATAATATAAACACGCTGCTGTATTGGCTCGGGGTCCCTGTTCCTGTCCCTGTCCACGTCAGAGGACAGTGGTCCCACCGGGCCCCAGCCTTTCCCTTCTATCTCTGTCTGTCTCTTTCATTTTCTCAGTCCCCAGCCGCCCCGACTCAGGAACGGGACCGCTCTCTCGCCGCGCAGGCCGCGGAAAAGAGAGAGATGTTTACCATTGGTAAATTAATAGATCATCAGAAAAAGTGGAATGTAGTAGTTGGAAAGCACTCCAAGTTTATGTTTTCTTCACCTACAGCCGCACATCGTTGCTGGGGAGAATGACAATCAGATGACCAGCCTTCAGAGCTGGAGGGTGGGACTCATTCCTTGCCGCACTGCCTCTTCGTGTGAAGCCACGTGATCACCGCTCGGCGTGGAACTCCAAGTCCTTACGCTTAGGAAAATGGCTTCCAAGATCAGACTATAAATCCACACCGATTACGGGTTTATAATGTCGCCTGACAGAATACGTCAGGGCTTGGTTTATGTCTAGAAAACAGACTACGACAAAAAAAAAAAAAAAAGGGCCATAAACACCCTTTTTGAAGTCAGCGTGTATTACTGCACACACTGTTTGCTTCCTGCAACGTGTCTGTTTCATAGCCTGACCTTTCACCCCCGGAGGGACGACACCTGCTCCGAATGTGACGCGCGGTCTCAATAGTCACAGGCGACGCACACCCTCAGGGTGCGCTGTTTTCACGGTCACTGCACGAGACCACGTCACGCTCCCCGCAGGGATCTTCCTCTGCTAGATCAGGCGACAGACGCGCTTTCTTCGGAACAAGAGGGATTGCAGCGAGGATGTCTGGATTTCACTTTGGTTGTGGCAGATGTCGGAGAGACAAGAGGGGGATTCTAAATTACTGCTTCGTTATTTCCATTACCATTTCGTCTGTCACCGTGTTTGCAATGCCTCAGTGCAGAGACAGCAAGCACACAGTCATTGCAGCCACTCCTGAAGCCGGCCTGGCTCCCTGCTGGTCTGGCTGGCCTTTCCGATGGGTCACGGGAAACAGTGAAACGGGTAAAAGTCCACTGACATTTTGGAATCGGCTATTTACCAATCAATATGAACTTTTAGCGACGAATCAATATGAGGTTACCGTCATGCAAGGCGAACATTACATCGTCTGCTTTTCGGTCAACGTTCTCCGCGATTTAGAGCAAAACCATTTGACTTCTCCCTTCTCTCTGAAATCTTCTATTACAAGTGTGGACACTCCCCAACGTCTATTTCCAATTTGGTTTGTTGCGAAATGTTGGTCCTTCTTTCATCAGAGGGGCCTTTCGTACAGGACCATTACAGGCTTGATGAATTCCACAGGCGCCTCGGCCGCCTAGACCTCACAGCCAGAGGGCACGTGCGTCAGTCACCGCTGAAGACAGGCGTGCCCAGGCGGGCCGGGCCGCAAGAACGTCTGAGGTGCGTCTCGAGCCTCCTGAGCGGTGGTCCTGCGGCCTCTGCTCGCGTTTCTGCTCTTTTCCGGTCTCTGTAGGCGCAACTGTTCACATGGTCCCATGCAATCTCGCAAGGACCAGCAAGAGCTGGCAGGAAAACAGATACCCGAGTTTCACCTGGTTCCTCTAAACGTAAAAGGCCAAGTGAGCGGCAACCAGCGTGTATTGGAGATCGAAGAACTCCCGTCGCGGGGCCCCTTCAGGCAGCAGCCCGACGCTTAGGTGGCCCCGTTCGCGGTCCAGGGCGACAAGGAGACAGCTGTGCGGCTCTCACTCCTTCTGCAGTGGCTCCGCTGCCGTCAGCTCTCCACGCGACAAGGGCAGTGGCGTTCCGTGACCCCGGGTGTCTGCTGGCTACCTCACGCGTCCTGCTAATTAGCGCGACTGAATTACAAACGTTGAGAAGAGACTGCCGTCCCCTCCAAAGCGGAGAGATCAAGATCAAATGAGATCGAACGGCCACCAGGCGGCCGGCGGGCCCATAGAGGGTGCTGAGCCGACACCCCGGGCCCTGCCCCGGCGCTGAGTGGGTAGCAATGGCCACAGGGACCTGGTGGCAGAGCCCTCACGGTGTCCGTAGTCAGCTATTGCTTCGGAACCAGACACACATGAAGCCGGCACCTAAAATAATAATCTATTCTCCATTACCGTGTGTGTAGGGAACAATGTGGAGGTGTTTCTGCTGGACTGTTTGGCTCACGCACCCAGGCCACCGCAGATCGAGGGCGACTGAAGCTGGAGCGATGGGGGGGACCAGCAGGTTCCCAGCTTCAGGAAGAGGGAAAATAGGCCGGCGTGGCTCAGTGGGCGAGCTTCAGCCCATGAACCAGGAGGTCAGGGTTCGATTCCCAATCAGGGCACATGCCTGGGTGTGGGCTCAGTCCCCAGTAGGGGGCGTGCAGGAGGCAGCTGATCAATGTTTCTCTCTCACCATTGATGTCTCTGTCTCTCTCTTCCTCTCCCTTCCTCCCTAAAATCAATAAAAATATATATATTTTAAGTAACAGTGAAAATGGACTCCCCTCCCCTTTTTCAATGTCTGAAAAACTGATGCAGAGGAGGAAAAGTTAAAGGTATGAATCTTAAGTATTAGATGGTGGTTTATATTTATATCTTTCTATCTGTCTATACATGCATATATAAAAATACAAGTTGTATGTATTAATACATAATGTTTACTAATCTGTAAAAATATGAATGCACTAATAAATAGTTATAATAGGAATAAATTTTATTAGTATTCATCTTACAGCTATCTCTCTTCCCCAAAAAAGCGTAGAAAAACAAACACTTTTAAATAACATACCATGTCATATTTTTCTTTTAATAACATTCATTGTCTATTCAACTCTTCCCAATTCCTTAGTAGAGTTCTGCAGCTCTCTAACACGATTTAGTTATACATGATTTCTTTTTTCTGAGTGTGAACAGATAGGACACTTTTTATTGTAACTTCTTAAGATGGGCTTTATATTTCCATGTATTTTTAAATTACCTGACTCAGGGAAATTGCTCATCAGAAACAATGCTTTTTATTGCATTCTTTCTAACGGCTCAGAATGATGGCCCATTACAATGTGCTCCGACTCCTTTTTATTTCGGTTCATTTTCTCTTTAGGAATCACGAGGGTGTGATTCGCGTGTTTGCACTTCTTTTCTGATCTGAAACTCAGACCCGCGTCAGGAATGTTGTCGTGACTCTACGGCCCGTCCGGGCCCTTAAACGTCCTCTGAGCCTGGCGTGCGACTCTAACCCCGCTCTCCGGCATGATGTTCGACAGAGTAATAAGTTCCACGTAAAAGTAAACAGAAAAATGGGAACATGGGGCTGAGGACACAGAAGGAACCAGAACAAAGGAGGGTTGTAAGCTCGGAGACGAAGGTGCTGAGCGAGATGCTAACGTGATGGCCCAGGCACGGCCGCCGGGCGTGAACGGGGCGGGAAGGGGCCGCCCGGGGAGACACCCCGAGAGCCAGGTGTCCCCGCTCAGCCCACAGAGCAAAGGCAGGGGGGCGAGCCCAGAGGCGGGGGGACGGAGGCTGCGGTGGCTCCCGAGACCGCCATGGGCAGCCGGTGCTGCCGGCCAGCGCTGCTCCTGCTGCGGACACCCACGGGCCCCACGGCTCTGGAATGCCACCTGCGCCACCCGACCTCTTGCCCGAGTCCTGCTTCCTCAGGTCACCCGTGAGTGCGGCATCGCCGGCTGCATGTCAACCCACACGCCAAACCCACCATGGCCAGACTCTGCCCTCCCCGGTGCCACCGATGGGCATGCAGTCCCATTGTTCTCACAGGGTCTGCCCAGAAACCTTGATGTCATCCTTAACCTCTCTCTCTCTCTCTCTCTCTGTCTCTCTCGTAAATATAATTTATTGATTTCAGAGAAGAAGGGAGGGACAGGGCGATAGAAGCATCAATGATGAGGATCACTGATCGGCTGCCTCCCGCACGCCCCACCCTGGGGATGGAGCCCGCCACTCAGCCACGGAGCCGCGCGGGCGGCGCCTCTATGTCTCTTACACCCCTTCCAGCACATGAATCAGGAAATGCGCTGACTCTAACCAAACACACTCCCAGAACCCTCCACGTCTCGCTGCCCAGAGGCAGCTTCCTCAGCCGCCACGCCTCCCCCGAGACGCAGGAGCGCACCTGGCCGTTCCCCGCGGGAACCGGAGGCCCGAGAGCCAGACAGAGGGGACGCTGGCCCCGTGCAGGCGCCCCACCACCAGAGCCAGGAAGGGGCAGAGAGGCCCCTGAGGGTTTCAGAGACCCCGGCCTGCGGGCCGATCGCACCCCCAGCCTCCGGAAGGATGGGAGGAAGGACGCTGCTGGTCTAGGCTGCCTGCTATGTGCTCCTGCGTCAGGCAGCGCCGGGACGGGTGCCATGCCTGTGGAAACGTTTTCTGGTCTTTGTAAAATGTGTTTTAGGTTATTGTTGACACTATTGCAGATGCCTCTCACTTTCTCCCTGTGCGGCCCCCACCCACTCACCTCCTCCCCCGCCCCCCCCAGGCCTTCACCCCCGGGGCGTAGGGCGGGTGCCTCCGAAAGGGGGTGGCGTAGGGTGACATCCCCCAAAGCTGTCCGCATCCTCACTGCTGAGACCTGTGCCTGTCCTGCCCCACCGCCCTGGAGAGTCAAGTTTGCTGATGGCACGGAGGCTGCCGGTCAACTGACCTCGGAACAAGGACGCTCCCCTGGGCCAGGGTGCCGGGCCCGTGCAATCCAAGGACTTCTCCTGGCGGGAGAGGGAAGCAGAGGTCTGAGGCAGAGGGAGGTCTGAGGGTGCGACGTGCTGGATCTGAGGAAGCTTCTAGAAGCCGGAACAAACAGGGACGTAGGCTGTGCCCTGCAGGCGCCAGAACGAGGCAGACCTGCTGACACCTTGATTTCATCGCCGTGAGGCTCACTTCCGACGGCTGGCCTCACCTCCGCGAGGATAATACCTCGGTGCCGTGTTCAGCCACCGAGATCGGGGTCCTGTGTCCCAGCGGCAAAGAGAAACGAACACGGGAATCCCGTCACGGAGGCTGTTACGTGCTGTGTGCGCAGTCTTCCTGGGAGGAATGAGGCGTTCAGCGCAGGGTAGTAAAGGGCAGCAAAGGCGAGGGGGAAAGAGATGGGTTGTTTGGGCCCTGGCCGGTGTGGCTCAGTGGGTAGAGCGTTGGGTCTGCAGACTGAAGGGTCCCAGGTTCGATTCCGGCCAAGGGCACGTGCCTGGGCTATGGGCTCCTTCCCCGGTGGGGAGCGTGCCGGAGGCAACCAATCGATGGTTCTCTCTCACCACTGATGTTTCTGTCTCTCTCTCTCCCTCTTCCTTCCTCTCTGAAATCAATAAAGAAATATATTTTTTAAAAAAAGAGAGATAGATGGTTGGGAATAAAGGCTGGTTGTAAGTCTGTGGAAATCAGACAGACAAAAAGAGAGAGAGAGAGAGATACGCCGATGGCGTGGGGAGTGCTGTAGAGATGGATGAGGGGGACCAGTTGACTTCGGTGATGCAATCAGTAGGACTGAGACCACATGCCGGTGGGGAGCAGGGGAGGGGAAGTACCCAGGAGCAAGCACTTCACAGCTGCAAGAGGGTGGATGCTGGTGTCACCACAGAAACGGGACATGAAGGAAGAAAGGGGCCTTTGTGTTGTCCTGTTGAGGTGGAGAGTGTGGGCTGGGATTTGAGGACTCGTGTGTCCGAGGGTGGTGGCCCGCCCATGTGGGGAGCGAGGGTGGACTCCGTCCCACGCGTGGGAGCGGCATCACAGCAAAGCCGGCAGGCGTGAGGAACCGCCTCTGGGGCTCCAGGCAATAGCGACTACAATTCCTCCCTGATCGTGACAAGAAAAAGGGTAATCATCCGCAAGGCTGCGAGCAAGACTCGATGCGGTGCTTAGCCCGGTGTCTGGCGTTGGTATGTTCTCACTAAACAGCCGGCATCATTACCAAGTGGCCCAGGAATCACAGGGAACAACAGGCCAAGGAATCCAGGAGGCCAAATCCAAATTCCTGATTCAGGCACAGCCACTGCCCTCCACGTCCTCAGGTCTCCGTAGCCCCTGGGAGAAAGGGTCCTATGCCAGTCCCTGCTGAATTCCGGTGCCCACCTCGAGGACTGGCCAGGGGAGTCAGGCCCTGCATAAATCCAGGCCAAATGGCCCAGAGGAGAAAGCAAAGGTGGCCTGGAGGGGAGGGGGTGGGAGAGGGAGGAGAGCTAGAAGGAAAAGAGGGAGACTCCAGGAAGAAGGACCTGGGGAGGCAGCGCCCCCACCAGGAAGCCCATGGACGTTATGGAAGGTCTGCGGGGGAGGGGCTGGGAGCCTGGGTGCGGTCGTGGTCTGGGAGGCACCGGGGAAGCCAGGCCTCTGGTCCCGGAATGGGCGGGGGATTCATTCCTGGGTTTTCTTTTCTTTTTTCTGGACTCCCAGCTCTTGGGAGGCCAGAAGGAATTAGCCAGCTCTGCACCAGCACAGCCGCGGTGTTGTGATTTGGGGTTCGGTTCGGCTGTCGGTTTGGTGTTGGTTTCCGAGAGAAATGGTATTTCGACCGTGGGACCCTTAGACCAGGCCCTAGACCTGACCGATTTCCCCAACTCCGGGCGCTCAGGCCTCAAGCTGGCGGGGCCAGCCCCCGAGGTTCTGCCCGTTAGGGCCTCCACATTCTGACGTGGAACTCTGCCACAGTGAGGTCTTGGAGACGAGGTCCCGGCCACTCCTGGTCCCGTGGGGACAAGGGACGGGAAGGCGAAGGGTCGGGCTACGATGGAGCTGTACCTCAGCTCCTGCTCCAAGACAGCCAAGGCGGCCTCCACCAAGACGGCTGACGAGGTGAGGAGCAGGGCCAGGGTCCCGGTCTTTGGCGGGCGGGGCGGGGAGAGCCCCCCACAGGCGCCCTCCCGGGGCTCAGCGTCAGCTGCCACTGGCTGGTGGGGGACCCCGCGCCCTCTGGGCTGTCTGCAGGGAGGGCCCTTCAACCCTGGCTGTGTGGTCGTTCGTGCCTTCGGTTACGGCCGGGGTAGGCAGGCCTCACCCACGGAAATACAGCCCAACAACACAGGGTTGTTCACTCCGAGTGTGTGAAACCACCGGCCCTTCCACTGCGTGCTTTCTGCAACATGAAAAGTAAAAAGCAGCACAACACGTCTGGGAGACGGGGAGACGTCCGCTCCGTACGTGCCATGATTGCGGCGATGCGCTCACGGGGGTCTGCCTATGTCCCATCTCACCGAATCGTACACATCACGGACGTGCAGGTCTTGTATGCCTACCGCACCGCAGGAAGGCTGCTAAACAGCACGAGGCACCTCCCTCCACCTGATGCCGTGACTCTCAGGAACCACCACGGCCTGGATCTTCCTGCGGGGAGGAGGCCTGGCCCCCCGTGCAATCAGGGACCAGCCTTTGCAGGAAGGCAGGGCAGCAGGCGGCGATCCCTCACAGAGAGCACGCCTGTCTCCATGGAAACTGCCATGGAATCTAAAAGAAATGATCACAGTTGGCCAAGGAGTATGGCAGAGTTCCAGAGTAAGAGGTTAAAAGGCCACAGCACACCAGTCCTATCTTCCTTAACTGGTGTTGAATGTCCGTCGTGACACACGCGATGTGCACACCGGGGGCGGGGCGGGTCTAGCAGAGGACGTTCGGGACCTCTACAACGTAAACTGGGAGCCACCGAGGACAGACACTAACGAAGAGGTAACCCCCTGGGAGGGGGAAGGCAGACACGGGGGCCCATGCGGGGAACTGGAGGCCAACACAATTACGTTCCGTCTGCCTGGTGCTGGTTTGGGAAAGAAATGGCATTTCGACGGTGAGGCCCTCAGACCAGGCCTAGGACCGATTTCCCCAGCTCCGGGCGCTCGCGCCTCAAGCCAGAGGGGCCAGCCCGCTGAGGCTCCGCCTGCTGGGGCCCCCACATTCCGCCTTGGAACTCTGCAACAGTGGGGTCTTGGAGACAGGGGCCCTGGCTATTTCGTCATCAGGACCGGGGACCAGGAGGGGAGGTGCCCAGCTACCATGGAGCTGTACCTCAACTTCTGCTCCAAGAAGGCCAAGGCCACCTCTGTCAAGACGGCTGCCAACAGCCTGGCAGAGGAGGTGAGGGGCAGGGCCAGGGTCCTGGTCCTTGGCGGGCGGGGCGGGGAGAGCCCCCCAGGCCCCACATGGTAAGCCGCGTCCTGGCGGGGCCCAGCGTTCGTGTGAGGGCCCAGGCCCCCTGGCTGCCCTTGGACCCTGACTGTGCGCCTCTTGGCTTCCTTGGGTGACAGTGGGAGCGGGTAGGCCTCACCCACGGAAATCAGGCCTGGAAGGGAGGCAAACACTCCCCCTGGGCCTGAGAGGGAGGCCCTGAGCCCACGGCCCACGTTCCCAACGGAACGGAAGGAAACATTTCACTCTGAAAAGGAAGGATAAAGGCCACCCAATCTCCAGCACCGGAGCGGCTGGAGATGGGTGGCCTTTATCCTTCCTTTGCAGAGTGAAATGTTTCCTTCGGTTCCGTTTCCCGAGTCGGTAATGGGTGCAAAATAGACTTAGCTGGAGTTTAACCGAACTGGCTCCTTAGAAAGCCCAGGGGTTTTACTGAACACGAGGTAGAAAAAGGCGTATCGGTGGGACGTTTCTTTCTGGTAAACTTTAAGAAGCACGGCACGCACACAGAGGTAAGCACGTATGTGTGACTCACACTTCATTTTAGCAGAAAATGCTCACACGGCAAGTAAACAGACTACAAGAAAGCCACCCGCTGCCGGGACACCCTGAATTTACCCATTTTCAAAACTGGCTGCTAACGGACCACATCCCAGCTTTCAAGGACCAGGAGCGCCTCATCCGGCACAGGTGGGGGTCGGAGGGCGCCCAGTGTGCGCGCGCCGTGCGCGCCCATAAGCTGGGGAAATGCTGGAAGGGATTGGAGGTGGGCGCTTTGCAGCGCGGTAGACGCGATGGAACTCCGCTACTGCCCTCGGTCTGGAGAGGAAGGGAGGGAGGGAGGCCAAGAGGCACAGAAATCGGGAACGGGGATGCCCAGGGAGGGAAGAGCCACTCCACCAGAAACGACAGGGCTTCTGGGAACCCAGGAGGGAACCGCACTGGTGGCCGGAGACAGGCTCGGGCGCCGTGTCCTGGCAGCTGGAGGGAGAGATCTCGGCGCACGCCGCGAGCAGCAGCTTTTTAGGACTCATCTTTAAGGGCCGACGGCACGAATCTGAGGAAGTCCGTGCCGAGCCAGAAACGGAGGTTGATTCAGCTGTCTTTAACGCTGGTACAGAGGTGACTGTCCCTCAAAGAGAAGGCGCACACCCTTCAGATGCTACCTCCTCGTGTCCCACCACTGCCATTCTGCGGCCCAGCCCATATCTGAGGAAGGGGAAGGGTTTGATCCTTTGGGGGGTTCCTCCCTCCTCCCCTCCTCCTCCTTGAAGGAGAGGGTCTGGGCGGCACAGCCTGTCTTAGGTCCCCTGCATTCACTGTGTGGTGGTTCTGGAAGCAGATGACCTGCCCGAGACCCAGGCTCCAGGTGTTCAAGGCTTCGTACGTCCCTGGGACCCAGGACACGACTTCTGCTCAGGAAACACTGATTTTTTTTTTCTCCTCCTGTGTTTGAAATCAAGTTCTGCGTTATTTCAGCCTTCTTTGCAAACCCAGGTCCTCAAAGCCGCTGAGCTAGGGATAACGCGGCGGCGCGTGGCTTCACCGGGGCTGCTCCCCGGGTGACCGTTGTCCCGCCCGCCACACGCGGGGTGGGGAGTCGGTGTCCCCAAACCGGGAGGAGCGGCCTGCAGCCAGGGACAGGCCGGCCAGGACCCTGTACCATTCCTGTCGCTCGGGACCTAGGCGTGAGGGCGAGGGCGGAGGCGGTTGGGGGCGGGGGGGGGGGGGAGGGAGAGGGAGGGAGACGCCAGGGGGGCCGCTCACCAGCGCCTGCGCTGCAGGTACCTGGACATGATCAACCGGGAGCTGGAGTACCGGGAGCGCAGGGCGGAGGAGCAGCGCCGGCTCTGGATGGACCGGGAGGAGCGGCGGCACTGGGACCACATGCGCAGGAAGCTGGGGCTGCGCAGGCAGATGGAGGAGGTGAGGCGGGCAGCAGCGGGAGGGAAGCCGGGTGGGCGGGTCTCGTTCACCAGTGACTTCGCGGTCCGGCCTCCCGTCGCCGTGCCACGCCTGAGTCACGTGCCCACACGCGTGCTCTCCTGGGCTCCCCCCGCGGCGGCTGCTCCCCTGCGGGAGCTCACATGGCAGACTCCACGGCGTGTCCACCCGAGGGCCATGGCTGTGAACGTTACACTAGTAGACACCATTTGGCTCTATTTATATATAAATACAAAAATATATATATATATATCTCCTCTAAGTTTTACAGATGTGTTTTAAATATATTTTTATCGATTTCAGAGAGGAAGGGAGAGGGAGAGAGAAACATCCATGATGAGAGGAAATCACTGACCGCTGCCTCCTGCATTCCCCCCAGTGGGGATGGAGCCCACCACCCGGGCCTGTGCCCTGACCCGGAATCCAACTCTGACCTCCTGGTTCCCAGGCCAACGCTCAGCTGGCCGGGCCACTGGACACTCAGCTGGCCTGCAGCCCTCAGCGAGGAGGGTGCTGTGGGGGGAAATGCCAACACTCCCCGCCTGCCTTCCCGCTCGGGCAGGAGGGAGGAAGCCCACGCGGGGCCAGCGCCCACGCGCCCTGCCCGGCCTGGCTCCGGGCCCTGGCGGGGTCTCCGTGGCCCGGCGGTGGCGGACAAGACACAGGGGCGCGGTGTGCGCACTGAGGGCCCCTCTGCGCCTCCAGGAATGGAAGGCCAAGGAGATGCTGCTGCTCACGAGAATCGTGGAAGACGTGAAGCGAGAGGCGCGGATCGAGGAGCAGCGGCGGCGGAACCGGGAGGAGAGCGAGAGGCGGGTAGGTGCGGCCCCTCTGCCCCGGCGGGCACCATGTGGCTAGTGTGGGCTCTGCGGGGCGTCGCCCCCAACGGGGACGCCCCCGAATGGGGTCGGCGGGCAGCTCCGAGCGATGGACGTGTTGACCGCCTTCGGCCACACGGTTCTGACGACAGGACAAAAAGCCCCGGGGTTTGGGGGAGCCCCCCCCCGCCCCCATAAATCACACTTTGGGGAGTTTAGCCGAATTGGCTCTTTAGCAAGCCCAGGGGTTTTACTGAACACAGAGCGGGAAAAGGCCTCCTACAGGGGGAAAACTGACGGGACTGACTTTCTCTTAGAATCAGAATGTCTTGGGGAAAGTCCTCCACCTTCACCCATCCGTTAATTTTTAGGGTACGTGCCGTTAACTGTAAATCGGATACCGTATTTTATGATCCCGAGTCTCCGTCTGTTTTAAACAGAGAGAGGGGATTTGCGGTCCCAGCACCACCCACACTGTGAACTGCTGGTGCGCTCACTCCCGCAGACGCACACCGCACACCCCGCAGCTCCCTGAGCACCTGGGACTGGCCCCTTTCCTGGCTTACAGCTCCTCTTCCCGGCGGCTGTCCGTGCTCGGCTGCCTTTGCCCGGATGCCCAAGGCCATGACTTCACTTCTGGGGTGCTGAATCTTTTTCTGATAGATGGGATAGCTTTCTTTGTCCCTCGGATGGAGATGATTTATTTAGAAAGCGTTGGATTGGTGTGGGTCTTGCTTTTTAAAAATGCATTAGATGGGGCCAGACCAGGTCTAACCTGGGACTAGTGACCCCCCAGCCTGCCCCTTCCCCCCCACCCCCCCCCATCTCCCCCACCCCCGGTGCACCGCCAGGACATGTTCCCGGAGTGGCTGCGCGGGCAGGCGTGACAGGCGGCCGGGAGCGCGGTGCTCCGACCCCTGGGGCCGGCCCTGGCGGTGGCCCCCGGTCGCTGGCCGCACGCAGGCACTGCTGCGCACTCTGCCAGGGAACGGCTAGGAGAGCGGGCCTCGCGCTCCGAATGCAGGGACACCCTGTGTGGCACCTGCAGGCTCACTCCAGCCTGGAGAGTCACAAAAGGTAGGCACTTGCCACGGGTCCGATCACGTTTGCCTCGGGTCGGCCTGAGCGGCGGTGGGTGAGTCCCTCAGGATCCCCCGACTGAAGGTGGTTCCCCTCCCGGCCGCCCGCCAGCCACGACGCTCGTGTCCCAGGTGCTACCGCACGGCAGGTGTTGGTTCTGCATTTCTGGACGGCAAGGTGATGCTAACCAGCGCGTTCCCTTTAATGTTTCAGAAACAAGCTCTCTTAGAGAGGAAAATGGCTTATCATTTACAAAAAATGCAACAGAACGGCCTCAGAAGAGAAGACATTGGGAAGACTATGTCGGATTACAGAGGACAGGAGAGCACGCAACCGGAATGTAAGCGCTGACGCAGAGGTGGTCTGTAGAGAGCGCGTCGCTATGTGCTTAGGAGGAAATGCTTCGTAAAACGGTGCTTGCTCCGCTGGCTTAGCGCCAGGCACGGCTCTAGACGTTCCCCCATTCCGTTCGAGGGGAAGAGTAGGCACAGACGTTAAAAACACACCAAATAGCCTTACGCCTGGTTCGGTACACAGGGCTGCCTACGCTGCAGTCCCAACCGAGTTCTCCACATAAAGTCATGTCTCCTTTGCTCCCAGCACCTGAGAAAGTTGCGTGAAAGAAAGACAAAGGCCATGATATGCCGGCCGCGTTTTCTGCGGCGTTGCCAGCCAGAAAGAACAGCGTTCGGTGTCATGGACAAAGCGAGGGAAGGAGGGCTGGGGAGTGAGAGAGGGAAGGGGAGCGAGGAAATCGGCAGGGGAAAAAGAAGGACATGAAGGAAGTTTAAAGAAGGAACATCAGGCCACGACTTGGCCAGGCCCGATCTCTACCAGATCCCTTCCATGCAGAACATTATAAAACCATTAGGGACTCTATCACATCAATTTAATTCATAATAGCAATTAACATTTCACGGCCAGAACACGAAGATGTAGACTCGCTTTAATGATCCGTGACCCTGTAGTATCGGGGAACACACGGTCACCCCCTCATGTAGCCATCATCAGAGCATCCCATCTAGCCAGCCTCTGCCCCCCTGGTCCTGTGTCCAGGTGAGAGCCTACCTGTGTCACGCCAGCAAGTCCCTAACCGGTGTCCACCTCAAGCCCACTTGGACACGGCGACCTAACGATGCTTTCAACTCTCCCGATTGTTTCATTTCCCGGCCCCACAACTCAGAGCCCCAGGACCTCTCCGATGGAGCGCTGGCCTGCACAGGCGGTGGTCATCTCATTGACCACCGGCCAGAGTCCTCACCGAGTCTAAGTTTTCCTGTATTTCATGTATCTCCGTGAAGAAGGCAGCGGCGAGCTTATCATTAACATGTGCAGGCTCTTGAGCCAAATGCTCGAGGCCAAGCCCTGCTTTCCCACGCCCTCACCATGTAAATGCTTGGACAGGTCACCTAACTTCCCTAGGCCAGTGGTCGGCAAACTCATTCGTCCACAGAGCCAAATACCAACCGGACAACGATTGACATTTCTTTGGAGAGCCACATTTTTTAAACGTAAACTTCTTCTAATGCCACTGCTTCAAAATAGACTCACCCAGGCCCTGGTATGTTGTGGAAGAGCCACACTCCAGGGGCCAAAGAGCCGCAGGTGGCTCGCGAGCCGCAGTTTGCCGACCACTGCCCTAAGCCACGATGCCATCGTTTGGAAACAAAGCGCATGCTCCGAAACAACTCGTATGAAGTGTGTAAAGGTTCTAGCCCACAGGAAGCACTCAGTTCAGTTCCCTGTCCAATCAAATGAGAGGACTGGCCGCTCCTAAAACACGCATCACCTCCCATACTTCCGGGCCTCCCCTTCCCACCCCCTCAGCCTGCACGGCACGCTCACTGGCCATCTCTCCAGACCCAGCTGTAAGTCCAGCTCCAGAAAGCCTTCCTGAATGGACCCAGCTGGAGCATGCCTCTCCTTGGCGTCCCTATACTACCTGTGTCGTTCTTTCTCCTTTTTGATGCATTCGAGCCGCACTGTTCTTTTATTTTTCAACTGATCCTAGAAAGAGGGAGGGAGGGAGGGAGGGAGGGAAGGGAGGGAGGGAGGGAGGGAGGGAGGGAGGGAGGGAGGGAGGGAGGGAGGGAGGGAGATGTGTGAAAGAAACATCAATTGGGTGCCTCCCGTACAATGCCTGACTGGGAACCGAACCCACAACCTGGGCATGCGCCCTGACGGGGAATCCAACCCACCACCTTTGGGTGCACAGGACGACGCTCACACGAGCCAGGGCTGCTCTGTGCCATTCTTGACACACGTGTTACAGACTCCCCGCCACCTTCACCAGCCCTCACACTGCAACCTCGGCGTTCCTTGGGCACCTAGCACTCTCTGCACGTATGTTAAGTCTAGACTACATGTATGTTTGCTGAATGAGCTAATGCGATGGATTCAGCTCCTTGGGATAATGACAGCAATGCCCCACTTCAGAAATCACTTCCGTAAGGACACACGTTCCTTTCTCGTCAACTTTCTCACTTGCTAGGAACAGGGGTTTCAAGTGGGCATTTTACGGCCTTGTTACCCCCAACCCCCCTTTTGTGAGGAAGTAGGTTGGAGACGAACGTAGGCTACGGAGGCGACAGGACGGAACAGGTTTCTCAGATGACACGGGAGCATAGCTCCGTAGTCATGTTGGGCCCCCCCACTCCCCCCCCCCCAAAGCACACGGCCCCAGGGGCACAGACAGGCCAAGGAAGGGCCTCCTGAGGGGACCGATGGCTCTGCTGTCCTCTCTCCAACCGACCCCCTGAGCGCACCGGGAGCACCCTTGCCCTTCATGGTGCGGACCAGGAGCCAGCAACGTCCCTTTCACAAACGCGGGCTCAGTGCCGGGTGTGGGCACGCCTCAGGACTGCAGGCGCCACGGTGCGCCGCCCAGAGAGCAAGCCACGCTGTACACTCGAGCTGGCCCGCGTTTATTTATTTTCCTTTTTTAATTTAAACTGAAAAAAAAATAACAACTCATGCATACCTCCCTCCCCCACCCCTGCCTCTGGCAACCACCAGCCTGTTCTCTGTATCTAGGAGCTGGGTTTATTGACCTACTTTGAGGTCGCGCACAGAAGAGCGCACAGAAGAGAGAGGATCTGATATCTGCCTTTTTCTGTCTGTCTTGTCTTACGTAGCGTACTGCCCTCAAGGCCCACCCATGTGGTTGCAAGTAGCAAGATTTCATTCTTTATGGCTAAATAATAGCCCCTATTTTATACACATCACATCTTCTTTTACATATATGTACATATACATATGCATGCTATTGTTGGAATTATCACAGATGTCTCCCATTTACCTGCTTCCACCCAGCCCCTCCCCACCCCCCAGGTCTTCGCCACCCTATTGTCTGGGTCCATGGGCTCTGTCCCTCGTTTGATCTGATCGGGAGGGACACTCTTTCAAGAGCTGTTGTCTGTCTTCCATTCCACAGCTCCTCCCCACTGGCCCACCGGCAATTGGCATAGGACTTCATCCCTGGGGCCAGGAAAAGGCGGTCTGTTGGGGGTAATTCTGTCGTCGCCATTATTAAAAATAAGTGTTTTCTCACATTCCTTTAAGCTTATACTCCAACGAAGAAGAAGAAGCCTTCCGATGATATAAAGACAATTTACGCTGTGGGCGACCAAAAAGCAAACAAAGGAAGCTACGGTAATCGATTAGTGAGATAAGGAGTACTGAGTAGTAATTTGGGGAGAGACTGGGTTTAGACGGCCCCTTTTGCTTAAATGCTGATAAATCCTCTGTTCTCTGCGGTCCAGTGACCGGTTTGGAGGGCTTCTTACCAGAATCTCACCTCTAGCCACTGAGTTAGTGTTTCAAACTTAACACGATAGCATCATTTTAGGAAAATTCAGTGAAGGTTCAGCGCTCTGAAACGAACAGTACATGAAACCTAACAAACTGCACCCTAACTTTATAATACTCGGAACGATTTTAGGCAACTCTGAAGTGAGTCATAAATCAAGTACGTGCACTGCAAAGCCACCGTGAGCTTGCTATTTATCTCACACGTTGCTGTGTCACGTGTCTGTCAGAGCTCACCCGAACCCAGAGGGCAGCGTCAACACCCTCCAATCAGTGGTCGCCAGCCTTTCGGACCTCACGGACCACCGGCTGGCGACCACAGCTCCAAGCGTTCCATGATCAAAAGTACAGGACCGTTCACAATGGAACACTGGCCTCCTCCCACTATTAAATTTCCAGGGGGAAGGAACGTGTAACAGTTAAGTCCCTCTGTTCTTATCAGTTAGCATCTAAAGAATAAAGTCCAAAATCCTTCCTCCCTGAGCCTGTAATCTGATGAGTCTCATCAAGATTCAGAAACCTGGGAAGAGACAGGGCTGCCTTGGGGGCAGCTGAATGTCACTCCGAACCACCGAGGTCGAGGCCATACATCTCGAAGCTCCATGGATCCCACGTGTATTTTTTTAAATATATTTTTAATTGATTTCAGAGAGGAAGGGAGAGGGAGAGAGAGAGAAACATCAATGATGAGAGAGAATCCTGCACGCCCCCTACTGGGGATCGAGCCCACAACCCTGGCATGTGCCCTTGACCAGAATTGAACCTGGGACCCTTCGGTGTGCAGGTAGACTCTCTATCCACTGAGCCAAACCGGCTAGGGCAGATCCCACTTTTAAATTCCAAAGACTTTTGTATAAAACACCAAAGGGTTCTACCACACACACAATGAAGACACCACCAGCCCCACATCTACTGAAATGCAGACCCTGAACCTACATTCTCAATGTCTGAAGCAATTATCTCACCCACGGTGATTCTCAAACTCAAGGGTTTCATGTAGCCCAGGCTGTTCTTACTGATATTTATAAAAACAAACTCAGTGGTATTGAATGAAAGGATGCTAGATGGAAAATCTTGTTTGCAGCCTCCCCAGGCTGCCATTCTAGCTGGGACAACTGTCGGGGGATCAGACCTATAAATAGAAGTCTAGTTGGGAGGCATTTTCCATGAAGAGATGAATTCGGAAGGTGCAGTGGTACCAATCAGGAACAGAGAGGGGCTGATCTATCTAGGCTCCACTCTAAGAAGAGTGGCATATATTATTGATTTCAGAGAGGAAGGGAGAGGGGGAGCGAAATAGGAACATCGGTGAGAGAGAAAATGCCGCTGCACAGGTAAATGGTATGTAAAATGGTAAAACCATTTTGGAAAACACTTTGGAATTTCTTAAAAGTTAAACACACACCAAAAAAAGAACAAATTTTAATACCTGTGACATTGTGTTAAGTGAAAGAAGCCAGGCCAAAAAGAAAAAAGAAAAAAAGAGTACATACTCTAGGATTCCATTCACATAAAATTCTAGAAAGTAAAATAATATTGTGTGAGAGGCAGAGCAGTAGTGTTAAGGGATGGTAAGAGCAAGATGGATGGATTACAAATGTGGGTGAAATCGTTTGAGGGTATTGGGGATGTTATTTTGATATCAGTGATGGTTTCCCAGCTATAGACATTCTAAAATTGATAAAATCATTTCATTTAAATAAGTGCAGTTTTTTAGACTTCAATCATACTTCGGTAAATTGTTGGTGTTTTTTTTTTTTCCAAAAAAATAAAACTAGTGTTTTTTTCTTTCATTTAGTTTTAGAACAGACACTAGGTGTTCATCAATCTCCAAATACATCCAAGAACGTCGTCATAAATTCATCAACTCCAGCTGTGTTTCAATCGAATGCGCGTGATAATGGTACCGAACAAAAGGTATAAAGTGATGTCCCGAACTTTTGTATGGTGATCATTACTTTACCGAACTCTCCCTTCTATGAGCAATCTCTTTCATGACGAGCAGGATACTGACTATTTAGGAACATTAGATTCTGTTCCTGAGATCTGATCCTTCTCCTTGAAACTGTTGTTACCTTTCTGTAAACGCATTCTATAATTTAGGAGGAACTAACCGAATCAGACATTTAGCAATGGTCCTCCTAGCTAATAGTCACTGAGCGTCTACTGGGGGCCAAGCTCTGTGCTAAGCCAGAGGCAAGGGAGGAGGAGGCAATGGGGTCACGTGGGGACACCAAGGCGAGACAAGCACTTGAGGACGCATTGTCTAGCAGGCCAGAGAGACACAGTCAAATGTCTCTACAATAAAATAAGGTTCTGGGATGAGGAATTTTGTTTCCATCCTAAGCAATGTGAATATATTCAGCATTCGATTCGAGTGAACTGGACTGTCTTTCCCTGAAGCAAACTGAGGGACTCTCCACTCTCTGAACCGACCACTTGAATGGACTCCGTGCTTTACACAGCAATGGAGTATTGGAAGAGGAATAAATGTGTACATTGCTACCTACCGAACTCAATTTCAAAATAGTTAGATTGGGGATTCCTGTGAGAGGTATCCGAGAAAGTTGTAAGACGTATTGTTCCTGAAATAATTTTCATGAGAGAATTCGGAGATAAAGGGGTGAAAACAAATCGGTATTTGTTTCATAGAAGGCAAAATCTTTTCAAGCACAGTTACCAATAAGTGTGTTTTTTTTTTCTCTTTAATGTTGTACCACATAGAAAGATGGAGTA
Source organism: Corynorhinus townsendii (assembly GCA_026230045.1). Classification (NCBI taxonomy): domain Eukaryota; kingdom Metazoa; phylum Chordata; class Mammalia; order Chiroptera; family Vespertilionidae; genus Corynorhinus; species Corynorhinus townsendii. Next base: position 933,181 of record JAPDVU010000005.1, read on the forward strand.
ACTAAAAAATCAAGTATTTCCAATGGCAAAGGTAAGAAAATGAAAAAATACAATTGTTTTGTTGCTGATTAAGAATATAATGACGGTGTCATCGCAGTTTTTCAAGCTGTTTGTTACACCTGATTACAAAAGTCATGGTTATCCTAGAAGATAAAGCGCGGTGTAAGACCGTTCACCATGGCGGGTGCTATAACGAGCCCAGATGTCTGAGTGACTGCTTTGTGAGTGTGGCTTTGGGAAGTCGCCGAGTGTGGGAATGCGGGTCCCGGATGGCTGTGTATAGTGACAGGCAGGGTAAGTTCCTGGCACTTTATGGCCCAGCAGGTAACCGTACAGAAATCTGTCCCCAGGAAGCAGTGCCAGCAGTCCCCCCAGACAATGCATCCCGTGTCCCAAATCCCCTGGAATGCACTGCACATTAAATAAGTATTTAGAGGGAAGGCGGGGCAGGAAGAGATTCACTAGAGATTAGCCTTACCCAGGACATAAAAAACAGGGTGCTGAAGGCCTAAGGCAGGGCGAGAACTGGGTAGAGGGGCATAATGGGGGAGGGGGGATATCTGTAATACTCTCAACAATAAAGGTTTTTTGGTGTGTTTTTTTAAAAATACACTTTTATTGATTTCAGAGAGGAAGAGACAGAGAGAGAAGCATCAATGATAAGAGAGAACCATTGATTGGCTGCCTCCTGCACACTCCTACTGGGCATGGATCAAAGCTGGGACTCTTCAGTCCAGAGGCCGCTACTCTATCCACTGAGCCAAACCAGCTGGGGCAAAAAAAATAATAAGTTTTTAGGTGCCTTGTTAGATTGCTGGAAGTCCCTAAAAAGTTCCTTCCTTCCTTAGATATGAACGCATATCTAAATATACAAGCAGAAACTGTCACACGTCTCCATCCAGGGGCCACTGACTGCCTCACATTCAATACAGTCAAATGCATCATCTTCCCGAGCCGTCCAGTTTCGCCCAGGAACAAAACCGAGTTACCGTGGACTCTTCCTCTTTCTCGTGGTTGGCATCCCAAAGTTGTCGCTTCCTGTCCAATCGGCCCTCTTCATTTCCCTGGCCCGCTCCTCTGTTCCATTCCCACAGCTCCTGCCCTTGCTTCCTCCGTCCTTTACAATGTCAGTACCCCTCCTCCCCTTCTTCCTCCTCTCCTTCATCCACCATGCATTTGCTGTGAAAGCATTCCTCCTAAAAAACAAAAAAACAGCCTTGGGCCCAGCTGGTGTGGCTCAGCGGTTGAGTGTCAACCTATGAAGCAGGAGGGAGGTCATGGTTCGATTCTGAGTCAGGGCATATGCCCAGGGTGGGGCCTGCAGGAGACAGCTGATCCATGATTCTCTCTCATCATTGATGTGTCTCTCTCTCTCCCTCCCTCCCTCTCCCTTCTTCTCTGAAATCAATATAAATGTATTTTTTTAAAAAAACACACAAACAACAACAAAACCCAACAGCTTAGGTCATTCAAGTAGTTGTAAGTTTTTCACTGCAGACTGAATGAAAGGAAAAGCTTTTTCGGCCATGGTCTGTGGTTGGTTATAGGGATTAAGCTGGTCATAATATTAAATAAATTAGGAGCACAAGTCAAGGATTTGAGACTTTTCCTTGAAACTGATGGTGAACCGCTGGAAATCTGTAGTCAGTGATCATTAAAAAAGGCCACGCTATCCTTTCATTTTTTTTTATCTTATTTTATTTTGTTTTATTCATTTTATTTTCCATGCTATCCTTTTAGATACTTCCTTAACTCAGACAAATCCCTCATATGGTAATCCAGCGACTGTGACAGCTCAGCAGGGAGAACCCTGCATCAGTTCTACTCCTTAACATTCACCCAGGCCTAGCTGGTGTGGCTTGGTGGGTAGAGTGTCGGCCAGCCGACGTTCAGTTCCGGTCAAGGGCACCTACCTCGGTGGGGAGGGCGCATGCGGGAGGTCACCGATCGATGTGTCTCTCTCACATCGATGTTTCCCTCGCTCTGTCTCTTCCCTTCCACGCTCTCTCTAAAGATCGACGGGGAAATGCCCTCAGGTGAGGACCGACCACACCTATATAGTCCCCCCTGCCCCAGCAATGTCAGCCCCGCTGTGTAAAAGCATCGCTTTGTCTTTCTAGGTGCCGCGAACACCTTGCCTCCGGACGTGCTTCTGTCCGCTCAGAATTCACCCACAAGAAATTTTCACAGATCTTCACAGATGTATTTGGAGCCTACGAAAACTGAGGACTACAACACTTCTTTTGCCCCAAACGCAAGCATGATGAACGAGGTACCGTTTCAAGACCCGCCTGGGTACAAAGCATGCCATTCGCCACGTGACCGCACGGAGGGCAGCTGCCATCCAGGCTGTGGACGGCATCCCAGCTCGCAAGGCTGGCCCGGGGCGGGCGTGGGGAGCCTGCTTTCTGGCATCCCTGCCTGACACAGAGTCTCCTCCTGGCGAGGCGGGGCCCTAGGGCTAGTCTCTGGAAAGGGTGTCATTTTTGCTGGGCACCTGACTGCTGGGGGGGGGGTGGGGGGAGGGGAATTGGGCGGGGCTCTTCAATGGAAGCCTGGGCGCGAGTTTCGCATGGAGTCCCCCGGAACACTGCGCTCCGTCAGGGGTCCTCCAACTTTTAAAACGGGGGGCCAGTTCACTGTCCCTCAGACCGTTGGGAGGGCCGGACTCTAGTTAAAAAAAAAAAACTATGAACAAATTCCTATGCGCACTGCGGGCCCGGGATGAGTCGGCTGCTAAGCAGGACAGGCAGCAGCACCTGGCGGGCCAGATCAATGTCCTCGGTGGGCCGCATGCAGCCCGCGGGCCATAGTTTGAGGACCCCTGGCTCACATCCTCCTGCAGGAGAGAGAGACAGAGAGCATGAGGTTGACTTCATGCGGCGTGTCCCAGACTCCGCCCGTACCTTCCCCTTCCTCCCGCCCCCCGCCCCGCGACTGGACCTACAGTGGGCCCTTGGCTTGTGATAAATCTTAGATGTGAGTACAAACACATTCTGAGTCCCGGTGGCTTAACAGATCACCAAATGGGTGAGTGCTCTTGTGGCCCTCCCAGGAGACAGCCGAGCCATTTTAAATTCTGTAAATTACAGACGTAATCGAAACAGCCCACAACGGGGATGCATCTTAAAAGCTGGCCTTCGAGGGACCTTCTCCAAATCTTAGATTTCTGTAGTGAAGCACATAGCCTTAGCTGATGTCCCCGTCCCGGGGAGTCCTCTGAGGATGTCTGTCTGTTTTGTTGCTTGGGTCACACAGAAGGACACAACCGCTGTCTGGACTAAAAGACAATACAAGAGATCGAGCAATGGCTACGACGCAAGTAAGCACCAGCCCTAGCCGCTGGGTAAAGTACGCAGTCTTTTCATCCATCCTTTCCGCCGCCCACCCTTCACCGGGCTCCTGACTGGTGCCAGGTCTGGGGCTGAACCCTGAGTGAAGACAACCCAGGGCTCTCCCCCAGGGCGTGGCTGTGACGTGAGGAGACAGTCCTGCCAATGATGCCCCCACAACAGAGTAAGTGCGGTGAAGACAGTGCGCGTGCCTACGCCCCAGGGCACGTAGAGAAACGGGAGGAGGGTTACGGACGTAGCAGACAGACGGTGAGCAAGGCTCCCCAGGAGGCCTAAGAGATGAGAAGCTACAGGAAGGCAGAGGGTCCTCCACACAAAGGACACGGCCCAGGGACTCGGAGGCATGGAAACGGGGTCCATGTGGGAACTAGACGTGTCTCTGTGTGTTTGGGCCACAGACTGCCTCTGAAAGACCAGCCGAGATGACACCGGCCGGGGAGGTCAGAGCAGCAGAGGGGAGGGTGCGTGCTGTGCCTTGCTAAAGCAGGGATTGGCGCTTCACGACAGGGAGTTTCTGCAGACTTTCGAACAAGCCCGTGATGACAGAGGACAAGCACCTACCGCAGGAGGGGAACTGCGGTTTTATAAGCTGCTGGGGAAGGGTACCAACTCTAACTCTCTTTCTCTGATAAACAGGGCCGCCGGCTCCTGACGCAGCCCAAAATTCTTTCCCTCCTCAAGTTCTCACAAATATGTGAGTATCTAAGGAAATTAATGTGTAGTTGTAAATTAATATTTTCGTAATTGCACAAGTTCTAGTCGACAGTGAATGGGGAGGGGTCCTCATCCTTGGAGGGCCCCTGGGAGGTGGTGAAGGTTCTGTCTTTTTCGGTCCCGCTCAGCACTAAGCTCAAAGGCTGAAGCAGACAAGGGGGTGTTCTTCCTTCCCCATCTGCCTCTCCTCCCGGTGGCCCCACACTTTCCCTGTGGGATCTTCAGACAGATGTGTGTTTTATGCCGTTTATACAGATACGTTTTATCACTCCTCTGAGTAGTAAAGCACGTGGGTCAGTACAGAAGGAGGAGGAGAAATGGGTGGGTCTCGGAGGTGGGTTGACAAAAATAAAGTTTATCCTTCCTTTTGAGTTTCTGTAGAAAAACTCTCAGATATAAACAGGAGACACTGATTCAATGATCAGACATTTTAGCAAAGGTTCCGTAGGTTTTTAAGTAATAACTAAATGATCCCCTTTCTTGACTTTACAGACAACTGAATCAACTACAAAAAAAAGTACGTATCATAAAATCCATTGATCAAGTAGCGAATTAATAATACTCTCTACAGTGTCATAATAGACAAAGAGCTGGGAATCCAATAATGAGTCATCATCTGTGGCCATTAGGCTCTCTCTTTGCCCTTACTTTCCTCTTTAATTTAATTAACCTTTGGGTTAGTTCTTGGATTTTGTAGGGGTCTAGAGTTCTTACCAAAGGGAATGCTGGCCTTGCAGGAAGGGGCCTCATGGGGCGAGAAGGGCAGGGGCATTAAGGGGCCTGCCCATTATAAGGACATCATCAGACACACACAGTCACGCTCCCATGGGAAACCATGAGTGACAGGGCTTTGCAGACTTGACTGATAGGCCGGGATGCCTGGGTCTGTCCCCCGCCATTTTCATAGGCAGAGAGCGAGTCACCCACGGAAGTCACGTAAAAGGCACCTGGTCGCCCACGAACTGAGACGCGCAGCAGATAGATAGGAGGGTAGGTCTGTAAGTCACAACCAGGTAGGAACGAATGAGGGGGTTGGAGGACTACACGTATTCTGACACGCTTTGATCACATGGACACCTGCTCACCTCATAGAAAGTGGAGCAAATAAAAAAGCTTCGACTCCAGGAATACGCCTCAGTTTAGTATTACAATGGGATGGAATGCACCTGGAAACGAGATTCTGTTTTCCCTATTTCACTGCATGGAAAACTTTAGGGATGTCTCTCTCTCATATCTCAAGGTTGGAAACACTCGCTCCCACCTAGCCTAAGAATGACACTGCAGGTCTGTGGCGTGTTACCTCTGATTATAAGAAAAACGATGTATATTGAATGTCTTGGTTTGTATGTGTTACTGTGGATTAGAACAATTACTTCCTCTGTGAAAATTTAGATTTTATTCTTAATGTAGTTGATTTAGGATACGATTATACAAGACAAGTATTACGCACCATATGCTATCATCCAACATATGTTGTACAATTGTACAACAAGTGAAAAAGTATCTTTCGGAAATTAAAGTGATTGGAGCAGGAAAAAAAATGGCTGTCCCTGGGGTGCCTCCAAACTCTCTCAAACGCATCAGGAGAGAGTGTGCGACCTATGTGTTACCTTTGCATTGAGTGTTGGCCTGAAGCATGGATAATGCCGTGCTAACGTCAGGCAGTATTTGGGGTGTGAACAGCCTCATTGCAAGAACCCTATGGTTTACCCTCGTCCCTATACAAAGCCTTGCATGCTTGGCTGCCCATCACTGTTTACAGCCTTTCTGCCTTACAAGTAAGAGTTTACAAACAGTCTACCAGTTTATGACAGGCGATACATTGGGCTTTTGCAAGCCCAGAGGAGATGCTCAGTAATGAGAGGTGTGCAGACTGTTCTGCTTCTACTCTTGGTCCTGTTCAATCAGCAACCATCCCGCTGACCTCTGAGGAAACGGTCACCCTTCCGTGTCTATTTCCAGCTCCAAAGGAGGAGTTCTCCAACGCCCCGACCGTGGCTTAACCCTCCTGACTCTGACAGAACCCAGTTCTAGCTCAGCCCTTGTTTCCTGTCTCAGCGAATGTTTCCTTCATCGCAGCTTCTTTTCTCGGCCTTCCTCCCCAAGACCCTGCACTGACCCTCTCTTGTTGGGTACAAAGGCATTCGGTCTCCGCAAAGCATTACCTCTGGGTTTTCTACCAAATAACCCTTAACCGTGAGCTGTAGTCCCTCCCCGATCACTGGCTCATCCCCGCCGCAAGGCGTGGGGTGAAGAGACGGCCTGTTTTCCATCCTCACGTGTTAGCTCAGCAGGTGCGTCTGCAGGCACCCACGTGTTTTGACGGCATCAGTTTTGAAAATACTTTGTTAGAAACCATCTGGTGTCTTTTCAGAAATTTGCTGGGTCACAGGCATGATGATGCTTCTTGCTAAAATACTTGCATGTCAGGGTTCTAGAGAGCAATTTGGCGATTTTCTTTTTTTCTTTTTTTAATCCAAAAGTCATATATCCCAGCAAAAAGAAAAAATGTTGGGATCGGGGAGAGTGCTGAGGGAATGTGAATCAAATGGGAACATATACAAAAATGTTTCACCGTAGAACAGATGAAACCAACTTGAAATTAATCAGAAAGTCTCCGTAGATTCTTTACCTGTTCTCTTTATGACCACGGTGAAAGGCAGTGACACCGGGCTTGTTGGAAAAACAAGCAAACGCTACCCTCTATCCCCAGAGAGAGTAAGTGGCTCCATGATTTTCCTTTCCTTCCTGCCTGCCTCCCTCCCAGGTGACATCTGACGAGCTGAACAGTATTCTTCAGAATATCATGGCCTGGGTGGTGGCCACGGTGACCAGCATCCTGTACCCGGCCATCACCAGGTACGAGGAGCGGCTGCGCAGCCAGGCGTATCCCCGGGCCGCGGAGTCCGTCCTGTCCTCGGAGAGCTCCAGCTTCTGCAGCACCTGCAGCGAGGGCTTCACCTGCGGCAGCTACACGACGACCACCACCAGGCCCTTCCCCGGGGCACCCCGCGCCTTCGCCGTGGACATCGAGCTCCGGCGCCCGCCCACGCCCCTGAAGCCGCTCTCGGCCCACGTGGAGCGGACGGTGGTGGAGAAGACCTACCACACGGAAGGCCCCCCTTCCGCCCACGTGGAGCGGACGGTGGTCGAGAAGACCTACCACGCGGAAGGCCTCCCTTCCGCCCACGTGGAGAGGACGGTGGTCGAGAAGACCTACAGCGCGGACGGCCCGCCCGTGACCACGTCCCTCACCTATAACACAGCCACCGGGGTCTATGCGCACCCCAAGCTCCGAAGCTGTAAGTCTGACAGTTACCTTCTGGCCTCGTTCGAGGGAGGCGCCCAGAAATCCAAGGATGCCACCACGGAGACGGAGAGGGACGGCCTGGAGGGCCCGCTGCTTCTGAAGCAAAAGGCCAAAGCTGAAATCAAGAACTTGGAGAAGATTTTTGTGAACTTTAAATGCCACCTCAAAGGGGAAACGGAGCTGATTTTAGAGAGCATCTTCCAGGAAATCATGTCCGACCTGACGCAGGCCATCCCCTCCATTTCTTCGGTCACCGCTGAGGTGTTCGTTGACCCAAGTGAGCCCGACCTGGGAGACTTCCTCTCCAACGTGGACATCAGCTGCGTGGCCTCCGAGATCGTGGAGAACATGCTGGAGAAGCTCCAGTCCGCCGTGGAGAAGAGATGCGTGGAGATGTTTGCGCAGGAAGACTGGCCGGTCGACATGGCCCCCAGCCTCCCGTCCATCGGGGAGTGCCTCCTGCCGTCGAGCGGGAGACTGCCGGCCGCCCCCCAGGCCCGCCCCGGGGAGCCCATGTGCGACGTGGCCGAGGACATGGTGCAGACCATCCTGGCGAAGCTGATGGCTCTGGCGGTGGGCAAGAAGGACGAGCTTCCCAGTCTGGCCTCCGCGGCGAAGCCCCCCCAGCCGCAGCGCACGCCCGGCCCCGCGGGCGCATCCCTTCGGAGAGCCCACGCCAAGGAAGCGGGCCCCGAGCCCGAGGTGGCCAACTTCCTGGCTAAAGAAGAAATACAGAGTTTAATCTCCAGCATCTTTGCCCGGTCCTCGCTGGTGGGCTACATAGAGGAAGCCATCAGCACCATCCTCGGCTACGTGCAGACCGAACTGAACAACGAGCGGCTGGTGGCGTCCGAGGAAACGGTGGTCTTTCTGCGGCTGCTGGACGACATCTTCACGCAGCTGCACCAGGAGCCCGTCAAGGCCGAGGCGCCCAGGGGCAGACGCCCCAGACCCAGACCCCCTCCGGACGCCGAGGAGAAGTACCGGCTCGCCGGCACAGCGCTCGCCAGCGGGGCCCGGCCCAGGAAGCCACTGCCGCCCATCAACGTGCCGGGCATGGTCCTGTACTCCGATGACAGCAGCGAGGAAATAGACAGGATCGTGGAGAACGTGCTGGACTCCTCTTTGAAGAGCGAAACGGCGAAATCGCAAGAATGGGGCTCTGAGTGCTGGTTCCCAGAGAGAAACACCCACTTGGACCGAAACAGCAAACCGCCCCCCAGGCCCGCGTCCCTCAGAAGCAAAGTTGTATTTTACGAGGGATCCAAGACCGAGGCTCCGGGTGCTCACAAGAACGAAGTTTTAAAGGGGAAAGCCGGCTCCACGAAAGACGCGCTGACCTTCAGCCAAGACCAAAAGCACCAAATACAGAAGGCGTCGGCGAACGTGATCCACGGCGTCCTGACGGAGATGCTCCATGACCTGTCCCCTCCGCGGGGCCCCGCAGGCGGGAGGGCCGGCAGAGCCGCCGCCGTCTTCTCTGGAGGACTGTCGGTGCCGGAGCAGCTGGACCAGCTGTTCTCCGTGCCAGAAGTTAACGCGGTGGCTCAGGACATAACAGAGGCCGTGATCAACATCCTCCACGCGACCCTGAGCCGCATGCCCGGCACCCCCCAAAGTCCCATTCCGTCCTCGGGGCGTCGGCCTCCGCTGGGCCGTTCTCACCCTCCCGACGTGGCCCGAGAGGCGCCGCATAAAACACCGCTGAAGATATGGTTTGACAGCGAGAAGAAGATGAAGTATTTGTCTTCACTCGACTTGGGCCCTGAGATCCCGTCCCCGTTGGGGTCTGAGACGCGTGAGGCGAAGCCTGTGGACGACATCTCGGGGGACATTGTTGACATGGTGTTCAAGAAGCTGAAGGGACTCGTTTACCCAAAACTGCACGTGAGCGCCACGCCGCCCTGCGCAGCGCCGTCCTCGCTGCGCCGCCAGCTGAGCGCCTACGCGGCCAAGGTGGTGGGCATCGTTCTGCAAGCGATCCAGAACGAGCTGGAGCTCGGCCAGGAAAGCCAGAGCCCGCCGGGAGCCGACGGCGGCGGCCAGCCCCTCCGAGGCAGAGAGCGCTCGGCTGACACCGACGACGCGGACTCGCTGGTCTCGGATCTCAGCAAGGACATCATGGCCTCCCCGTTGCTAACTTGCATTTGCGAGATGCTGTCAAGCACGCTGTCGGACCGGAGCAGCCCCTCCCTCCCTCCCGATGAGCCAAGGAGGCCTTCGGTGTCCTGTGGGCCTGACGGCATCGGCAAACCACCCGCGCTTCCCAGTCGGCAGGAGAGACAATCTTTCTACAGGTCCTTAGCGACACCGTGTGCCATCCACAGCGAGCCCAAAGGAAAAGACCGCCGAGACAAAGGCAAACCGCAGGTGTTGGACAGCATCGGGGAGACGCTGTGTGAGCTGCTGTACAAGCTCCTGGGAGCCCACCCGGAGGGCCCGCCGCCCCGGGAGAAGACGAGTGAGAACCGGGGGACGGCCCTGGAGCTGCCGCCCAACCTCCAGCTCCTCTCCCAGACCATCCTGGACAGCATCCTCGCCAAGCTGTGCAGGGCCGATGAGGACACCGCCGGCTGCGCGGCTTCTGGGGTGACGGCGGCTGCCTCGGAGTGCCTGGAGATCGATAACCTATCGTTCAAGTCGATCATCGAGGAAATGGCCAAGTGCACCGACATCATCTCCAGCATCCTGTCCCGGATGCTGCGGGAGAGCAGCCGGGAGGAGGCGGGCAAGGACGCGAAAACCGTTGCTCCTCCCGGGCCTTGCAAAACAGGGAGCACGAGAGAAACGCAGCCCAACCGACTGACAGCCATGGCCGCCGACATCCTCAACGTGGTGTTTGCGAAGCTGGAAGGGTTTGCCAGTGGCAGCCTAGGGGCCCTGGGCCCCGTCAGCGAGGGGAGCAAGGCCAGCGCCAAGGTGGAGCCGCCGGGCGACAGCACCAGCGAGGCCGTGGACGCCTGCGAGGAGCTGCTGCGCTCGGCGCTGTACATGCACGCGAGGAGGGCGTCCAGCACCATCCTGAAGGCCATCCAGACGGAGCTGGGCGGGAGCCCTGGGGACCTGCCGGCCAGCGCCAAGAGCCCTTCCCCGGAGAGACAGCTTCTGAAGAACGTGATCAACCTGATCTTAGACGCGGTGTCCTCAGATGTGTTTGATGACGCCGGGTCCCAAGGGAGAGCCATGGAGTCCTGTGGGTACCGGCCGACCTACGGGAACTTCCTTCCCGGAGGGGCCGAGCCAGACCCGTGCCTAGAAGACGCTGCGCCTGCAGAGAAGGAATTCGGGGCCGAGGGAACACTCCCGAGGGAAGAAACGCCACCGGGGTCTCTGAAGCAGTGGGTTCTGGAAAGGACCCTGAACAAAATTGAAGGGAAGCTGAAGGAGCCACAGAAATCCCCCATCGTGCCCATTATCAGGAACATTTTGAACGAGATTTTCCAAGGGGTTCTGGTCAACCAATCAAACGTGCTTTCTCTGTCCTGCCCTCCGCTAAGGGGCGCCGCCCCGCATGATGTGGATGGCGAGCCGCTGGCTCCGACGTCGTCGGTCCCGTTCATAGACCAAAGGACGGGCCCTCTGGTGTCCGAGGCTGATGTCACCGCAGTGGTGGGGGACGTTGTCACGACCGTGCTGCATAAGCTTTACGCAGCAGCCATGACGCAGAGAAACGCAAGTGAAAACAGGTTCAAAACCATCACCTTCTCAGCGAACGTTTCTTTCCACGTCCCCGCCTGCGCGGAACCGTCCTCAGTCGCCGTGCTGGATGGGAATCCGTGCCCTGTCCCACCCAGACTCAAGGCCAAAGGTAACGTGGCCGAAGATATCATCCAGGAGATACTGACAAACCTAGAAACCTTCACTACTTACAAAGTAAAATCTCTCTTTTGTCCCCAAATCAAGTTCACAGTCCCAGTGGCTTTCCCTGTGCAGCACGACCAGAGCATTCTGAGCAAAGCGTTGTCCGCCCAAGGCCTGTATCCAGATGAAGGGTTTCCTTCCTGCTCCACGGACCGCGTTCTGAAAAAGACCAACTCGTGCCAGCTCTCTTTACATAAACTAAACTCACACGCAACGGAAGTGGCCAGAAGAATTTTACAAGGCATCAAACACGGCTTAGATCAGGAAAGGGAAAGTCCCTTCTTAACGCACAACATGGTGGTTTCTGAAGGGATCGCCAGCCAGATCGTCGACACGGTGTTAGCGATCGTCTCGTCCAGAGGCCAGTTTGGCAAGCACGACCCTGAGGACGAGCTCCGCCCGGGCCTGCAGGGAGGCGTCGTCAAAAGGATGTTCCACGGGACTGCGTATCGCAAAGAGCTGCAGTTTCAGATCCAAGATGTCATGGAGGGCATCCTCCGTGACATCTATGAGAAGACGCTGCATCAGAACAACCTGGCCCTCGCCACGCCCGTACCGGGAGGCCTCCGAGCTGACCGGCCTCCAGCCGCCGACAGGGAGCTGCCCAGCGAGGGTGCCAACCAGATCGCCCCGCCGCTCTCCGTCCCCAAGTCGGACGTCCTGCTGATGTCCAACGACATTGTGGACCTTGTCCTTCACAACCTCGGCTCGGCCGTCACGCTCGGCATGAGGCCAGAACACGCTCCTCCTCCGGCGAGACCGCCCCTTCCCTTCGGTGACAGGTTCCCGCAAGTGGAATGCCACCTGCCTCCGCTCATGGGCTCCCGGAGCGACGCAAACGCGGAGTGTTTTCCATCGTCCGAAAACGGGAGGTCCGCGTATGCCGTCGCGCGTCAGATAACCATGGTAGAGAGGGAAGACCCCGCGAGGCCCGCCCCGGACCCCTGTGAGGAAAATGCTCACTTCATCACCACAACTATTGCCAGCCAGCTAGAATCTTTCGCCACCAGAAGAATAGACGCATTGATTACTCTTGCTCTCCAGCCCAAAGAAAAGCCGTTTGCTAGCCCTGGCCTGGAGCCCGGCGAGCCAGATGATGGCCTTTTGCGTGACCCAAGCCACAGGGCGTCCGCGGTGAACGTCCACAAATTGCCCACGGGGACGATTCTCGGCCAAGAACTTGCAAATCCCACATTGGTGAGTTACGGACAAACGCGGGGACCCACCCTTCACCTCTCCCAAGCGAGTCTCAAGGAATACGCTGACATCATTGCCAGTGTCGTTTTGAAGCTGATTAAAAATGACCTGGACCTAGAAATCCAAAGGGCGTACCTATATCCAAACAAGATTTCCCTCCAGGAAAACGTCGCCATGAGTGAGATTGTCAACAACACCCTGAAGATTTTAAACGCTAAGAGATCTGTCAGGGAACTTCCATTCTACGCAAAAGAGCCTCCTGGCCCGTTTACACCATTAGCTGTGCCACCTGCAACGCTGTTGGGACAGAGCGAGCTGGACAGAAACACCCCCTTACCTCCGTTTGCACAGCGCCCCTCGGAACCGAGCCAACGGCGAGTGGGAAAGGGCAGCCAGAGGGCTATTTTGGAAGAAATATTTATGAGACGCGGGGAATCCAATCCGAAAGAAAACACCGCCCTGCTTACGCCAGTGAGAGAAGTTCTGAAGAAAGTGTACCAACAAGTCGTGAAAATCCAAGGCCACTTGCCGCCATCCAACGAAACCTCCTACGCCGCGTCTAATTGTAAAACTAAGACAGCAGACATCACACACCGACACGGCGTCCAGTCACACATCAACAGCACAGCCAATGACATCGTCGAGAGTGTCCTGGGGGAAATGTACGCCGTGGTGGTGGCCTCCTTACACGAAAGTCGCCCCAAGGAAGCCTTTGAAGACAACGGCACCTGTCCTAAGCCACCCTCCTGCGCGGGAGAAGCTAAGCCAGCAGGAAGAGGAAGGAATCCCACGGCGTACCTGATGCCGCCGGCCTATCCTTCCCCAGGCGCCCCAAACACCCCCCTGCTCGAAAGCAGTTCCCAGCAGCCCTCGCCGCTGCAGGTGGGGAAGGAGTTAGTCCAGATGGTTCTCGATAAGATCACCCGTTTTGCCTCCGCTTACCTGGAAGAGACCCCGGAAAGATATGCTGAGGAGTTGCAACCACAAAGGCTCCAGAGCCTTAAAGTGAACGGGAAGGGCAGCCTCCAGCCAAGTTTTAAAACAAGCTTAAAAGCAAAATCAAAAGTGACTTCTCTGCCTAACTTGAAGACAAAACCGCCCCTCGGCCCTGCTGGCGCTAGGGCCAAAGGCAAGACCAAGGCGGGGCCTGGGGAGAGGCCTCCGAAGGGCAGCCAGTCCAAGACCTCCCTGGGGCTGCCACCGCCGCACACGCTCACCCCCGGGGACGCCAAGGGCGCGCGGGGCGCCAGGCTGCCCGCCGCGGACCTGAGAGCGCACGCCGCGCGAGTGACCAGTGCGATCCTGGAGACGACCGTGAACGAGTTTGAAAAGGCGAAGCAAACGAGAGCCGTGGTCAGCGTGAAGGCGTTGCCATGGGACCAGATCGTGGCGGCAAATAGGCTCGTTTGCGCCGTTCTGCAAGGGGTGTACACGCCAGGCACCCACAGCCGGGCCCCTCCGAGCACATTCGCGGCTCCGGCTCCGGCGGACCTCAAGCCTTCCCTGGGGCACAGGGGCGTGGGGGGCTTCGCTGAGAAGCAGGCCTGCTTTTACTTGGAAAATGTCTCTTCCCAGCTGGAGCAGATCTTCCCTAAAGACGGAATGTTTAGAAAAACGTTTGACAAATGGCAGGCAGAGGCAAATGACATGGAAAGTGAAAAATGTAACTTGCTGGTAGTGGCTGAAGATGTTTTGACGGTAATTTCAATGAAATCGAAGGAATTAGAATATTCTCTTTCCCTTTTAAATCTGACGCCCCCTGAGGACTGGGAAAGCAGGCTCCATAACCGCTTTAAAGGGACGCCTGCGCGAGCGGAGGTTACCAAGGCGCAAATTAACATGTTCGCGAGGGAAATGGTTGAAATGCTACTGGAAAAACTACAGCTGTGCTTTCTGTCCCAGATGCCCGCCCCAGACAGTAAGGACGCTCTAGCAGCAGGTAGGAAAGAACACACAGCTCAGAGCAAGCACGGCTTTCCGGCCAAGGACGTCCTCAGCAGCGTGCCAGTCTACTGCGTGGACACCCAGGACCCAGTGTCCCTGGGCTCTGCCCAGCAGATTGTCCTGGACATTGTGGAGAGGGTGCTAAGCATGCTGGAGTCCTTTGTAGACCTGCAGTTTAAACACACCTGCAGGTACGAATTTTCCGAAATGGTGAAGATGCCCGTGGAAAGCCTGCTTCCTGGCCAGCAGAGACCGTTCAGCAGAAAGATGCTGCCCCAACTGCACTCGCTGAAAAAGCCGGCTGATGACTCCAGGTCCAACTCCATTATCTCCAAGGAAGACGCACAGAACGTTTTCCTGCAGGTTCACGCGTTCCACTCGGAGCTGCTGACATGCGCGGTCACCATCACCAGCGGCATGCTGGGCGTCATCAAGAGCAAGCTGGACAAGGAAATAAGCCAAGCGGAGCCACGGGGCAGCAGGCTGCACGAGAACGTGGCCGCGAGTGACATCATCGGCGCCCTGATGGACCAGTGTACCCACGTCAGCAAGTCTCTGATCAAAAGCCTCCCGAGTTCGTTCCCAGGAGTGGAAAACACCTACATCGTTAATCACTTTGCCTTGGCACCTGATATGAAAACCCCCAAGTCAAAGGGAGTTCGTTTTGGGAATGGGCCGCCCCCGGTTAGCGTTCCTGGTTTGGTGTTGTATCCGGAAGGCGACATGAAGGAAAGGTACCGGGCTCCACCCAACGTCCCTTCGTATGCCAGAGCCTCTGGAGAAGGCCCGGTCAGAAGCTCAGAGCCCATGGCAAGGCCTGACTCGGCCTATGCGCCAACGCCCTCTAGAAACAAGGTCCCAGGCCACGGCCCCCGGGAATGGTCATTTGATGGCGCCATGCCAGGAACCGGCTCCCTCCCTGAAGGCACTATCTTACAAAAGCTGTCTAAGAGGGTGACTGAGTCCACAGAAGAAGCATTAAAGCAAGGCCTGTCCTTCATAGAAACGCGAAAAGCTAAAAACCCCAAAGTGTTTCATTATGGGGCCCCAAAACCAGTTGGCGGGCCTCGCCAAACTCAGACAACTGTTTCTCCCCTCAAGATATGTTTGGCGGCAGAAAATATTGTCAACACTGTGCTGTCCAGCTATGGTTTTCCTAGTCAACCACCCACCGACGAACGCACGGAGACAATGAGACCGTTTTTCATATCCGCGCCGAGCCCTGGAGGACACGGGGGTGAGAAGAGAAGCGTGCTTGCCATGTGGGGTGACAGGACCGGCTGCATCCCCAGAGGAGGAAGCAGAAACCCGGAAGCCAGCACGGGATACTTTTCTTTATTGCGAAAATGGGAAAGTAAGAGCGACCCGAAGGTCAAGACCGGGCAGGAATGTGAAGTCATTGCTTTTGCTGATCACGAACTGGGTCCAAATGAAATTAATTTGGTAGCAAGACATGTAACCACCTGTGTGGTCACCTATCTGCAGAACTTCAAATCTAGAGGTAAGCAAGAGAGAGAACCTCCGGTAAACGTGGACGTAATTTAGAAGGAAAAACAAATAGATGTGTGTGTAACGGTCTCTAGAAGGAGTTGGACCATCTTTCTGAAAACAGCCTGGGGGCGGGGGTGGGGGCGGGTGGGGACCTGGTACCTCTTACTGCGTCAGGACCCTGACCAAAGGGTCCCACATTCACGTGGTTGGGACCGGACAGGGTGCGGTAGTCATTTTCCCGCGGCGCAGACGAGAGAGAACGGGACTATGGGAGGGCGGGGTGGGGCACGGGGCCTGGGCTCCAAAGAGTCTTTAAAATTCTCGTGCGTGGCTTCTTCACGCCAAAGCCACAGCTAGCTGATTGCGGGCTAGCAACTCGCCTTTTCACGGTGTCCAGTTGACGTCTTTGCCATTATTAGTCACAGCTCACAAGAGCCGTGGCATTCAACATCTGGGGTTTTATTGATTTTGTTTTTGTTTTTAGTACACATCTTTATTGATGTCAGAGAGGAAGGGAGAGGGGAGCAAGAGACAGAAACATCCGTGACGAGAGAGAATCATGGATGGGCCGCCTCCTGCACGCCCCGCACTGGGCACTGGGGATCCAGCCCGCAACCCGGGCCTGTGCCCTGACGGGGAATCGAACCCTGACCTCCTGGTTCCTGGGTTGATGCTCAGCCACGGAGCCACGCCTGGTTTTGTTTACATTGCAGTATTCTTACATTCCTTTACGGCGTAGTTCTATAAACATGTTCCTACAAAGATATTTTCACTCCAGAATGCTTGCCTGCGTATGTTAGGGTGAACCACATGTAACAGCCATTCGTGCATGTCCAAACCTGCTGATTACTGGCAATGTCATAAAATGGAATCTAACAATACGGTAATAGCCCTGAACTGCATCAATAATTCCAGTCACCAGTAAGCGACATAACCAGTCCAGACACATCACTTGCCCAACATTCGAAATGTGAGAGCACATCCTACCAGCCCTGCCCTGCAGGCAGAGGTCACTTTCCAGCCTTAACGCTGGCATTTTGCCGGAGGTGAGCAGTTGCATTAACTGCAGCTACGAGCTCCTAAACAAGGCCTGACTGCACTTAATGAAGGAAAACTGAGTCGGCAAAAGCAGATTTCTGACTCCGTCCCTTTGGTGCCCGGTGCCTTCCAGGGATCTCACTCCTGGTCCTCCTTTCACGTGGAATATTCCTTCCTCCATCTCAGCATGGGACCCTCTTTTCAAGGAGTCAGAGCTCAGCTAAACCAGAGACCCGTCTCCTTCCAGACGCGGGGGTAAGGATAGACGATTGTGTCCTGAGGGAGTGATGAGAGCCAAGACTGGCGCTCTGACCAGCCCTCCAAGGAGCTGGCCACCCCAACCAGGTGTACGATTTGCAGTGAACACGTTGTTGAGCGGAAGAGAGAAGGGAGGCCTTCGCCTGGCTGGCTTGGCCTCCCGTTGTTGTGACAACCCACAATCTGGGGGTTAGAGACATCCTGCCATGACCACGCACGCCTTGCACTTCCGTGGTGAGCACCATTCTCTTCCAGCGTGTTCTTACGGCCACACGACTCCTTAGTTTCCTGCGTAACACACAGCATACCATGAGACGTTTTGACTCAAAACATGTCCTCAGTAACTAAACGAGGTCCCCATATGTCACTGCAGACATGCGAGGGTGTAAAACTCAACTTGAAACTCGTGTTTCTGCCCCAGAATGTCCAACTTCTTAGAGCCCATAACCCTCGAAGCAAGTCAGACATCAGCCCTTGACTTAGGATCTTAACTCTTCAGGGTTAATTTTCTCAACTTTGTGGCTAAAATTACGATGCCACTAGATGGGAAATAAATATCAGAAGAAAACCCAATTTCTTTCTTGACTAAATTTTTCTTTAGTGAAGTGTTCCGAAGGTGATATTCATATATATCACCATAGTTACCACTATATTGAATTTTCCATACTTAATGCATGCCACAAATTATGTTTTCTTTTAGAAGTGTCCAGTGAGCTGATGTCGATTGTTTCTGCCCTGTCAAAGAAAACATACGCGTCCGAACAGCGTCTAAGGAGCATATATAATGATTCTTCGCTTTACCAACTTTGCGAACATCTCACCGAGTCTGTCATTTGCCATTTAATTTCGAGCATTTCTGATGGCATCCCAGGTGGCAGAGGAAGTGAGAAGGCATGGGAAAGCCAAAATTCAGGATGTAACAAGATTATTTCCATGGATTCTCAAGTATTTGAAAACAGGTCGATTTCTATTGGAGAACTTGCTTTAAATATTTCTGAAATCATTACTAAAATCCTTTTCAACAGTAACATTATAGAGCCTGACATTGCACAGCAAATGTTTTCTTCCAAAAAAAAGTACATTTATTGCCCAGGAGTCACTGCTACTGACTTTGACCATCTCTTCCAGGATCTCTTAATAGGAGTGATTCACGTACTGTCCAAAGTGATAGGAATAACTCATCACCTGGAAAGCAATGGAAGTAAACCGGTGTCCATGCTCAGAAGCAACAGTGTGTCCACGTGC
The DNA here is from genome assembly GCA_026230045.1 of Corynorhinus townsendii. Lineage (NCBI taxonomy): Eukaryota > Metazoa > Chordata > Mammalia > Chiroptera > Vespertilionidae > Corynorhinus > Corynorhinus townsendii. Next base: position 951,592 of record JAPDVU010000005.1, read on the forward strand.
AACAAAACAAACACCGTGAAAAGACAGATAAGTTGCAGGAGTTGGGAATCATCCACTCACCAAAGTGAACATCTCATTCAGAAAGATAAACTGAATTACCTGGCATACAAGTTGGACAGCATCGTCAGTAGTCTGAAGACTCGTGAATCCAAAGAAGTCGTCAACAAGGTCTTCAATATTGTTTTGGATTTATTTTTGCCAGATGAACGCCGAGGTGAGCCCACGGATTCTTGCGAAAAAGCAAGGAAATCTTTATCATCCTCGAGTAGTAACGCAGGGCTCACCCCCAAATCTGTTTTTCTCCTCAACGTCGTGTGTGAGAAGCTTATCAGAACGCTTTTGGAAAAATGCACCCACACTGTGTTTCTTGACCGTGGCCCTCTTTCTGATGGCGCATCTGCAGAAGAATGTCAGCTTTTAAAAATGCTTCAGAATGTAGAAGACGAGGACTTTGGTGACTGTAAGGGGGCAATGGGCTGTGAACAGCTCCAAGGAGATTACATGTCAGATCTCTTGGAAAATCTGGCAGAAATGGATCCAGATGTATTGTCATCGGACTCCACGCTCACCCTCATTTCCCACAGCTTGGTTAAGTCCCTGATGGACAACCTATGTCAAAATATTCAACTCCCTCACAACCCACCTAGCGCAAGCAAGCATTTAAAGGGTAGAACACAGGAAAGACAGTTGGGTGCCATAAAAGCAAAAAGGCCAGGATTAGCAGGATTCAGACAAGGTAAAGGTTCTTCCGGCTTCGCCAGCTGTGACGGTCACGCTCTGGCCGGATCCCTAAATCTCTCCAGCGCGGTCGGCTCCAAAACACAATCACCGTTTGACAGGAAGTGTTCAGTAAGGGCCTCTCCTGCGTCACCTCGTAGAAGGCGGGAAACAGCCGTCCACAACAAGATGCATCGGGGGACTGGGAGCACGGGTGTTTATTCGGCCACATTTCTGGAGGAAATCATTTCAGAGCTCTTTTTCGATCTGTCTGCTTCCCTGTGGGGCAAAAATGAAATCATCACCGAGGCCCATCTCAACGAGATGAACACACTGCTTGTCCACAACGTGGTGAGGGAGTTTGACCGCGCGCAGACCGCTGTTCTGCGGGACGTGGAAGAGAGGCTGTGCTTCCCGCCGGTCCAAAAGGCACTGGTGCGTAGGGTCGTTGACTCGGTTTACCCCGATGTTCTCCAGAAATATCAGCTGAAAGTGACCTGTGGGGTGAACCTGGCACATGACAACACCTCACTCGCAGGACAAATCACCAACGGCATACTGTTAGAGATCTTAGACTACCAGCTCCCCCCTGGCTTGCGGCAAAAGCTCAGCCCTGACTCCTCCTGCCCTCTCGACGCGGAAGTCATCCTGCAGAAGCTGCAAGGGTCCCTGGGAGAACTCGCTTCCGGAGCCAGGCCTCCGGGGGGCTACAGCACCAGGGTGCCGTGCTCCTTCCTGGAGGAAATGGTCAGGAGGCTCCTCGCGCAGCTCACTGCTCCGCCCGGCAAGGCTCCCTCTCGGGGGAGAAGGGAGTTCACCAGTTCGGGTTTCAGTGAAATGTCTAACCGTATCATAAATAAGGTCCTATCGGCCATTTCAAAACACAAAATCTGGTTCACCATTTGTGACAACCCACAGCTCTACGCAGGGAAAAACACCCAGAAGATGGTGGATTCTGTGTATCGTAACCTTCTGCAAATGTCTGACTCCCTCGGCGCGATCCAGAACAGCCTCGTGAGCCGAAGCCCAGTCATGGTGGACCGAATAGCCAGCGTTATTATCCAAGAGATTATTCAGAACCATCTTCAACCATTTCTGGGTGGAGAAGGTGTGCCCCGCCCAAGCACTCCCCGGGACGCGATATCCAACATGGTCAAACGGGTGCTCCGGGACGTCACGGAGTCGCACGGACCCGCGAGGCCCGCGCCCTCGGGCGTCTTCCCGCACACATTGGACGAGCTCGTCTCCTCCGTGTACCAAAACGTGTTGCAGCAGCACGGGCTCGACCCCGAGGGGGACAAGGAGTCTGGAGACTGCGCGACGTTTGTGGGACAAGCCGCCAACCTCACTGTCACCGCCACTTCCGACTCCCTGCTTCCGCCGCCATTCTCTGGCGACTTGTCATCTCCCTGTTCTGTTCCCACGGCTGAGAGCACCCTCCAGGACATGGTTCGCGACCTCAGGAAAGCCGCCATGCCAAGCCCGGGTTTACCCCCGTCTAACACCGTGCTGCCGTTCGCGCTGTCGGAAGACATGATCGGGGCGCTGTTATCTAGAATCTTTTCCTCTGCATCCGACTTTGTGCCCAACACAGACGCTCTAAAGGATAGGTCAAGAGTGAATTTCAATGAAATCGCCTCCAATATAATCAGCGACATCAGGATGAAGATTTCTCAGCATGACATCCAGTTCTCAAAAGATGATGAAGAAACCAAGTTCATCTATTCGGAAGAGGACGTCCAGCACCTGGTGGACTCGGTCTTCGAAAATATTCTCCAAAACGCCACATCTCAGGAGTCGGTTGAACAAAGTATCCAAGGCAGCAACGACGACGCTCTCATCGACAGAATAGCAGGCTTCATCATCAAGCATATCTGTCAACAACACCTGCAGCCGTTTGTGGACCGAAAGGCGTTGCCTTCCCCCGCAGACACACAGCCCGACGCCGAGCAGCGGCCATGGCCTCCTGCCAGCGTTTACTCGGCAGCCTTTCTGGAAGACGTGATCTTCGGGGTTTTGCGGAAGATATTCCACAGGGTGCTGGGCATTGTGCAAACAAAATCAGCCAGAGGCTCGGAAGACGAGCTTTTGGATAAAGCTGGGAAGCTCATACGTCTGATAGCAGAGGAGCTCTCCCGAGCCCCGGTTCGCATCCTGGAGAACGCCGAGGAGCAGGGCTGCCTGCCCCCGGTGGAGAGAGACGTCCTCCAAAGCATTGTGGACCTGGTGTTCAGCAAAGTGTTGCAAGAATATGACATGGACATCCTGCCCCATTACGATTTTCTGAATGACACCGAGACCTTGGCAGCACGGGTGACTAAAAGCATCCTGGCCCACACGTTTGACTTCCAAATCCACCCCACGCTGATGGGAAAGCTTCCTTTTAAGTCGTACACCACGCTGAATGTCGACGTCCTGATAAAGAAAGTCCAGCATTACATCACTAAGTCGCGGTTCCAGAGACAGGCGTCGACGCTCTACACCACCCTGCTATCGCACAGCCACCTGGAGAAGGTCGTCACCCAGCTGGTCTCACAGGTGGGCCCGCTGGCCTCCGGCGCAGCGTGCAGAGGCGCCTCTAAGTCGGAGTTAAGTGATTCCGTCCTAAAACTCATACACGAAATTATGTCGATCATTTCCAAACATGCCATCTGCATCGTCAAGCATGGCAGTGACAAAGAGAGCATGATTTCCGAGAGAGACGTCCAGTCCATGGTGGGTTCCATCTACGCCGACCTTTCACGCTCCGAGCTCTACCAGTCTCTCACAAAGGATAAGCAAGGGATGAGCAGGATGCCTGTCTCAAAAATCGCGAGTTTCGTCATAAAAGAGATATTTAACCACCACCTACAGTCCTTTTTACCCAACACAGGCCCCTCGGCGGCGGCTGATGACAACGGTAAACAGAAGGCAGCCGACGCTCAGCAAGGGAAGCTGGCTCTCGTCGTGAACTCGGCGGCCTTTCTGGAGGAGGTCATCGCGGAGCTGCTGTGTAAACTCCTGTACGCGTTCTCACACAACGTCCTGGCGGCTGAGCACCCGGACATGGTGAAAGGCACAATTACCGACATCGTTACGATGTTAGTAAAATCAATTGCTCTGGAGTTCACCATGTCGGAGATTGTCGTTTCGAATTACTTCGATGACGATGTGTGTTCTTCGGCAAGATACAAAGAAATGGTCCAAAACACCGCCAGCCTGATTTATGAAAAGATATTGGGTGAATACAAATCTCTGATTCAAGTCTACAAGGTTATGCAGAGCGACACGACGTCTTTCGGCAGGAAAATTTATCATCTACTCTTGGAAGAAATTTACGATCATCAGGTGCAATCGTTGGTGTCGGGAGAACTGGTGTCTTCTTCCTGTTCTTCCCTTCAAACTGATAACATCATCAGAAACGTGCTGAATGTCATCACGAAGGCCAGCCCCGCCTCCCCGTGCGTGACGGTGCTGCCGCGCGCGCTGTTGGAACGCATCGTTTACAAGCTCATCACGAGCATCTTCCCCCCCACCCACACGGAGAGCGAGTTCCAAGAAGAAGGCGTGTCGCCAGATGATGAGTTTGTGGCGGTAGCTTCCAAACTGACAGACGAAATCATCAAAGAAATTACGGAACATGAAATCCGTCTGGCCAGGGCAGAAGAGAATGCGGAGAGTACCCAACTAGAAGTGATTGAGACCTTGGTTGACTCAATATGTAACAATATCTTGGAAAAATCTGAATTTCAAGCTGAAGTGCAGAGAGACGCAGACAAAAAAGCAGGCTCATTCCTCAGTAAAGTCGCAGGCTTCATTATGAGGGAAATTATGGACCATCATCTGCGGCCATTTTTACAGGGGGACGGGGGCTCTGCACTCACCAAGCCTGGGAAAGAAAGGACTCAGTCTTCTCTCTATTCAGCTACATTTTTGGAAGACGTAGTGGTTGACCTTGTTCGCAAATTTTACTCCCTCCTAAGTATTACTGAAGATCCCAAGAAAAAGGGGGTGCCAGAGACAGACCTTGTGGGGTTGGCTATAAAGTTTGCAAACTCGCTGGTAGGAGAATTCAGGAAAAGTGAAATTAAAGTTCTCCCGAATGCTGAAGAAGTCTTTGCTTTCCCACCAGTTGATAAAGAGACGGTGGACAAGATATCCAACTTCGTGTACGATCAGTTCATAGGGGAGTATGATGCGGATGACAGTCCGAAGGACACTAAAGATCACGTGCTAATAGAAACGATCGCTGCCTTAGCCCAAAAGGCAATCTCTGCCTTCAAAATCCAGCCCCTGTTTTCAGGAGGCTGGTCTTCCGCCTTCTTCTCGTTTCTAAATCCCGATCACATCACCCAGAGGGTTCAGCACCTACCACAGAAAACCGCTGCGCCGAGCAGCACAGGCCTCCAAGGAAACCAACTCGCTTTTTCAGAACAAGCCTACCAACACGCTTCCCCCGCCTCAGACCGGACACACGCGCTGGGAACTCTGGAACTAGACAGAGGCACGGCAAACCGGAAGAAAAGCCTCCCCAGTGAGGAGACGTCCGTTAAAAAAGGCGAGCGCCAAGACCGGAAGGTCACCTCTCTGACGAGGACAGTGAAATGCAACCTGGTTAACCTGCTGTTGGGGCCCGCTGCAGGTGTGGCCACTAGAAAGAAAGAGAATGAAAGTAAAATGTCAATTTCAGTTAAAAATTACACCAAGGATGTGTCCACGGTGACCTCGCCAGCTACCAGCGTGAAAAGCAAAGACAGTCCCAAGTCAAAGTGGAAGGGAGCGCAGAAACATAACGAGCCTGAGAAGAAAAGCAAATCGGTGGCCACAGACGACGAGAAGCAACGTACGGAGGCGCCCACACAGCCGCCGCTCGCGACGGAGAGGAAGGAGGCAACGGTCGGCCCGAACGTGGACACAAACAAACGAGGGATTGACAAGACAAGAGGCGACGCATTGGGAAAAGAAGACGAGCCCTGTCAGTCGTCTCTGACACCCAAGGTGACAAACTCAGCGACCAACACGGAAGACACCCTAACGCCACAGCTGAGCACTGCGCACCAAACAGGCAGTCTCCCTCTCGTCGATGTCCACAGACAGTATGAAGACTATGAAGATGTTCAAAATGTCACTGAAAATATTTATGACAACATCTTAGAGACATGTTTTGCTCCAGAATCAGAGTGCTCGCATGGCCAGCACCCGCCAAGTGATATGGCTCATGTCCTCCAGGAGGCCCGCAAGGATTTTGCCCAGTCCGTTTCAGACAAGGACTTTCCCGTCTCGGTTAATAAAGATCTCCCTGCCCCGGAGAAGGAAGAAGAAAAGGACAAGGAGACAGGGAGAGAGAACGAGGAAAAACAAGAGGGAAGAAAAGAGAAAGTGGAAGCGAAGATTAAAAGCGAACCCAGGAAACCAGACGGTGCTCAGTACCCTCCGAAAAGCAAGCCTGGAATTTTCCCTGCGAAACTTCTAGAGGATGTGATCATCGAGATGGTTAACAAGTTGATCCTTCATGCCTCACCAGAAGCACAGACAGCTGGCAGAGGCCAAAACGTCGGTGAGGGCCAGCATCAAGCCGACCTCTACGACACAGCCATGAAGCTCATTGATTCGCTCTTAAAGGAGCTGTCCAAGGCGCAGATTAAGGTATTTCGGCCAGAAAAGGAAAGCCCGCTATCCCCGCCTGGAGGTAAAGGGCCATTCGTTCCTAAAGGGCCTCCCGAGCAGAAAGAGCCGACGGCAGATGGAGCCTCACCGCCCACGAAGGAAGCCACGGGGAGGAAAATGTCACAGATGCATAAAGTGATGGGGAAAATCCCTCTAAACAAGATGTCTTTCCTAGATAGAATCCCAGCCATCGATAAAACATTGGTTAACAGAGTTGTTCACTCTTCTGTATGCACTGTTTTGAAGGAATATAGGTCTCAGGACTCCCTCTGTCAGAATATAAAGAGCAACGGGGGGAGTTTGGCAAGAAGACTGACCAGCGCGGTGATCAACGAAGTTTTTCAGTGTCGGCTGAACTTGGAGCTCAGCGATGAGGTCCCAGCCTCGGCGTGTCTGCCTCTGGAATGTAAGGATGTTGTCAGAAAGGTCCAGAAGGCAGTTCGGACGGCCAGCAAAGAGTGCCAGACGTCCTCGCCGTACACCATCCTGCTGCCTCACGAGTTTTTACAGAACGTGATTTCTGCCCTTTTACATAAGGTTTTCTCAGTCGTGCCCCAAAGCCAAGCGGACCCCTTGGAGGGCGGGTGGCTCACAGAACTGGATTTCCTCCAGATGAAGTTACTGGGTACCGTCATGACGGAGATCTCCAAAGACGAGGACGTGACCATTCAGTACGTGGAATCCTTGCATCCCAACGACGACGAGGTCATCCAACTGGTGGCCCTTTCCATTTATGGGAACCTCCTGTCCCAGTTTGGGTCCCAGGAGACCATACGGAACTGTGTAGCCAGCGGCTGCAGAATCCTCTCGGAGACCATCGTGGAGCTAGTCCTCCGCGAGGTGTCTGGGAACCAGCTGCAGAGTTATTTTTCGGGAGAGCTGACTCCGTGTCAGTGCGCAGAGGTGGACAGCATCATCGAGAACATCCTCAGGGACGTCCTCCGCAGCACGGACACGCCCCAGCCTCAGCCCGCGCCCGCCCACGGGCTGCCTTACAACATCCTAGAAGAAATCGCTGTCCAGTTTCTATCCAAGCTTTTATCTGTGTTTCCCAAGGTGGACAGGAAAAGGAACAAAGCTCTAGAAACTGAAATGCAAAACATCATGTCCAAAATACTAACTTCCCTGCAGGAATTTATCTCGAAAAGTAAGATCAAACTCATACCACCAGCCAAGGCACTGGCTACTGTACCGTTAGCTGACAATGAAACGATTGAAAAGGTGGTGAATTCTGTCTACACCCGGGTCTTAAAGCACTCTGGCTCCCCTACGTCCATCTTCAAAGACTTAAAGGGGAAGAACAATGTCCTCTCTGACATCATAGGCTTCTTAATGGTGAAGGAAATTTCCAATTCTAAATTTCAACCGCAAGGAGAGCAGGAAGTATCGAGCTCAGAACTGGTTCTGGAAGCGGTCAAAATTATGGAAAAGGTGATCAAAATTGTTGATGAATTTAAGTCCCAGGACAAGTCTTCCTCCAAAAAAGGTTCCATGTTGAATGCCACGTGTTTAGAGGAAGCATTGGCCTTGTTCTTGGCCAAGTTAGTGAAGCTGCCAAGTGTCTCCGGCAAAGGTGCCAAGAGCTTGTCAAAGCCCGAGTTAAATAAAATGGCGTCTCAGCTGACCAAATCTGTGACCGCCGAGATTTCCAAAAGCAACATCAGCCTCGTTGCTGCTGACTCTGAAGGGCAGGTGTTAAATCCTCAAAGTGTCGAAATGATCTCTCAGGTTATCGACTCTATTTACAGCAATGTGCTGATCCAGTCCGGGACCTATAAGGACCTTTACTACGACATCAAAGGCACCAACAGAGTCTTCCCTCAAAAGGTGGCTAATCTCATCATCCATGGCGTCTCCAGTGTTTCCTTAGATACAGACACCAATTGCTCCAAGGATCCTGACGCGGATCGCGTTGGAGACCTAGACGTGAACAGAATTGTTCAGAAGGCGCAAGAACATGCTTTCAAAATTGACCCTGACCCAAAGAGCGAAGCTCCCGACCCATATACACCCGGAGAGGAGGAGCAGATTAAAATCGTCCCCCACATTGGGGACAAGCCCATCAGAATAGACCCCAGCATTCTCTCACAACACTTAGCGGTCATTTCGGTAAAAACGCAGCCTCTGGAGAAGCTCCAGGTGGAGTGCTTCAGAAACACCGGGCACAGCATCGCAGAAGTGAGGAGAGCGTCGATCCAGGGGAGGAGTTACTCCTTGCCCAACACAACCAACGAGGAGAAGATAAAGAAAGAAAGACGCATCTCCCTGAACAGGACGGGGCGACTGGACATGAAACCCTTAGAGGTAAGTGAACGCAACCGCAGGGAGACCGGCGAAGAGCGAGACGGGGCGGGGGTTGGGGACTCTGCCCCTCGACGGGTGTTGGGGAGGCTTCCTGTGGCCGCTGCCGTGGCCCAGCCCAGCGGGCCAACTGGGTCAGCCCTGCAGTCACCTGACTGACGGGGCCGTGCCACATCACATCGGTGGTTCCCTCGCACGGTCTCCGGCTAGTGTTCCTAAGCCGATCCGTTTAAACTGTGTCGTTTTGTTTTTAAATGGACTGGGGGATGCAGGGACATGCCCTTCCCAGCACACGCAGGCTGAATACGGTTATAAGCGTCATTGGAAGATGCAGTAGAGACACAGGCGCAGGCGGTTCCTGGAGTTCTTCCCGGGGAGGTCGGAAGGCGTCTCAAAGGGACGGCTAGACTCTCAGGGCATAGGAAGGGCCAAAAGCTCTATCTCACGTAGCTTTCACGGCTCAGGCTTAACGCTCCGCCCCAGCAGTGACCTTCTGGCTTTTCGCCACATGCCAACGAAGATTGGACGGCCGACTCTCAGGTCACACTTGTCTCTTACTGTTCGACCTCCGTTACATTCGCCTTTTCCAGCCTCTTCGATGTTGCAGAGAAGTGCACAGCCCCCCCCTTCTCCTCCCCTTTTCCTGGACCCAGCAGCCCGGATGCTGCCACGTTCGCGAGCCTGTGCCCTCTTTCTGCAGATCTAGCTCTGCCCTGCGGCTCACGCTCGGGCCCCACGTACACTAAACTACCTGGGACTTTAAAATGCCGAAATAATGTCCCTGTTACGAGGCAACTACGCCTCTGAGGACGGGCTGTCTAGACAGTGGAGTGGCACCGATCCACTGCGCATTCGCCGTCTTCATCGAAGCCCCTGTCCTAATGGTGCTCGTTCACAAGGATGCCTGCGTGTGTCCAGGTGTATGATCTGAGGCCTGGGAAATGAGGAAAAAAACGTATAGGACCCCGCTCCCTGGAGCACAAACTGGAGGTGAGCTCTCCCAGCCCTGCCCTGCAGCCCACGGGACTCGGTCTCAGGTTTGGTAGATATGTTACGGAGGGCTTTATGTTTTCCTACCCAAGTAACGGAGTTTATCATGGGCTGAGACACTAATTCCATCTCCTTTGTCCTAAACATTTTGGACCAATCCTTTCTGGCTCAAAACATTCCTGTTCCATGTGGGTTCTCACCATTGCACTAGCATGCATGCGACTTGGTAGCCTTCATTTATTTACCAGTACTCTCTCGGGAGCAAAAGTGCGTGAAGAGGCTATGGAGTAACGCTACTCAAAATCAGTTTTTAATCATCAGTAGAATTTTCTGTCACAAACATTACCCTTAGTGGCCAGCTCTCTTTGCTGAAGTCTTTATAGGACCAAAGGAAGCAGGAAGAGACTGCTTAACCCAAACCATCACCCCGTCCTCTGTCCTCTCAGGGAAAGAAAACGTAAAACTTACAAGTAAAGAAGCAGACATAGCGAGCTCTGCTAAGTCATGTGACCTGCACCCATCTGGGTACCAATGCAGTCTCTCTCCGCACAGAGGAAGCCAAGACAGAAGACAGTGAATTAGATCAGAAACCCAGACAACTGTCGACTCCGCCTTCGGGCTTTACTTTCTGCTTTGAGGTGACAAATTCCCAGCACACGAGGCGAGGCATATACATTATTAAAACCACGCACAGTAACAAATCCCAAAGCCACACAGAATGACTTTGGATTTTCTCAACCACCGGTTCCCTCCACTAACACAGAAAATCAAAACGGATTGTTTTCATTTCCTAAGAAGGCAGTTTCTACATGTTGTTATATATTCTTTTAGGACACTATTTTCTGAAAACGGACTTACCACGTTGCAAAGGCATGTTGAGGTCGACGATTATTAAGTTTAAAGGCTCGGTGGCATCATCAAAGGCTACAAAAGTGGGGAAACTCTCTTATTTAATCATCGATGTCTTTGACATGGAGAATAGAAAGTGAGATTTGATGCGGGAGGCGAGACAAGAGTGGAGATGTATGTTCTAAACATTCTTTTGAAAAATGTGTGTCCAAAGAACCAGGACCAGAAGGATAAGGATCGAAATCAGAAACGTTCACAATTTCGGTATTAATCTTTTAAAAATCAAAATTAAATAATAACCAGGTGTTTACTGGGGAATGAAAGGTTCCTCTATGATTCCTTACCTAGAATTTTTGAAAAATAGATTACCACGGCTACTTCTGTTACAGCACTTTAGCAGTAAGTGGATAAAAAGTAAATCATGGTGTAGCAAAATATCAAGTTTAAGAGAAAAGAACCTGTTATAGACCTTCCCTACTGTGAAGTAAGTTGTGGGAGATTAATATGGTCTCCGAGTGTAAAAGAAATGATGACAGGCACCAAGTATTTCTCATAATTTCCATTTGGTTCTTCTTAGCATATTGCTCACACGCAAGTGAGTGGCAGGGAAGGGAACAGTATTTAAATTGAAACCATAAATCACACTGACGTGGCTCTCGACCCACGGAACCATAGGGGAAAGGGGTGGAGGCACTCGTTTTTAACATTCATTGTCACTTCCATTGCAGGCTGTTGGCCGGAATTCCTTCCAGAATTTAAGAAAGCCCGATATCTCCAAGGTGGAGCTTCTAAAAGATGTTCAAAACAAACAAGATCTTCTCATCCGATTAGTAGTTCATGATATCGAAGATGGGTCGGAAGGTTACCGGAGCGAGGAGCTGATGTCCGATGACTATGAGTCTGTTCTGAGAGAGGACATCAGAGAAGAAAGCTGTGAAAAGCTATTTGAGGACATAGCCATGGAGGCCGACACGGAAAGCATGGAGGAGACCTGGAAGCCTCCCCAAGGGCCCGCGGGGAGGGCCGTGAAGTGGCCCGCCGCCCAGCTGGACCAGTCCACCAGCTCCTCCATCGTGGCTGTCACCGACTCCTTCTGGGGGAATGAGCCACAGTGCGAGGTGAGTGAGGAGCGGGACTGCCCGTGACCAGGCAGGTACGGAAAAGGTAGAGAGCTTCGGAAATCCTGTCCAAAACACACCTTTGTTAGGCAGAGAAGAACTCGAGAGTGGCGCCCACCATCTCTGAGCCTGGTAATGTGCACAGGATGAGAGAGATGATTGACAGGCTAAGCCATGAAACTCAACCGCGGGAGTGTGGGTCGCAGACAGAGACCTGGGTTAGTGAGAAGTCCCGGGAGGACATACAATGGAAACCATGGGGGAGAAATGAAAGCCATTTATTTATACCTATTACTTAGTGGACTCCAGCCTTTACTGTATTTTAGCCGATAAACACCCACCGAAGATTCTAGGTCGAGAAGCCTTATGCAGGTAGGATGTAACCAGAGGAAGGGCCGTGGCAGGAAAAAAAATAAAAGATCCACACGCATGCAGATTATCTAGGTTGGAAGTGAAAATTATTGGAGGAAATAATGGCTCAGAACATCCCTAATCTGGGAAAGGAAATAGACATGCAGGTCCAGGAAGCCCAGAGAGCTGAGTAAAGACCTGAAACAGTAAAATTCCTTGCAACCTCCTTGGCATTGGCCTTGACGTGTCTGTGGGTCTGACTACAAATGCAAGGGCAGCAGAATGACAAAGGAAAAATAAACAAAAGGAACTACCACAGAATAAAAGACTTTCCTGTACCGTGAAGGAAGCCATCGTTAAAACAAAAGACAGCCCGGCCAGCATGGCTCAGGGGTTGAGCATCAACCTATGAACCAGGAGGTCAGGGTTCGATTCCCGGTCAGGGCACAGGCCCGGGTTGTGGGCTCCATCCCCAGTAGGAGGCGTGCAGGAGGCAGCCGATCCATGATTCTCTCTCATCATGGATGTTTCTCTCTCTCCCTCTCCCTGCCTCTCTGACATCAATAAAAAAGAAGACAACCCACTTAATGGGAGAAGATATTTGCAAAGCATACATCCAACAAGGGGTTAATATTCAGAAATATATAAAGGACTCATGCAACAATAAAAAATAAACCCAACTGAAAATGGACAGAGATTTTTTCAAAAGAACACATACAGATGGCCAATAGGTACATGAAAAGATGTTCAACATCACACTTTATTAGGGACACCTGTAGAATGGCCTTCTAAAAAAGATAAGAAATAATAAATGTTGGGGAGAACGTGGAGAAAATATAACCCTTGTATAGTGTTGGTAGGACTGTAAGTGGGTGCAGCCACATGGAAAGCTGTATGGAGGTTCCTCAAAATATTAAGAATAGAACTGCCACATAATCCAGCTATTATCCGACTTCTGGATAGTTACATGAAGAATATGCAAACACCAATTTGAAAAGACAGATGCACCCCTATATTCGGGCAGCACTGTTCACAGCAGGCATGATACAGAAGCGACTTAAGTGTCCAGCAATGATGAATGGAGAGATATGCTGTGGTCACATATACATGGAATACTATTCAAGAATAAAAAATAATGAAATCTCGCCATTTTTGACAAAATGGGTGGACCTTAAAGGTGTGACGAGAAACGAAGTAAGTCAGAAAGAGAAAGATAAATAACGTGTGATTTCACTCACGTGAAAATTTAAAAAAATAAAAGACAAAACAACAACATAAAGAAACCTCACAGATGCAGAGAACAGATAGATGGGGACCAGAGGTTAACAGGGTAGGACAGGTGACGGGGTCAAAGGGGTCAGTGGGATGGTAATGGAGAGTAACTAGGCTTTTGGGGGTGATCACTGCTGCGTGTATACACATGTTGAAGTATAATGTTGTATACGTAAAACTTACATAATAATATTTCTTGAAGACGTGTTGTTGTATAACATTAGCAAAAGTCAAAATACATTGTGAGTAATGTTCCCAGCCGTGATAGCCTTTTTGGAGGTCAGAATAAAGGTATTCTCATAAAGGTATGGCCATGAAATGCACATATGACTTCCCAACAAGTAAATCAGAGTGCCACGCATAACGACTGACCTGGTGAGCTTCTGGGTTGACCGGGATTATATCTACCCCTTTTATTTTTGAAGTCAGTAAGATCTGATTAAAATACTAGTGAAGTGCAGAAACGGAAAGCTAACCTTCTTCACACATTGTGCAAGGTTCCTCCTTAAAGCCCATTCAAACTCCCGTATTAAAACCCAGGCCGTCGTCACTGCGCCAGCGCCAAAGCGTTACATGGGAAAGGGACAGGTGAGTCAGAAAGACGGGGTTCCTCGTCTTCTCGATCATCCCTCTGACGCTTCCCCGCGCCGCGCGCCTGCGTGCGTGCCTAACGCCTGGGTCTCCGCCTTTTCAGAGGGAAGAGCAAGAGCCCGCCGAGCCGATCCATCACCTCATTCACCGGATCATGAGCACGTCGTCCTACAACCACGAGGACCTGGGCTCGTCTGCCAGGTGCGTGGCCGCCGAGCAGCCGGGGGAGCCCAGGGGAAGGGCCGTGGGGAAGGGACGGGGCGGGTGCGATGGCGCCCCTGCTCAGCCCAGGCCTCCCTTCCCCACGTGACCCCCAAGTTTCTTCCCGGGCCTCCCCGTGTCTTGGGTCAAGATGTCGGAGTGTCCTGTTCTCCTTTATTAACTTGTTCTAACCGGGAGACGGGCACCTGCCCCAGGCTTCCCGCCCAGATCAGGGGTGACGGCATGTCCCGGTGCTCAGCCGCCTGTAAGAACCCCCCAGGAAAGAAGGGGTGCTCAGCCGCCTGTAAGAACCCCCCCCAGGAAAGAAGGGGTGCTCAGCCGCCTGTAAGACCCTCCCAGGAAAGAAGGGGTGCTCAGCCGCCTGTAAGAGCCCCCCCAGGGGAGAAGGGGCGCTCAGCCACCTGTAACAACCCCCCCCAGGAAAGAAGGGGTGCTCAGCCGCCTGTAAGACCCCCCCAGGGGTGAAGGGCACTCAGCCGCCTGTAAGACCCCCCCAGGAAAGAAGGGGCGCTCAGCCGCCTGTAAGAACCCCCCCCCCAGGAAAGAAGGGGCGCTCAGCCGCCTGTGAGAACCCCCCCAGGAAAGAAGGGGTGCTCAGCCGCCTGTAAGAGCCCCCCCAGGAAAGAAGGGGTGCTCAGCCGCCTGTAAGAGCCCCCCCCAGGGGAGAAGGGGCGCTCAGCCACCTGTAAGAACCCCCCCAGGAAAGAAGGGGTGCTCAGCCGCCTGTAACAACCCCCCCAGGAAAGAAGGGGCGCTCAGCCGCCTGTGAGAACCCCCCGCAATCCCTCCTCCCCACTGGATGCCCAGACCATGAAAGACTCCCTTTCCTTTGCTTTCAGTGAGACCCAGGACTGTGCCCCGGACACGCCTGCTAAAGTGTCAGAAGGTGAGATTATTTATTTTTTAACTTAAATTAGAAAGCATTCAAAAGAGGTCTTTGTTTGCTGCTTTGATAAATAGTGCAGTTAGCAAATCTAAGGCTGATACTTTTTTTAAATTTCTCTTTAGAGTGGAAAGTATTCCAGAGGTCCCGTTGTGTCCCCATGGACCACCATCCACCCCACACGGGCCCCTCCCAGGCCTCCACCGCCCTGTGGCCTGTGTCCGTTAGGCTATGCATACATGCATATGAGCTCCGGGTTTGGTTCTGGGGTGTGTGTGTGTGTGTGTGTTTTCTGTGAGCTTGAACGGCTTCTGGGAACCTGATCCGACATCCCTCCGATGATCAAATGAGCCAGTTAGCTTGTCTTGTCTGAACTGCTATTGCGTTTTCTTAATGATTTCCACGAAAAACATGGCATTCAAGGAACTGACTTTGACCATGCGCCTGGGAGACACAGCCACAAAATAAGGGCATATAATCCCATAGTTTCTATCCGAGCCAGGACCCATGGCGCGAGGGTTTAACAATTTTTTGAGAGGTTATTCTTCCTGTGGCTTAGCCCTACAAAAATGTACCCCAAGAAAAGAGGGGTGAGGGGCTGTTAGAGTTAAATTCATTTGCTGACATCATAATCTAACTAGAATGGAACTCACTTTTTTTTTTTTTTCAAAATATTTTTTTATTGATTTCAGAGGGGAAGGGAAAGGGAGAGAGAGAAACATCCATGATGAGAACCATGGGTCAGCTGCCTCCTGCACGCCCCACACTGGGGATGGAGCCCGCAACCCGGGCCCGGGCCCTGTCTGGGAACCGAACCCTGACCTCCTGGTTCACGGGTTGATGCTCAGCCCCTGAGCCCCGCCGGCCGGCTTCACGCACGTCTGCTCTCCCGGGGCCGCCCTGAATTAGGCCCCTCGCTGCACACAACTGAAGGCTCATTTCCCGGGGAGCTCAGCTCCCCAGGCTCTCGGGGAGTTTTCTGCTGGAAGAAGGAAGGCATTCTTTGCACCCGACGGGTTCAGGAGGGAGAAGGCAGCCAGGAAGAGTCCGCGAGCTGGGCCCGAGCCCACCCTGGCCGCTCTCTGCTCGTGTGAGCGCAGCAGGGCGCCGGACCTGGTCAACTTCAGTGTCCAAAATGGAGACCTCACTCTTCCTGTCTCCTTCCCAGAAAAATCATCTGAGGAGGACTTTTCCGCCCATAGAGCGTGCGATCCATGTCCATGTCTAGCTTTCCAACCCGCGCGGCCATGTGGCGGCCGCATGCAATGGCTAAGAGATGGCCGTGTTGCTTTTCTGCTTTGTCCACAGAAGCCCCCCGGCCCAGCATCTCCAAGCAAGGCTCCAAGATGCTGGCCCGCGTCACCTCGGCGCTGTCCAAGGTGTTTTCCCGCACCAGCACCGGCGCCTGCAAAGCCGCCGCGCCTCCGCCCCAGGCTGAGCGCTGAGGCCTTCCTGCCTGACAGGTCGCCGACCCTCACTTCCCGTAGAAAATAAAATGGTTTTTGAAGCGTGGCCTCGTGTGCTGAGATGACTCGCACACCACGGAGGGAGCCGAGGTGGAGAGCAGGAGACAGGAAGCGGAGCCTGGGAGAGGCTGCGGCAGCGTCTCCGTCTCCGGGGGGGGGGGCCCCTTGGAGCCGCCGGGGGAAGAGACCAGGCGGGGCCCCAGGGCACCCTCCGCCCCAGGCACAACAGGGAGTGAACCTGAAATTCTTCCTGTTACGTTTTTAGAGGTGTCTGTGTCAAAGCAGGTAACAGATTGAGGCGACGCTGGAGCTGGAGTCTACAAACCCGATGGGTTCACTGTCCTGTGTGTTTGGATGTTCAGATCAGGGTATTTACGCCACCCAGAAGACATCAGTTCTTCCACCTGCAGATAGCATGCCACCCTTTTATGACGTGCCTCCTAGGCAGTGAGACCCAAATGCGGATAAAGCGCCACAGAGAAGTCAAGAATGACTTGGTATGAAGCACTGGATATGCACGAAATGGCCCCTCTGACTGACACAACCTTATGTAAATATTTTAACACGAAAAGAGATAGCAAGGCTCCATTGATAAAAATAATACAAAGAGCACATTGAACAAGACGGATGGCTAATACAGTGATAAAAGAGCCACAGCCGGTGTGGCTCAGTGGAGAGAGCGTCGGCCTGCGGACTGAAGGGTCCTGGGTTCGATTCTGGTCAAGGGCATGGACCTTGGTTGTGGGCTCCATCCCCAGTGGCGGGAGGGGAGGGGGTGAGGGGGCGCGGGGGAGAAATTTTTCAAAATCAGTTAACAGGGTACTTTGTGGTTTTCAGCATGTCTGCCCCTAAACTCTACGGACCTTGTTTTAAAAGATCCAAAAACAGATCCAAACAGAAAGGAGAACCCCCCCCCCCCCCCCCCGTCGTGGCCGCCAGCCAGCGCTGGCTCGGGAACTTTAAGGAGCGTGGCGTCCCCTTCGGACCTAAAACGGTCCTGGTAGGAGCCGGTGCTAGGAACCGAAGCCTCTGGGAGAGTTCCCTTTTACAAATTCCCGTTTCCTTCAACAAAACCAGCCGGCCAGGATGGGACAGGGCGCGCCAGAGAAAAAGGTGTGATTATCTAGTAAGGCGCTTACGTCCCAATGAGAAGGAAGCTATTCAATGACTGACTCAGTCAACTCATCATAACCCCACGCGTCGTTTCACACTGAGTTCCAAGGCATCCTTCTCTCAGACAACATCAACCCTCATCTTAAACCCGAAATTCCCCGAATCAGCTGTTTAGTCCTTGTTCTTCTTCTTCGTTGTCGTGGTTGATCCTCCCCCGAGGATATTTTCCCGCTGGTTTTCAGAGAGAGAGGGGGGAGGGGGAGGGGGGCAGAGGGAGAGAAACATCCATGTGAGAGGGGCACCCCGACGGGTTGCTCCCACAGGAGCCCTGACCCGAGCCCCAAACCGAGGTCCACGCCCTTGGCCGCAGTCGAACCCGGGACCTCTCAGTGCGCAGGCCGATGCTCCAGCCACGGAGCCGCACCGGCTGGGGCCTATTGAGCCGCTGAATAAATGCACTTTCTCTTCCGCGCTGTGCCCAGCACGGTCCCATGAAACACACTTTCCGGAATATGCGTTCCGAGGCCGTGCCTTTAAGGTCCTGTACCATGCCCTCCATAGCTCAGAGTGCTGCGGGCGCTGGCCGGGCGGGCGGGCGGGCGGGCGGGCGGCATCCTGCACCTCCGGGCGAGGCTTCGCCAACACAGGCGCGCAAAGCGGTCCGTTTCCCATCAGCGCGCGGCGCAGCACACGGCCTGTCTACGGGGGATTCACGCAGAATCGCCACACCCGGCATCGCAATGCCGGCCAGACCCCATACTCTCCCGTAACACGTGGCGAAGTGCCTTGGGAGGTTTTCTTAAAGGGGCAGCGATACTTTGGGGGGATAAGTCACCGGCCATCTGTAGAACCAATACCAGATGGCCATGACCTTGCCTTGGCTGGTGGCTCAGCTGGTCGGAGGGTCGTCCTGTACACGAAAAGGACGCAGGTTCGAGTCCCTGGGAGGGCACAGGCCTAGGTTGTGGGTGGGCGGGACCCGGACAGAAGGCAACCGTCAATGTTCCTCTCTCTCTCTCTCCCTCTCTCTCTCTCTCCCCCCCCCCAACCTCCCCCGCCCCTCCCTCCCTCATCTTTCTCTCTAAAATCAATAAAAGCATATCCTCAGGTGAGGATTAAAAAAAAAAATTAGTATGCCCTTTAAATATTTTGTTGGAATTCTTTTAGTGTTTTGTTTATTCTGTATCTGGCCTTACTTTTTATCAGTCTACTTAAATCGTCTTTAAGCCTTATTCTTTTCCGGTTTTTTTTTTTTTTGCTTTTAACGTAATATTTGAAGACACTGTAACTTCAAACACAAATCAGAAAGGTAAAAAGAAAAATAAGTAGCACGTACGCGTTGCGGCGTAGAAACTGAAGCTCTGGCACTAAAGGAAATTCCGCCCTCGGATGACAGCGACTCGGGCACCCGCCCATGGGACGGGCGCCCCCGCCTCCCTCCAGGGCCCCTGAGTACCGAAGGCTGCGGCCAGACAAGTCCCCCAACCTGGATGAGCCGGATGAGCCGGATGAGGGATGAGCCCTGAGCCAGAGGAAGCGCCCTCCCTCCCGCCGCGCCTCCGGGGTCAGGTCCTGGTGCTCAGCGGCCATCCCCGAGGCTCAGAGGTGGTGGTGGCCGCCTTTCCTCTCTGCCGCCTGGTGTTGAACAGATTCAGCCTGTACACGGTGCGGAAAGCGCTCTGGAAATGACTGCCGCGGGGAAAGGAGAGGTAACGGAAGATGCACAAAAGCAGCCGTGCTGATGGACCGCCTTCCTCTCTCACCTGGAGCCGCCGGGCCGCCTTCCGCCACGCCGCCGCCTTGGAAAGGAGCCCGGGCGCTGTCAGAGCTGGGTTCCGTCTGAAGCGATGGAGCAGCACGGGGATGCGGTCAGCTCCCCGCGACCCCCCCGAGGGGCCTGTGCGCTCCATGCTGGCGGCCCACTGCCCCCCGAGGCACGCATTTCAGGAGGCATCCCTGGCCTCTCCAGCAGAAGGTGAAGGCGTGCTGCTGTGGCTGAGTGCTGTCCCCGGTTTCATTACAAAACCTTCGCCTGAGATTCAGCCGGCGTCCAAGGAGCCACAGGGCCCGGAACCACAGGGTCTGTCTGCGTGGAGCCCAGCTCTGCCACTCGGGGGAGGTGTTCGTGGAGACTTTTTTTAACTATTTGCGTTTTGTGTTGTTTTTCATTTATCTTTATTATTGAAAGAATGACAGATGTTGCCTTTTTTCTCCCACTGACCCCCTCCAGCCCACTCCCGCCCCGCGCCCCCCCACCCCGGGCCTTCTCCAGCCTACTGTGTCCATGGTGAGGCACACATGCATACAGGTCTCTGGCCGATCTCTCCCTGCCCTCGTCCCCACCCCGTCCCTCTGAGAGGCATCAGCCTGCTCCTGCTTCCACGTCTCGGGGTCTGCTTCCCGTTGGCCTTTAATTCCTGCATCTGCAGAGCTTGGCCAGGTCCTGCCTCCGGTGCACATGGTCGAAGCCCAGTAACCGCTGACTGGCCATCCCTGACAGACACTGACAGCGGGCTTCCCAGCCGCACGCGGAACACCGACCGGGAGGTAGCCATTGGCACCTCCACTGTCACCTCCACTGTCACCTCCACTGGCACCTCCATTGTCACCTCCATTGGCACCCTCCATTGTCACCTCCATTGTCACCTCCATTGTCACCTCCATTGGCACCTCCATTGGCACCCTCCATTGTCACCTCCATTGTCACCTCCATTGTCACCTCCACTGGCACCTCCACTGGCACCTCCATTGGCACCTCCATTGGCACCCTCCATTGGCACCTCCATTGGCACCTCCATTGGCACCTCCATTGGCACCTCCATTGTCACCCTCCATTGTCACCTCCATTGTCACCTCCATTGTCACCTCCATTGTCACCCTCCATTGTCACCTCCATTGTCACCTCCATTGTCACCTCCACTGGCACCTCCACTGGCACCTCCATTGGCACCTCCATTGGCACCTCCATTGTCACCTCCACTGTCACCTCCACTGGCACCTCCATTGTCACCCTCCATTGTCACCTCCATTGTCACCTCCATTGGCACCTCCACTGGCACCTCCACTGGCACCTCCACTGGCACCTCCACTGGCACCTCCATTGGCACCTCCATTGGCACCTCCATTGGCACCCTCCATTGGCACCTCCACTGGCACCCTCCATTGGCACCTCCATTGGCACCCTCCATTGGCACCTCCATTGTCACCCTCCATTGGCACCTCCATTGGCACCCTCCATTGGCACCTCCATTGGCACCCTCCATTGTCACCTCCATTGGCACCTCCACTGGCACCTCCATTGTCACCCTCCATGGCACCTCCATTGGCACCTCCACTGGCACCCTCCATTGGCACCTCCACTGGCACCTCCATTGGCACCCTCCATGGCACCTCCATTGGCACCTCCACTGGCACCTCCACTGGCACCTCCACTGGCACCCTCCACTGGCACCCTCCATTGGCACCCTCCATGGCACCTCCACTGGCACCTCCATTGGCACCTCCACTGGCACCTCCATTGGCACCTCCACTGGCACCCTCCATTGGCACCCTCCATTGTCACTCTCCTGGTTGCATACAAGGAACGGACGGCTACACCATTAGACGCTGCAGGACTAGGGTTCTAACTGGATCATCTGGCTGTCCGGGTACCACCCTCACCCCATCTCGGTTCCTGCCCTGGTCAGCATCTTCCCCTACTTATCATCCCCTGCCTCTCGACTCGCCTCCGCCGTCGTCCTCATCATCACCTCCCCGCCGCAGACAGGAGCCACTGGTTATGGATTTCTAGCCAGGTCTGCTATCCCACAGTCATTCTCTAAGTATTTCTCATAACCACTTGGGAAATGTGGTATAATTTTATCCCATTTTACAGGGGAGGACACTAATGCTTTCAAGTGGTGAAGTATGTTTTCCAAAGTCTGAGCTAAATAACAAAAACCGAGTTGAATTAATTTTTAAGTGCTAACACTTAAAAAAATTAGCTTTGTTGTGACGTAATTTTCAAACGATACAATTCACCCATTTAGGGTGTACAATTCAATGGTTTGTGTATATCACATTATTTTTTATTATTTCAATATGTTTTTATTAATTAGAGAGAGAAAGAGAGAGAGAGGGGGCAAACATCAGCTGGCTGCCTCCTGAGAGAGAAGAGAGAGAGAAAGAGAGAGAGAGAGAGAGAGAGAGAGAGAGAGAGAGAGAGAGAGAGAGAGAGAGAGAGAGAGAAGGGCAAACATCAGCTGGCTGCCTCCTGAGAGGGAAGAGAACAGTGGCCAATGGGTGCGTGGGATGATGCTCAACCGCTGACCCGCACCAGCCAGGGCTACGTCATTTCAGGTGCGGTAAAATACGTATTAAAACAGTCACCATTCAGGCCACTTCTAAACGTGTGATTCAGGGACACTGATTACACTTACAGTCTGCACCGCCGCCAATACTCCCCACTTAGACGACACTCCATCGGCCCCAAGTAGAGACTCTGAAGCCACTAAGTGAACGCCACGCACCTCTTCCCCGCCAGTGCCCGGCAGCCTCCGATTTCCTATGAGTTCTGCCAGCGGGTGGGCCTCATCCAGACATGTCCTGTGAATGAGGTCACACAGCGCTTGTGCTGTGAGTCTGGCTCATTTCGTGTAGCTCTAGACATGTTCGTGAATGTGGTCACACAGCGCTTGTGCTGTGAGTCTGGCTCATTTTGTATAGCTCTAGACATGTCCTGTGAATGAGGTCACGCAGCGCTTGTGCTCTGAGTCTGGCCCATTTCGTGTAGCTCTAGACATGTCCTGTGAATGACACGCAGTGCTTGTGCTGTGAGTCTGGCTCATTTCATGTAGCTCTAGACATGTCCTATGAATGACACACAGCGCTTGTGCTGTGAGTCTGGCTCATTTCATGTAGCTCTAGACATGTCCTATGAATGACACGCAGCGCTAGTGCTCTGAGTCTGGCTCATTTCGTGTAGCTCTAGACATGTCCTGTTTATGAGGTCACGCAGCCCTTGTGCTGTGAGTCTTGCTCATTTCGTGTAGCTCTAGAGATGTCCTGTGAATGACACGCAGCGCTTGTGCTCTGAGTCTGGCCCATTTCGTGTAGCTCTAGACATGTCCTGTGAATGACACGCAGCGCTTGTGCTGTGAGTCTGGCTCATTTCGTGTAGCGTGGTATTTTCGAGGCTCCTCCATGCTGTAGGGTGGGTTAGAGCTTCACCCTTCTCGTGGACGGACATTATTCCCTTAGCGCGCGCACTGTTTTATTCCTTTGTTCACGTGTTGATGGGCATCTGGGGTGCTTCCACCCCCGGACTGCAGTGGACAATGTTGCAGTGAACACCGATGAGCAAATGTCGGCTCAGGCGCCTGCGCTCGGGAGCTGTGGGAATACACTCAGGACTGCCGGGTCTGGGGGAATCCATGCTGTTTAGGAGGAATCCCCAAAGCACTTGCCAGGGCAGCTTGGCCTTCCCTCGGCACGGGGACGAGGGCACCAGCTTCACGTCATGGAAAGCACTTTCTGTGAGGATGGCCCTCCTCCTGGGTGTGAAGCGGCCTCTCACGTGGTTTGGATTTGCACTTCCCTAGTGAACAGTGACACTGGGCATCTTTTCATGGTCGTCTTGGACATCTGTCCATCTCCTCTGGCACACGTATGTTCGAGCTCTTTGTTCACGTCTGAACTGTGTTGCTTGTCTTTTGTTGTTCATTTATATTAGCTCTTTTATAGTCTAGGTGTGATATCCTTTTCAGATGTATGACTTGAAAATATCTTCTCCTGTTCTATAGGTTGTCTTCACACTCTTTTGATAATGTCTTTTGATGCACAAATTTTAAAATGTTGATGTAGTACAATTCTTCCTTTTTGTTGCTGTTCACACTTCCGGTATGATATCCAAGAATCTATTGCCAGATCCACGGTCATGAAGGTTTACTCCTCTGTTTTCTACAAAGAACTTGGTGGGTTTAGCGCTATATTTCGGTCATGGGTCATGCTGAGTCATTTTCTGCACAGAGTGTGACTCAGTGGTCCAACTCCATTCTCCTGTGTGTGGAAACACTCTTGTCCCAGCACCATCTTTTAAAGAGACTTTATTTTGTTAATTCAATTAAATCGGTGCCCTTGTCCAAAGCCCATTGGCATGAATACATGGTTTCATTTCTGAACTTTCACTGACGTTCTACTCATCTATATACCTATTCTCGTGCCTGTATCACAGCATTTTGATTCCATGGCTTTGTGGTAAGTTCTGACATCAGGAAGTCTGTGTCCTCCAACACTGTCCTTCTTGCCCAAGAGTGCTTGGCAGTTCGGGGCTTGCTGCCACGTCATTTAAATTTGAGGATCCGCTTTTTTTCATGTCGGCGGGGAAAGCCATCGCTATTCTGACATGGGCTGTGCTGATTCCGCAGATCACTGTGTGGAGTTGACATCCTGACCACATTGTCTTCCTATCCAAGCAAGTTACTTTGTGGATATCACCAGGCTGATCCTCAAGTTTATCTGGAAAAGAGAAAGGCCCAAAAGGGCCAATGCGAAGCTGAAGACGAAGGTCAGAGAAGAGAGCAGAAACTGCATTCTCTACGGCTATGAGCAATCAAGGCCTGCAGCACTGGTGAAAATACAGACAAATTGATGAATGGGACGGAACAGGTAACCCAGAAAGAGACCCCCACAGACACACTGGCCTCTGACCGAGGTACGCAGACACCGGGAAAGGCATCGCCTTTTCAACAAATGCTGGGAGAGCAAGTGAGCATCTGCGTGCAAAGCCATGCACCTCGACCATGACCTCATACCTTCCACAAAAACTGGCTCGAAATGGATCGCAGACCTCAGTGTAAAACACAAACCTATAAAATCCTGGGAAATAACACGGGGGGGGGGAACCCAGGTTACTGTGGATCTGGGAGATGTCTTTAAAAGTGGGGTTCGTTGCCTTGAAAACTCTCTGCAGAAGACACGGCTAAGACGGGACGGGTCTCGTGACAAAGCCGAGGTCTGCTCAAGGACGTGAGTCAAAACATAAAAGCAACTCTCAAAAGCCAGCAAGAAAACTGCCCGATTAGAAAGCGGGGAGGAGATCACGAGACAGGCGCCTCACTGGAAGGTGCACAGGCGCAAACGCGCAGGTGAAAACGCCGCACGCGCCCGGCATGAGTGAGCCGGGAACGAGCAGAAACGCGACGCCACCACACACCGCTCCATGTCTTTAGCTCTTGAAGCCGCCCCGGCTGCGGCCTTCCGTTGTGGCAGCACAAGCGGACCGATACGGACCCCGACGGAATACCGGGGTGCGCGGGGAGGAGAGGGGAGCACAGACAAAAGGAAGAGGGGCTCCCCTGCCAGACTGACAGTGGAATAAGGTGGATGAGATCACTGTGTTCTGACAAACAGGGCCCGGCCTGTCGACGCTGGGAAGCCCCCCAACGCCCAGTTCGCACCGATGTCTTCAGCGACTCCAGCGATAGCTGAACACCATCACCTAAAGCAGCATCGAGGCTTAGACAAAACTGAGCGTCATGGGGCAGGGGCCATCGCTGTCCTGCTGAGGTTTGCGTCCCCAGCCCAGTGGGACACCTGTGAGGGGCTCATCAAGGTTTTCCGTTCAAACACAGTGCGCGGTGACCTCCAGCTGGGCCTGGCCTGCGCAAGGCCCCTGCGGGGTCCTCCCCGTGGCTGGGGGGTCCTCCCCGTGGCTGCGGGGGCAGCGGGGGGCTGCGCGGTGGGGCTCTGGGCCAAGACGTGGAACCCGACTCCGATCAGCCAACGAACCCTTCCTCGGGGTCACTGAGAGTCAGAACCCAGAGTCCAAGAGCCAGTCTGACTGCTTTCTTGAAAAGGAAAAATGTAAACTGAACAGCAGGGAAAGAGCGGGCGCCCGCAGGGGGGGTGCTTGCCGATGAAGCTGGTGCTCAGAGGTCAAGGGCAGCGGGCAGGCGGCAAAGAAGGACACACACACACACACACACACGCAGACACATACACACACACACACATACACACACACACACATACACACACACACACACATACACACACACACATACACACACACTCACACACACACATACACAGTCACACACACATACACACACATACACACACAGTCACACACACATACACACACATACATACACACACACATACACACACAGAGACACACTCACACACACACACGCGCGCGCACACTCACACACACACACACACATACACACAGACACACACACTCACACACACTCACTCACACACACACGCGCACACACGCGCACACACGCGCACACACACGCGCGCGCACACATACACACGCACACACATGCACGCGCACATACACACGCACTCACACACACATACACACGCGCACGCACACACGCACGCACACACACATACACACACGCACACACACATACGCACACACGCACACACGCGCACACACGCACACACGCACACACACGCACACACGCACACACACAGATACACACGCGCGCGCGCACACACACACATACACACACTCACACACACGCACACACATACACACACGCACACACAGAGATACACACACACGCGCGCGCGCACACACATACACTCGCGCACACACATACACTCACACGCACACATACACACACGCACACACACATACACACACACATACACGCACACTCACACGCACACGCACACACACACACACATACACGCACACGCGCGCACACACACGCACACACACATACACACACGCGCGCACGCGCGCGCACACACATACATACACACGCACGCACACGCGCACGCACACGTACACACACACGCACACACACACACGCACACACCATGCTTCTGCCCCGTCTCAGTTCCCGGGCCTCCACTTCCTCTCTGCTTCTGGGAGGGATTTATTTCAGGACCTTGTTTAAGGTCCCGTTTTACAAGCTACCTCAAAAGTGCTTCTGAAGGTATGGCCTACGGCGTCTCACTGCATCCAGCCCCACCGTCACCTGTGAAGACTTCTCAGCATAACCATGGCAAGGCCCCAGAGGACCCAGCTGTAGGCCCAGTGGGGCGAATGAGGGTGCTGGCCTTTTCCCCACCCCGTTTAAGGCCTGGGGGGCAGCCAGAGGGGAAGGACACGGTGTCTGGGTCAACGTGACACAAAGGCCGCCCGCCGGCACCCCACGCTGCGGGGGCCGGGGCCCCGCTCACACCTTGGCCACGCGTCTCTCGACGAGACAGGCGTGCTTTCGAAGGACGGACCCGAGGCCTGCGCCACGCTCGAAAGCCACGAGTGAAAAGCGAGGGGGGCTGTTTCCTTGCGGAACGTGCACTGACCTCAGCCTCCAGGAGCCTCGCAGCACCATAGTTCAGAGAACTTCACCCTCTTCCTCTTACTGACACAAAGTGGTGATCCTTTAGGCAAAGACGACATAATCGGAGGTTAAGCGAAAAGCCCAAACTGTTCAAGTCATGCAAATAAGTTGTACATTCGGATTCGCTTCTTGAAGTATTAAGACCTTAAGACTGAAATTTTCATTTGATTTACTGCTAGATAAATCCGTCCTAGGTCAATTCTGTGTATCTGCTCTGGGCCATTCTTGGCTGAATTATATGCCATCCATCATCCTGACGTGACTGAAATAGCATAAAGCTCCGCTGATAAAGATAATGCACTTTAAATGCTGTTGCTGATATTCTGTTTATACTCCCATGCACATCAGAAGGGAGTCCTACACATCAGCAATATAGACGTAACATACTGACCGCTATACAGGGGGGAACAAACAGAAATGGGTAATGAGTTTTCTCCACTAATTAACTTACTTATCACTCAGAACAACTGTCTTCAGATGAGGAAACACACAGAGATGTTATGTACAAGCCTAGACCCGTACCAGCTCTCAACCCAAGGCCACCCATTTCCACGTGTGCCTCTAGTTCAGCCTCACGCAGCGTTTGTAGGGTGTAAAAGCCAACATTCGTTCTGGTTGGGAAGGGAAGGAGACACTGCTGCTTTTCCTTCCTCGCACTTGATAACCCTGAGTTCCAACAGCTTTTCCCATGCTCTTGTAGATACTCAAATGCTTTTTGTGAAATGTTAAGATCACTCAAACATGTTCCTCTATCGGACAGATGTAATCGCTTTTTATAAGTTCCCATCAGCCTACCAGACCGGAAGGCACAGTTCATCAACCAGCAGTGACTGGGAGCCAGAAGGCAGGCGTCTGTCTTTCCACCTCCCAGGTCCCAGGGCCAGCCTCCAACCTTGCCGGCTCAGAAATAAGATGCTCAGCCAGCCGGCGTGGCGCAGTGGCTGAGCATCAGCCTATGAACCAGAGGGTCACGGTTCGATTCCCGGTCAGGGCACATGCCCCATTGCCAACTCGATCCCCAGTGCGGGGCGTGCAGGATGCAGCCAGTTGGTGATTCTCTCTCATCATGGATGCTTCTCTCTCTCTCTCTCTCTCTCTCTCTCTCTCTCTCTCTCTCTCTCTCTCTCTCCTTCTCCCTTCCTCTCTGAAATCAATAAAAATGTATTGAAAAAGGAATAAGATGATCATTTGCTGGGTACTCTTTTCAAGTTTATCAGTCATAAGCATTTCTATGTTTATCAACTGCTTATTCAATTGTTTGTCCCGTTTTTTGCAGTGTCAGCATTTTCTCATTGATTTGTAATAATACTGTATCATAAATCTTTATCACATAGCTTGCCAATATTTTTCTCAATTTTTTTTCTTTGATTTGCTGTGTACTTTGTAAGTTGTCGAAGTTTTAAATGTTGGTGCAATCCAAATCAATGTTTTCTTTATTGACTTATCTTGATAACTATTCAGGATGTTTATCATAGATAAGATAGAAGTGAATGTCTCTTTTTAAAACGCATGGCTGAACTGAGCTCTGTCCATGGAGATTTGGTCCATCATCTTTCTTGGCTCTCAGCATGTGCATGGCTGAGCTCTTTCTTGAAATTCTGTCTTTGTTTCCCATGGTAACACGGTTGCCTGCTTTTCCTCCTTCCTCTCCTGCCCCCTGCACCCCCCTCCCTCCCCTGCACAGACCCATCCTACTTTATGAACCATAGATACCGCAATGCCTTATGACTTGGAGCTGGGACCTCTTCTGACACCCTTTGCCCCTTGGATGCCCCATCCATGCTGAGCGAACTGCTCTCTGTGGCCTGTGGATTACCTGGCTCTTTATACCTCCTGCCTGACTCCCTCGGCAGAGCCTGTGTACATCCAACTGTCTACTTGACACACCCACTAATCAACGGCCAAGGCACCCAAAACCCATCAGGGACAGCACCTAATTCCTGATTCCCCTTCCCTCTCGCTAACCTACTAACTAGCTGGTACTAACACTTCCAATGCGAACTAACTCTTCCAGTACTAACTCGGTGAACGCTGTCCACACGCACACGAAATTCAGAAATCCAGGAGCCATTTTCTGACGTCCCACTTCCCTTTATTCCCACACCCATGGCACTGTGTGTGAGAGGGACAATGAATACAGCTCTGCATTCACCTCTCTCTATCTCTGTCAGCTGTGCCCCGCTCCTCCCTGGACCACTGCAACAGCCGAAGTCAAGAGCCAGTAAACTCTTTCTGACAAGAGCCATATAATCACCATTTTAGGCTTTTAGAGCATTATGGTCTCTGTCACAACCACAAGCTCTGAGCCTGTAGTAAGGACAGCAGCCAAACACAGTACCTACAGGAATGCACAAGGCTGTGTTGCAATAAAACTTTATTTATAAACACTGGAAAGTGAACTCTGTATAATTTCCATGTGACATGAAGTTGTATTCTTCTTCTGGTTTTCTTTCAAACATTTAAAAATGCAAAACAACCACCAACTCTTTTTAACTCATGGGCTATAAAAACAAAAGGGGAAAAATGGGCAGCAGGCTGCATTCGGCCCATAGATCCCTGGTCTGCTAACCCCTCCCTCTTCTACTTGCATGTCTTTTAAATTTATTTAAAAGACAGAGAGACGGAGAGAGATGGTGGAACTCAAATATGATGGTTAAACTCCAGCTCAGTGACTTTTCTCTGCTTTTAAGGTAAATGCAAGCCTTTTGACATTGCTTCAATGCTCCGTTGGGTCACATTCCTACTTCTTCCTGTCTACCTTTGACTCTCTTGGTAGACATACTCAATGCATTTCTCTCACCAATAACTTATTTATTCATTTTTAAATAAATGTTTTTAATGATTTGAGAGAGAGAGGAAGGGAGAGGGATAGAGAGAGACGAACATCGATCCGCTGCCTCCTGCACACCCCACACTGGGGATCAAGCCCACAACACAGGCATGTGTGCCCTGACCAGGAATCAAACCGGTAACTTCTTGGTTCATGGGTCAACACTCAACCGATGAACCACACCAGCCGAGCTCCCAATAACTTGTGACCAGGACTTCTTAGTGGTATATGGTAGAGACTCTGGTTTTTCATGTTCATGCCCTGCATCACACCTATGACATGACTGCCAAGTATATGTCAGAAAAGTTTTGTTAGAAAAAGCTCATCAAACAGTTTATGAGAAATAGATTGGTGCCATTTATAGATATATAAAAGCCTGAGCAACTGTCCGGTAGCTATGAGGCACACTGACCACCAGGGGGCAGATGCTCAATGCAGGAGCTGCCAAGTGACAGCAACTTTGCAGAGTGCCCTCTTGCGCGCCAGGACCCCGAGGAGGGTGTCGGAGAGCCAGCTCAGCCTGATCCCTGCAGGCCAGGCTGAGGGACCCCACCGGCGCACGAACCCGTGCACCAGGCCTCTAGTATAATTGTAATCCTCAAGTGTATCTCTAGCTCTATTTCATGTATTTCAGAAAATCGTGCCAAGCACCTAGCAATCATCACGGAACACTTTT
Organism: Corynorhinus townsendii; assembly: GCA_026230045.1. NCBI lineage: Eukaryota > Metazoa > Chordata > Mammalia > Chiroptera > Vespertilionidae > Corynorhinus > Corynorhinus townsendii. The sequence goes on from JAPDVU010000005.1 coordinate 981,964, forward strand.
AATAAGACCGTGTCGTGGAATTCACAGGTTCGCTCACTTGTAACAAAGCAAAAATGCTCATTACTCTGCATTAAATGTTACTTTCTAATCAGTGGTCGCCAACCTTTCCGACCTCACGGACCACCACTTGGCGACCGCTGTACTACATGAATAATCTGTACCGAATACCATTTTTAAATAAGTTTATTTCCATGACTTTTGACAAGCGGTTAACTGATGTCCAGAGCCAGCAAGACCGAAAATGAGATTGCTGTTGACCTGACAGCTGGCTGTGTGGGGCTCCGTGCACTCACCTTGCTCCTGCACCTATCTGACCTCTGACCGTGCCGATTACATGGGCCATCCATGCAGAAGCTTATTCAGACAGCCGGCCGTTACACGGCAGAGCTACAGTGGTTCCAAAAACAATCGCTGTAGGAACAGGAATGACGACATGGTGATCCCTCCTGTCGAGAATCATAATTCATGGCTCAGTGCAGTTGGCAGAAAAGGAACTCGGCCTGGAAGCGACCCGTTGTGATCCCGCCCAATGGCCACCCTTCGAGCAACAGAGGATGAGAGCTGGGTGCTGAAGGGTTTACTACGAGTGTGCCTCAAGAAGCATTCACAGCTCCAAGGACTGCGGAATGGACTTCAGGTGGCTCGCTTCACCTCTCTTTTTATTTTAAATAGAAAAGAGAGGAAGGGAGAGGGGGAGGGAGAGAGAAACACACACGATGAGAGAGAACCGGTGATCGGCTGCCTCCTGCACACCCCACGTGGGGAGCGAGCTCACAACCCGGACGTGTGCCCTTGTTCCCGTCCCTCTCCTCAGCTGCTCCCCGTGCTTTCGCTGCTACGTCCCCTTGTGGCCGCGAACGGCTGCCCTGGGCCGGGACGTCGCGTGCAGACAGGACACGTGGTGAATCAACACATCTATCCTCGTGTTTTCACTCCGAGTAAGGAAGGAACTCGGTGAAGCCACGCAGCACCTGCCACCTCCCGTCTTGTTGTCCACAGATCCTACCACAGCCTGTTCGGGAGAGCATAGCAGAGGGCAGGGGGCGCCTCGGGGCCTGAGAAGGAGAGGAGCCCACTGCACCCCATGAGGGCTCTGCACGGAAGACACGGGTGAGCAGGAGAGGCCGCTGAACGCGATGTGGACGTTCCACCATGTCCTTACATTGACCGCTTACTCCATTTAAGGAAATAGTTATCGAACACCTACCATGTCCCCGGCTCTATGTAGCAAGCCTCGGCAATAAGACCAAGAACAGGAAAAGTGAGGTCTCTGCTCTCATAGCAACAGTTTGTTAATGAAAAATAAAAAAAGCAAATGTTAATCTGAAAGAGCGGATAATATTAAACACGGTGGACACTACAAAGAAAAGTGAGTAGAGATAAGATATATTGGAAAGAGATCAGAGTATTTGCTGGCAGACGGATGCAAACGTGAGAGCAAGGCAGAGACGGGGTGACTGTGCTGCCTGCGGCGTGAGGCGCGTGGGCCCCGTTCTGTGGTCAAAGTGGGGGCGGGGGAGCGCACCGCTTGGCCACTTTGCTCCGAGGTGGACGGGCGAAGGGGAGACACTGGACGTGGGAACCGGAGTCCCCAGGAGCCCCTCCGATGGAAGGTGGCACAGTCAGTCCGCAGAACAGCCTCTGATCCTCTGGGTATTTGTTTTTAAAAATAGAGACGAGGGGAACGCACAGTAGGGCAGCCATCTGGAAAGCCCTGGGGCCATTGCTCACAAAGCTAAGCACACTCTCACCCACAACCCAGCAACGGGCTCGCGGGCACTTACCCAGAGGCACTGAGCACGTGTCCGTACACGCTCCTGCCCGGGCTGGCCACGGAGCTTCACTCGTGATTGCCAGAACGTGGACGCAACACATGCCCTTCCGGAGGCGAGTGGATCAGCCGCGCTACAGCCAGACCGTGAGCCAGTCTTCAGCCCGGAAGCGAAACGAGCTGAGTGTCTGTGAAATGCCCGGAGGGGGCCTCACTGCACATCATGGGGTGGAAGACAGGAAGGCAGGGAGGCTGCGTCCCACCCGGTCCCACCCACGGGACACTTGGGAAAAGGCACAACTACGAGACATTTAAAATAATGGTGGTTGCCAGGGCTTTGGGGGTAGAGAGGGAGGGCGAATGGGGAGGCACAGAGGATTTGGGGGCGGTGAAGCTATTCTGAATGATACAGTAACGGTAGGTCCCTGTCGTTACGTATTTTCCAAAGTCCACAGACTATGCGGCACCAAGAGGAAGCCGTGTGCTCTGCTTTGGATGACACTGAGTGTCAAGGTTCGTCATCACAGCAGGGGCCGCCCTGAGGGGAGGGCAGGGGCCGAGGGGGCTGCGGATGGGGGGCTGGGGACACAGCGACTTTCCGTGCAATTCTTCTGGGAGACAGAAACTGCTCGGGAAGTCCATTTTCTTTTAAAACTTGCCGAAAGGTATTTTAGAAAACAGACTTGTCAGACAGAGACGTAATAACTGCAGATCACAGAGAGGAAGCCTCCCCATAGTGCTCTGCTGAGGTAAGCCAAAACATCACCAAACACCGATGCTGGACAGGAAAAACACAGAGTGCCGGTTAAAGTGTCATTTCCCAGACTGAGTTACCAGTAGGTGTGCTCTCCCTTTTAAAAGTCACAAGCAGCCCTGACCGGTGTGGCTCAGTGGATAGAGCATCGGCCTGCGGACTCAAAGGTCCCAGGTTCGATTCCGGTCAAGGGCATGGACCTTGGTTGCGGGCACATCCCCAGTAGGGGGCGTGCAGGAGGCAGCTGATCGATGTTTCTCTCTCATCAATGTTTCTAACTCTATCCCTCTCCCTTCCTCTCTGTAAAAAATCAATAAAATGTATTTAAAAAATAAATAAATATAAAAATCACAAGTTCCTCAGCCCTGTTTCCAGCAAGTTTGCTCTTTCTTTTTCTCATTTCCAATGAGCCTTGAGGGCTTCGTATAAATTGCTCTTGCAGCTTTTGCCAAGCTAATTCCTTCCTTACTGACACGCAATGACCCGATATTTGACCCGCATGCTTCCGAAGAGGGCGCCTCTTCCTTGCAATGACGCATAACGCTGTATCAGGTTTCTTATAAGGAGACAACGTAATGGGAAGTTATAATTGTTTCAAATAACTCGAGCTTTAAAAATTAAATTTAAAAAAAAGCCTAAGAACTTAATTCCAGGAAGCTGACTACGAGTCAAACACACAGTCTGGTAGACAGGGCACCATCGTAGATGTCTTTTGAGATATTCTATCCTGCAAAGGCATAAGCAGTATGAAGACCATACGTGTAAAGAAGAAGCAACATGTAAGAAATCTGCTAAGAGTTTAGACAAGGGGTCCCAGCCAGCGTGGCTCAGGGGTTGAGCATCCACCTAGGAACCAGGAGGTCACGGTTCGATTCCCGGTCAGGGCACATGCCGGGGTTGCGGGCTCGATCCCCAGTGCGGGGCGTGCAGGAGGCAGCCGATCCATGATTCTCTCTCATCACTGATGTTTCTATCTCTCTCCCTCTCCCTTCCTCTCTGAGATCAATAAAAGTGTATTTTAAAATAAAAATAAAGAATTTAGAAAAGGGGGAGGGGACTTGGCATTTGTAATCTCAATTACTGATAACATGACAACAAGAATGCATATTTGTCTGCAAGTATGTAATAAAAGGAACCAGAAGTGGAAAGGGGAAAACTTCAAGAGGATGATAAAGGACAGAATGAGCGATTATCAATACGATGTTGGTAGGTCTGGGTTTGTGCATTTAGGTCACTATTCGTAACTGGAGGGTTAAAACTGTTTGGATGTAAACATACACATCAAGGTTAACCATTAAAGTCACAGCAAACCTCTGTGGTACTCGGGGTTTGCATTACCTGGACTAGAGGGCACAAAGACTGTCCATAACCAACGTGTGAGGCCGATCTGCGATTTCTACAAACCTGGGCGTCGTACATTTTGTAGCCATGGGTCGCAGTCTTACACTGACCTTGTGCCAAGAGGGAAACGTAGGAGACTCACTCTCTGTACCGTCTTAAGAACTTTCGGTCCTCCATGCGATCTCGCAGTGGAAACGCGCCGTTGCTGGAACAGATCGTGCTGCTGGTGATGCTATCTGTCACTTTTCTTTGACACGCTCTTTCCCATCATTCTTGGTAAGTGACTCTGTTTCTCCGCGAGAGCTCCATAGAAGCAGGGCTGAGTTTAAATTTTAATTCCGATGTAGCAAAGCACTTCTCTATGTTTATAGTGATAATTCTGGGTTTTATACTTAAAAAGTGACATCTCTAAGTATTTAAATACACACCTATATAATGCACTAATATGTCATTAAGTTGAAAACAACACATAAAGCACATATAAATGGAATGCTTCAACTAATACATAAATGTCAATGTGGATTTATAAACACTGAATTGAATTCAGATATAAAATTATTTCTACCAAATAACAAAAAGTAACGTAAATCAATTTTCTTGGCGTTTGATTCTGAAGAAATAAACTTTTTGCCACAACATATGATGTAGTTACAATGGGTTATAAAATATATTGCATACACCCAAACATCATAAAAATGTGCCATTACTTCAAAACCAATTTAAAATTATAGGTAGAAACCCTGGAAAGGCATTTGATTACGGTGATTTACTTGTAAAAGTACCAGGGAGGCAATTTCTAGACCATGAAAACAAAGCTGGGTAGCCAAGATAAATTGAGAAAGAGAGGCTGCAATTTGACATGTTTATGGAGACTTAAAAGGGTCCCGATGTAGTAGTCTGGTTCAACTAATCCTACAGGGAACCTACTCGGGGGCCTGGCTTAGCAGATCTAAAGAACTGGCTATCGTGTATAATAAAAAATTACCGACAATAACTTAGACACATGGTCAAACAAAGAAAAATGCTTTTTACAGGAAGACAACAAAATCCAGGCGAGACCACTCTCAGTGTCCAAAATACAGTCAAAATTATGCCCAAACCAGAACAACATAACCCATTTCCTAAAGAAAGGTCAGCAAGCAGGAAAACTCAGGATTGACAAAGGTGATTATACTCACAGAAAAGGGCTTTCAAAAAAAAATGTTTAAATAGATTCCATATGTTCAAGAAGACAGAGAAATAAACATAAGAAGGAAATAAATAGAAACTATAAAGACAATTGAAAGCCTAAGGAGGAAAATACAATATCTGAGATAAAATTGGGCGAGATGAACAGCAGATGAACACGGAGAGAGAAAAGATCGTTGAACCTGAAGACATGACCAGGACGCTGAGAGAGGAAAAAGCATTCGTGTCCTGGGCGCCGGTGCTTCTCACTTCCTGTCTCCTGAACTCCCGCCAACTCTCTCCCTGTGCTCAGGTGTGATGTCCTCCTCTTGTTCCCGCTTTCCATATTCCAGACCCTATATGGCGTCTGCCGTCAGGCTCCCTGGGAGGGGCACGTACTCTCATCACTTCCTCTATCTCCTGTGGGAGGACAACCAACTGCTTGTCGGTGTCCTAACCCCCTCAAAGCCCTGTCCCCTCTGGTCACCACCAGACGCCCAGTTCTGGCTGCACCACGGAGCCATGCCCTGACGCCCAAGGGAACAAGGAAAGCAAGGACTCCACTCCCAGGCTCCGGGCGGCCTGGTCTCTACGGTCACACTACTCACCCATTCATCTCCGATCCTTCTCAGGCTTCTATCTATTTTTCCCTCCCTGTGATCAGACCACCTTTCCGGAACTGGGCAGAGAGATACAGGACACTGCCTGGTGTTTTCCGGTCCTATCCTCTAGGAAGTGGCGCTCCGTGGAACATTTTGGGCTCAGGGTGATCCTCATCACTCTCGGGAATAGATGCCGAGGGTGTCACCAGCCTGGTGGTCAACCCAATTCATCATGCCACTGGGAGTTCGGTTGCTCTTGGTTCAAAGTCAAGTTCAACCGCTTATTCACTAGGACCCCGGGCACGTTACTTCACTTTTCTGGGCTTCAATTCCTTCTCTCAAGTGCAATGAGAATATCGTGTCCGCAGGCGAGGCTTTTTAGTGACGTTTCATAGGAGAACGCATGCACGTCATTGAGCACCAGGCGCACGAGATGCTCACTGCATATTCCTTGTTACTTATTCTGATATTGTAACCATGCCCGCCCCCCCGCCCCCCCCCCCAAAAAAAAATCCCTCCCGCAAACCAGTTTCACATGTTCGCAGGTGCAATGCTTTGTTTTTGCATCCCCGATACCACACAAGTCCCTAATTCCGAGCAAATTCACTTCGGCGGGAACTGAGGAGATGCCCGGGTTCCTAAAACCCGACTCGGGGGGTTGTTACTCCCCGCCCCGTGTAGGGCGAGAGTCCTGTGCAGCGAGCATCACGTGGGAGAGAGAGAGAGAGACGTCTGCGGTCCCCGGCGGGGCTCCACGCGGCCAATCACGGGCCAGGACGTCAGCGAGGCGGGCCTCCGGAGACGCCGCACCAGGCGAACCTTTTAATATTTGATCAGCTGCCGTGGATGGCGGGCCCTTCGGCCCAGTGAGCCTGTTTATGACTTCCTTCCATTTATTCCTGAGCTGCTTTTATCTCCGTTTATCGGTCGCTACCGTTCAATTTCTTATTTCGCGCCGGTGAGCAGAGAGATAGGATTAATAAACCTGATTAAATTTTTCAGGAGACGATTATTGTCAGTGGGCTTGCACAAATGTAATTCACTGTATTGGCTCCTCTGTTATGCTAGTTCTCTGAGCACTGAGACTCCCGTGAGGGGAGACCAGGAAATCGTACCAAACTCCTGGGGGCGGGGAATTCCGAAGCACCATTCCCCAGGGGCCCCATGCCCAGGGTCAATCCTAAACCGCAACAAGAACACGTAACAGCCACAAATACACACACCGACAATTTATTCTCAGAGGTGACCGACACTGGCTTGTGCCTCTTCCTCTGAGCACTGAACCGCAGACAGCATGCAGCTGTCAGGAGCGGTCTGGCCAGTGGGCGGGAACGTGGATCCGGAGCCTCCTGGAGCGGGGCTCGGTCAGGACCCGCTGATGCCAGCCTTTCCCGTTTCAGCAGCTGCAAAGCAGCCGCGTCGGAAACAGCGGCGCTAAGCGAGGCCCACGGAGAGGCCGCTGATGAGGCGGGTCCATGGCTGGGCTCGGAGGCGACGGCCCAGCTCCAGGCCCGTCCCTCTCGCTTGCCCCGCTGCGGCCCGCAGACGAGGTGGGATGGCCGTGCTCTGGCCAAATCCCACTCCGACCAAACGCCATCTCCCTGGTGTGTGGGATCCGATGAACAAAATGCATCGACCGGCGAAATAAGACCCGAAGCAGCGAGGCTTGGAACCGACTGACCTACCTTGATGCGGGGTTTGGGGGGACGCGGAGAGAGAGGCCACAGAACTTACATACTTACTAGAGTTCTGATGCGCGAAATACGTGCAAGGGGCTCAGCCCTCGCAGCCCCGGCTTTGTCCGGAAGGACGTCCGGAAGGTCGGCTGTCCATTCTAATTAGCATGTTATGCTTTTATTATTATAGATATGCACAGCCCATGGACACGGGCAATAGGGGGTGAAGACCTGGGGGTGGGGGTCAGGGCTGGGAGGAGGGGAGAAAGGAGGAAAATGGGAGACATCTGCAATGCTATCAACAATAAAAAATACACTTGAAGTGGAAAAAGAGAGAGAGAGAGTAACGCACAGGAAAGGGTGTGAGTGACTAGGGATGTAGAGAGTTATCTCCGTCTCTACCTGTCGACCTTGGCTGTGCGTTAGAAGGCCCTGGAACGATTTCGGGAAAGCTCTGGTGCCCAGGCCAGGCCCCGGCCGATTCAACAGGCCTCTCGGGGGGACCCCAGACAGACGTGAGCTTGTTCTAAAGGACCCCCCTCCCCAGGTGAGTAACACGAGCCACCAAGGATGAGAGCTGCTCTCACCTGTGCTTCCCGTCAGGCAGGGCCGATTTCCAGGCCTTGAAGGTTACAGATCCGGCCGAGCAGTACAGAGGCGTCCTGGCGCTGTCGGCTCTGACTGCAGTTCGACACAATGCGCCCGCGACACTTACATGCACACACGTGCACGTGCTCGGAACGCTTACATGCACACACGGGCACGTGCTCGGAACGCTTACATGCATACCCGTGCACGTGCTCGGAACACTTGCGTGCACACACGGGCACGTGCTCGGAACACTTACGTGCATACCCGTGCACGTGCTCGGAACACTTACGTGCATACCCGTGCACATGCTCGGAACACTTACGTGCATACCCGTGCACGTGCTCGGAACACTTGCGTGCACACACGGGCACGTGCCCAGGCGTTCACCCACAGCCCACGGGGCAGGTGAGTAAGCCTGGAGTTACTGAACTTTCCAAATACACGTGAGCGAAGCCAGGGCCACTTGGGTCTCGGGTGTCCCCCGTCTCCCTGAGCAAGGGTGAGCCCTTCCTTCCGCACGTCCTCGCCGCAAACCTCCCCTGAGATGACACCCAGGCTGAGAGGCACAGAGAGGCCACAGGCCTTCCTCGCTCCTGAGAAAGGGCCTCACCCCTGGGGCCAGCCTCTGGGGGTTCCGGAAGCCTCCGGGGGGCTGCTGGGGCGCCTGTGCTCCTGGCAGAGAGGCTCCACAGGAGGAACTGGTACCTGCGACCATTGCTGAGGCCGCAGCCAGGCCGCGGGGACCCTGACCCAGCCCGTCCCTCAGAGGCTCTCCACCTTCTGGCCCCGACCTCCCCGTTCCCTGGGTCCCCTCCACCCTGTGCAGCCCGCTCCTGACCCAGGTGCGCCCTGCGAGCCGTCTCTGGGAGACAGACCCCCCTCCTGAGACCCCTGGACGCCCTTCCCCGTGGCCACCGAGTGCCTTGCAGAGCTCAGAGCTTCACGGAAAGGTGTGAGACCTCTTCTCTGAAATGGGTCAGTGCGCCCTCTCTCTCGGGGGAGGGATGTTTCGGGGAGACCCAACTGGGAAGGAGTCTCAAAAGATATGGAGAGCAACCCAATGGCTGAGTTGGGAGAAACGTGGGCTGTTGTAGGGTGAGAACAAGGTAGGGCTCAGTCGGCCATACGGGAGACGTGGCTGAAGACGGCAGGGGGGCGGGGGGCGGAGGGGGTGCGAGCCCGCTCACAGGGGGGCGCTGTAGACCAGGGCAGGAAGCTGCCTGCACTGAGAGGGCAACAGAAACGCGAGAGGGCCCGACCGGCATGCCTCAGTGATTGAGCCTCAACCTGTGAGCCAGGAGGTTCGATCCCCGGTCGGGGCCCAGGCCCGGGTGGCGGGCTCCATCCCCAGCGTGGGGCCTGCAGGAGGCAGCCGGTCCGTGATGCTCTCTCGCCATCGATGTTTCTATCTCTCTCTCCCTCTCCCTTCCTGAAATCACTAAAAATTTATTTTTACAAAAGGAAGAGAAGCAAGAGGGTTGCTGTTGAGAGATGGCATGGTCTGACTTCATTTTCACAAGGTGTTCCTACCTTCTGTAGAGGAATAGATAACCGACTACAGGAGACTCGGTTACAGATCCTACGCCCAAGAACGTAAGTCGGACACGCGGGAGGCGATGGCAGTCGCGCGGGTGGGTATGAGCTGGGCTTGGGCTAAGGAGGCAGCGATGGAGAGGCACGGGAACCAGCAGACAACGGGAGCGCCTGCAAGAAAAACCAGCCGTCCTTGTCTGTGGGCACGGAAACCAGTAGGCCAAGGCGATGCCGGTGTTCCGGTTTGCACAGCGACAGGGGTGTCATTCACGGAGGGAGAGCGGGACAGAGCAGCCAGGGTCCTCTTTGCCAGCCTTCTAGTTGCTGCAGGATCCCAGCACAGGCATCAAGCGGGGGTCACCAGCACCTGCTTTGCATTCTGCACCCACTGACTCGGGAGGCGTTGACATGGAGGAGACGCTGAAAACCGGGGGGCTGGTTGGCGTTGTGTGGGCAGCGGGAAGTGGGCTCAGTGAGCTTCAACGCTTAGAAAGCAGGTAGGGAAAGAGGTCACTGAGAATAAAGATGGAGGAAAAGCAAGGCTGGTGTGTGTTACATCAGAGGAGACGGCTCATCAGGAAGGCCAGGGGGAGCCGCTAGGACACCATGCAGGTGCTAGAGGCAGCTGGATGAGAGGATGTCCTGAGAGGAGGTACCCCTGCCCCCCACTGTGGGAGAGGAGCAGCTGGGGGAGAGGAGCAGCTGTGGGAGGGTAGCAGCTGTGGGAGAGGAGCAGCTGTGGGAGAGGAGCAGCTGTGGGAGAGGAGCAGCTGTGGGAGAGGAGCAGCTGTGGGAGGGGAGTAGCTGTGGGAGAGGAGCAGCTGTGGGAGGTGAGTAGCTGTGGGAGAGGAGCAGCTGGGGGAGAGGAGTAGTTGCAGGAGAGGAGCAGCTGTGCGAGAGGAGATGGCCCCAGCTGGGGGAGAGGAGCAGCTCCTGGAGCACCTGCAGAGGTAGCTGAGCGCCACCTGAGCTGAGTGGGAGGCGTCCACACAGGCAGGGGGCAGTGATCGCGAGAGTCTGGTTACAGGCAGAGGAACTGATCGGATAAGTACACGCATTGCAGGCGGTGGGAGTCGGGTTCCTCACACCCAGAGAAGGGCACACAGTAGGGAGAAAGCAAGGAGGCGTCCTGATGTTGCGGTGGAATTGAAGGCGTCGACATGAACTATGTACTTCAATACGTACAGAGAGAGAGAAGGACAGAGACAAAGACAGAGAGACAGAGAAAGATAGAGAGACACACGTGTATGTTTGTGGAAATAAATACTATAGATGTAAACGTGTGTGTGTGTGTGTGTGTGTGCGTGCATACACATATCCCTTAGCAGGCCTGGGAACAGTAGCAGCCAAATAGAACAAGGGCACCTTATTAATAAGCGCCATCAGACCTTGGTGTCTAAACATCATTCTTCAAGGGGGAAAAAAAAAAAAGAGGATCTTTGGAGAAACGGCTCCCTGGGCCAGGGAAGTGGGGAGTGGACAGGAAAAACCATTCAGCACCAGCGAGAAACGCAGTGTTTACACGGGGACTCAGACTCCGAAGTCAAGCGAAGAGGCTCCTCTAGCCCAGTGCTCAGGTGGGACAATTGGGGCGTCAGGAGAAGGAAGTTACTGACCTAAACGTTTAGCAGGGAATGGGATACTTGTGCACATCCAAAGCACCTCTCCCCAAAACCCTCCTTCGCTACACGGTGAAGCAGGGGATCGCATGGTGGGGAGACCTGACAGCATGACCTTAGGACGCAGTCAGAGCTACCGCTCTGAATGGTGAGACGGACCACAGCACACGCCTCCCGAGAGAGACAGAGCCTCGTTTCCTCGGGCTTCTTTCTCAGCGCACACAGCTGGAATCCAGGCAGAGTACTCCAGAAGACAAGACCACTTCTTCACGTGTGACAGGGTAGAATCGGGTAGACATTTTTACAACTCACAATGCAGACATGGTTTTCACATAGCTAAAACAATCTGCTTCTAAAACCCCAATATATTTCATTCCATTCCCATCTACACCACACTCATGACACTGTCTCTGAACCTTGGACAACAGCTAGCGTAATTTTTTGAAAGAACAGTTCCATCAAAATGGATGTGTTACTCGGTGAAAATCAGCGATTTCAACTTCTTTCACCAAAAAGTGAGATCGTGGCTGCTAACTACAGCGGCGCTTGGGAGTTGTACCTGGCCAGCCAGTTGCATTATTTCCATGTGGCTCCATGGCCTTTTTGCCAAAAACAGGACCTATGGCCTTCGTCGGTTCTGTTGGCTTGTGCCTACGTTATGTGATTAAAAAGTGAGAACTGCTCTCAGATGACAAACGGTGTGAGAGTGAGACCCGTTGCCTGTTGCCACACAGGGTGAGTGGCTGGGATGCAGTGGCTCCTCTTGGCCCCCCTGGACCGGCCTCCCCGCCTCCAGCTGCTGCCCGACGGGGCGCTGAAAGCAGTTAGCCCCGGGCCAGGCAGCCCACACGTCAGGCAGCGAAAACCAGACGCTGAGCTCAGGTCTGCGCCTCCCCGAGGAGGAGAGCAGTCCGATGCGATTTGTCAAACAAAGGCCGGGAGGAACGTTAACGGACAATTTACTCCAAACGGCCCGTGCCGTGCAGAACAGAGGCTCGGCCTCGGGTTTCACAAAATCCCTCCGAAGGCCTTTGCTCCGACGGCTTGAATTCCGCCAGACCAGCGCAGGGCGTCCAGCTCTCACCCTCCTCGCCGACCTGAACGCAAGCAAAGCCACCGCGAAAGCGCTGAGTTCGCGGTCCCTTCGTCTTTAACGTGAGAAACACTATCGACCCCCTAGACGGGCACTCTGTGCCGACACCTGGCATGAGACACGCATCAACAACGACCTTCCCCGACGCGAAAGGATTCTCAGGTACAAGTTCCAACCACCCTGCCGTTCACTAACCTACTCACATATAAATGAGCGGGTGTGTGTGTACGTACTTGTGGCTTCGTAATGTAATTTCCCAACAAGCAAAAATAAAGACAAGAGGGAAATTTTTGACATATGAAAGTTTAGAAATCTTTCCAGTTCATCTCACATGTGAATTTACAAATTGCTATCACATATTTCATCATGATCATAACAGATTTTAAGAAATAGCTACTCAAATTTCATAGTTTGTTCCTTTCTACTTTCCTGTCACTATTAATGCAATGCTAATGTTTGCAATATTTGAGATTATGCTGAAAATTATGATTGTGTTTATGTTTGTCTCCCTGATCCAGACTCCTTGGTTCAAAGGTTAACCCCAAACTGCAGAGCAGGACGTGCTGGGTGTGGCCGGGGCGTCCAGAGTGTGAGGAGCAGGAGAGTGCCAGCTGCCCTCACTGGCCAGGAGCCAGTGAGAACAAAAACTGGAAGCCCCCATCAGAAAGCACGCGTGCACCCCTGTGTGCACAGCAGCATAGTGTAGCACAGCCATGACCTGGAAACGGCCCAGTGCCCATCAGCAGACGCGTGGATAGAAGCTGTGGGGCGTCTACACCACGGAACACTGTGCAGCAGTAAAAGAAAGATCTCTGACCCTTTGAGACAGCAGGGAGCGACCTGGAGAGCATCGTGCTGAGCGAAATAAGCCACTCAAGAGAAAGACAAGCATCACATGATCTCACCCACATGTGGACGCTAATGAACAACGTAAACTGATGAACAAAATCCAGGGACATGGAAGCCTGGATCAGACTGTCACACCTCAGAGGGAAGGCAGCGGAGGGTGGGTGGTGGGAAGAGATCAGCCAATGAACTTGTATGCGGCTACGCACAACCCACGGACACAGACCACAGGGTGGGTGAGGGCCTGGGGTGGGGGCGGGGGCTGGCAGAGGTCATGGGGGAAAAGGGGACACATGTCATACTTTCAATAAAGATTAAAAAAAGAAAGGAAGACAGAAGTGGCTCACCACAGGGGAGTCAGAGCACCCTAACATTTCTGTCTTTCTGGGCATGTCCCTCCGCGCACAGTGTACAGAGTAACCGTTTATGAGGAATTGCACAAGGACACGACTCCGGGAGACACAAATCAGCAGCGGTGTTCTCGCCACCATCGCCCCCCACCCCCCGATTCACTGTGTCCGTAAGGACCTGCGGAGAACACGGGAGTTAACTAGACCGACCCGTCGGCTCAGATGAAAACTGTGTATGTCCCTGCAAAGTAAGATGAACGCACACTTTATACAAAACTAGAGGCCCAGTGCACGAAATTCGTGCACGGGGAGGGGGGTCCCCTCTCCAATCTGGGACCCCTCGGGGGATGTCCGACTGCTGATTTAGGCCCGATCCTAGCCTAAACTGGCAGTCTGACATTCCTCTCACAATCCGGGACCAATGGCTCCTAACTGCTCACCTGCCTGCCTGTCTGATAGTCCCTAAATGCCCCCCCTGCTAGCCTAGTCGCCCCCAACTCCCCCCCCACCTGCAAGCCTGGTCGCCCCTCACTGCCCCCACCCCGCCGGCCTGGTCGCCCCCAAATGCCCCCCCGCGGGCCTGGTCATTCCATGAGCCTGTTCTGTCGTCAGTTCGGTTGTGATGGCCACTTAGGCTTTTATTAATATAGATAATAATTAAAAGTTTGTAAAGTACTAGAAAAGCAAAATTTTATATTCATCATCAACTTCTCTACCCTACACAACACGTATGAACTTACGGTTTATCATTTACTTTCCTGTTATGTTTTCAGCCACGGACTTCCCTTCGGGCATACAGGTCACCAACTCAGAGCACGCAAGCCTCACTGACCAGGCCCAGGCCCGTGCTGTGTGGGGAACGGGCAGGGAGTAACAGACATGCTTTCACGGAGCTCGAACACATTTAAGGAAGCACAAGATTACAGACTGCAGCCTCGGAACCAAATAACTGAGAGTGTACATTCCGGAAGCTATGGGAGTACAGGTTTCAAAAGAGCAGGAGGGTGTATTACATATTATTGATGAGCTATCACCTTGCTACTCCAAGCACACACACACAGACACACACACACATACTCATTCACACACTCATTCACATTCACACACACACACACTCATTCACACACTCATTCACACTCACACACACACTCACACACACTCACACACACTCATTCACACACACACTCACACACATTCACATTCACACACACACACTCACACACACTCATTCACACACACTCACACTCACATTAACATGTGTACACTCACACACACTCATTCACACACATTCATTCACACTCACACTCACACATTCACACACACACATTCACACTCACACACACTCACACACACTCATTCACACACACACATTCACATTCACACACACACACACACTCATTCACACACACACACATTCATTCACACTCACACTCACACACATTCACACACACACATTCACACTCTCACACACACACATTCACATGTGTACACACACACACACTCACATGCACATTCACTCACTCACACACACACACACACATACACACAGTACAGTAGCTTTGCCAACCCTCTACTAAGCTTTTAGGAATACAGAACCGCAGTCCTCGCCTCAGACCTACTGACCCAGAATACGTTTTCTGCCGTACCGCCAGGTGACTTGTATGCACACAGTTTGAGAACCACTGCTCTACAGGCAACTGAAATCCACACTTTACAAAATTAGCTTAAAACATCACATTAAGTAACCTCAAAATAGCGTGTGGCAAGTCCTAGTTTCACAGTTCTAAAGAGGGAAACTCTCTTTTCTTGGTATGTCACTTCATTTTCATTTCTCAATCAGCGAATTCCGGACGGCAGATAAGTTTAGATACTTAGACTCTCAGTGTAAATCCATCTCATGACAGGTGGACAGCTGTTCCTTTTCCATAGGAAGGACCAGAACCTTTCATATACAAACTTAACCTCATCTCATCCTCAGTTCAGATAGGGAAAGTGATGTTTCTCAGTAGGTGGTGAATTCACATACAACTTTTTCAAAACCAGGTTTGCTTGACTTCACAGTTTGGACGAACAAAATGCTTTCCAACAGCTCTAACTGTCTTGGAGCATTAGAAACAAATATATTTCTCCCACGTAACTTGGTCATTTCTCTCTACTTCACTCAAGCTAAATAATCACTTTTTTTTTCTTATTCAATATACTTTATTGATTTCAAAGAGGAAGAGGGGGAGAGAGGAACTTCACTGATGAGAGAGAATCATGGATCGGCTGCCTCCTGCACGCCCCTTACTGGAGATCAAGCCCGAAAACCCAGGCCTGTGCCCTGACGGGGAATTGAGCCATGGCCTCCTGGTTCACAGGTTGATGCTCAACCACTGAGCCACACCGGCCAGGCTAAAATATCACTTCTTAATAGAAAACAATGCTTGAAAAATTTCTAACACTCATATCCTCAAATTCGTATTTCTGAATGTATTTAATGTTCACTTATATAGTTAACTGTACTTTCTATAACTCGTAATAGTTGAATTTTAAAATATTTGTGCAATATTTTAGACTTTGTTAGCGTAGAGTAAGAATCAGATATTTATGCTGCAAAGTCAGCCGCATGTTGTCCTTCTTCAGACGATGCTTATCCCACAAGCTGGACATGCTGATCTCGTATGGCACAGGACCTGCAATGGTCCCAACCACTGTAATTGGTGACCACCTGTACAGAGACTCATCTTCCAAGTAAGACGTCTCAAAATCCCTTTGTTGACAATCACTAGATCAAGCCCAGCAGTCACAAATTCTCTGCAAATTATCCGAAACACCGTTTACTCCTGCTTCCCAGCCAAATAAATGACCAGGGGGGATTCCGAGCCGAGAGCACCACAATATTATAAGAAACAAAATTGCTCTTAAAACTGAAGCTCAAGGCCTCTCCCAGCAAAATTGGGGTCAGGCCCTTGAGCATGTACCAGATGCATTCAGAATCAGTTTAATAGGTGCCGTGGTCTGAGAGCCAAAAGCAATTGATATCTGATCAATGAGGGGCTGAAAGCACAAAGATTTTCACGGATTCCCAGCAGCAAATCGATACGTAATAAAGTTTTCACTTATCGGGCATAACAAATGGCAGCAGACATAATGAAACCGTATGGCCGTGGTGGAAGAATTTGAGCAGAACATGGGATTTGTAATAAAGGAATCAAACGGCACATTTCATGTCAGTGCCAACTGTCCCTCCCCAGATAACGGCGGTAAACCTGTGTGGCACGGCTGTGTGACGTATTTAATCCCATCAAGTTGTTTTTCTTCACAGCCTCGTCTGGGCACCGCTGTCCCGTCTGCGGTGCACGGCCCGGCAGAGCTGCGCCATCAAAGCGTCCGCCGCTGCCCGGCACCCAGCACCCGGCACCCGGCACGGGTCCTCGGAGCTGGGCTACGGCAGTAGCTGCAGGTCTATTTGAAATCCACTGGGTTGCCCCAGATGTTACCACTTTTTTAAAAACATGAACTGTATTTTACCGGTTTTTAGCTTATGAAAGTAATGTATCTAAAAATTCTGGGGGGAAATAATAGCTAAAGGGGGAAGAGGGTCATTCCTGAAACGCTCCCCCAGGAGTATTTTGGTATTTCCCCCTTCTTTTTGTTTTTCTACAGTAATAGCTTTACTAACTGGAAAAAGGGTCAAACCACCCGGGAAAGTTTAACGTAAATAAATATAGTCACTTTTTACTTCCTCTTTTCAGTATGAATAAATTATGAATAGGCCTATCCTGTATTAAAAAAGCCCAGCGCCCAAATGGCAGAATGACTGGATCAACCAGAACAATCGCAGCCCCTCACGCCAGCCGGCCCAACCCCCAATCGGCCCCCATGGGGCTGGCCGACTGGACCCCACCAGTGCATGACTTCGTGCACCAGCCTCTAGTGAAATCATAGAGAACCTGCTAGTAACAGCCGGAGGGAAAGGCTCCTCTCCTGACCCAGGGCCTGCACCTGGAGTTGTCTGTCCCTGGAGTTGTCTGTCTGGGAGTTATCTGTCCGGGAGCTGTCTGTCCGGGAGCTGTCTGTCCGGGAGCTGTCTGTCTGGGAGTTGTCTGTCCGGGAGCTGTCTGTCCGGGAGTTGTCTGTCCCTGGAGTTGTCTGTCCGGGAGTTGTCTGTCCGGGAGCTGTCTGTCCAGGAGTTATCTGTCCGGGAGTTGTCTGTCCGGGAGCTGTCTGTCCGGGAGTTGTCTGTCCGGGAGCTGTCTGTCCGGGAGTTGTCTGTCCGGGAGCTGTCTGTCCGGGAGTTCTCTGTCCCGGGAGTTGTCTGTCCGGGAGCTGTCTGTCCCGGGAGTTGTCTGTCCGGGAGCTGTCTGTCCGGGAGTTGTCTGTCCCTGGAGTTGTCTGTCCGGGAGTTGTCTGTCCGGGAGCTGTCTTTCCTGGGAGTTGTCTGTCCCTGGAGTTGTCTGTCTGGGAGTTGTCTTTCCCGGGAGTTGTCTGTCCGGGAGTTGTCTGTCCCTGGAGTTGTCTGTCTGGGAGTTGTCTGTCCGGGAGTTATCTGTCCGGGAGTTATCTGTCCGGGAGCTGTCTTTCCCGGGAGTTGTCTGTCCGGGAGCTGTCTGTCCGGGAGCTGTCTGTCCGGGAGTTGTCTGTCTGGGAGTTGTCTGTCCCGGGAGCTGTCTGTCCCTGGAGTTGTCTGTCTGGGAGTTGTCTGTCCGGGAGTTGTCTGTCCGGGAGTTATCTGTCCGGGAGCTGTCTTTCCCGGGAGTTGTCTGTCCGGGAGCTGTCTGTCCGGGAGCTGTCTGTCCGGGAGTTGTCTGTCTGGGAGTTGTCTGTCCCTGGAGTTGTCTGTCCGGGAGCTGTCTGTCTGGGAGTTGTCTGTCCGGGAGTTGTCTGTCTGGGAGTTGTCTGTCCCTGGAGTTGTCTGTCCGGGAGCTGTCTATCCGGGAGTTGTCTGTCCGGGAGTTGTCTGTCCGGGAGCTGTCTGTCCGGGAGTTGTCTGTCCGGGAGTTGTCTGTCCAGGAGCTGTCTGTCCGGGAATTGTCTGTCCGGGAGTTGTCTGTCTGGGAGTTGTCTGTCCGGGAGTTGTCTGTCCGGGAGTTATCTGTCCGGGAGTTGTCTTTCCCGGGAGTTGTCTGTCCGGGAGCTGTCTGTCTGGGAGTTGTCTGTCCGGGAGTTGTCTGTCCGGGAGCTGTCTGTCTGGGAGTTGTCTGTCCGGGAGCTGTCTGTCCGGGAGTTGTCTGTCCGGGAGGTGTCTGTCCAGGAGTTGTCTGTCCGGGAATTGTCTGTCCGGGAGTTGTCTGTCTGGGAGTTGTCTGTCCGGGAGTTGTCTGTCCGGGAGTTATCTGTCCGGGAGCTGTCTTTCCCGGGAGTTGTCTGTCCGGGAGCTGTCTGTCTGGGAGTTGTCTGTCCCGGGAGTTGTCTGTCTGGGAGTTGTCTGTCCCTGGAGTTGTCTGTCCGGGAGCTGTCTATCCGGGAGCTGTCTGTCCGGGAGTTGTCTGTCCGGGAGCTGTCTGTCTGGGAGTTGTCTGTCCCGGGAGTTGTCTGTCTGGGAGTTGTCTGTCCCTGGAGTTGTCTGTCCGGGAGCTGTCTATCCGGGAGCTGTCTGTCCGGGAGTTGTCTGTCCGGGAGTTGTCTGTCCGGGAGTTGTCTGTCCGGGAGTTCTCTGTCCGGGAGTTGTCTGTCCCTGGAATGGCTTTTCTCTTCCTCTTCCTCCTGCTCATCTCTGCAGAGCAAGGCTCTCTCGTCCTCCCTTTTGGTGCTAAATTCTCAGGAACCTCCTGATGGCCCCATATCCTATCCTCCATTACTTCCTCCCTCGTGCCCTTCTAGCAAATGTCACAAAATTATGTTACTTTTTCTCTGTTTTCGTCATCATGTAAGAGAACCTGCCTCTTTTGTTTGCCATTAAAGCCCTTGTATTGGGAACAATGTGGAGAATAATGATTTTTAAATAATGATTGAAGTCATAACAAGTATTTTTTTGAACCACAATGGTATGAAACTGGAAACCATTAACAGGAGGGAAGGTGGAAAATTCACAAACACGTGGACATTGAACCACATAATCCTGAAGAACCAATGGGCCAAAGAGCAAATCAAAAGGCAGAACAGAAAGCATCGTTAGACAATTGCAAGCAGCAATGTACCAGAGCGTATGGGATGCAGCAAAAGCAATCCTAAGAGGGCAGTTTAGAGCAAGCATGTCAAACTCAAAGGCTACCACGGGCCAAATAAACAAGGTTTAAGCTTATGTGGGCCACAGAAAACCAAAAGCTTCCATTTTCATAGAAACGTAGGTTTCTTTCGATAGAGACGTGCTGAATACAAAGGGCTGAAATAAATGAGTCATCGTTCACATAAAATAATAGAACATTTTAACAAAAATTAATATTTTTTCTTGAATATTAACTTACCAGACACTGAATAACTGCACAAATTAATGAGTGTAACACAAATAAACCTAGTTTTCTTGTTCCCCAAAAGCAAAATATTACCTGTTGTACACACCAAACAAGTCAGTCCAAGACTAATAGTGTGGCCATCGGGTGCTAAAATTTTCGCCGCTGGTATTAGTGGAGGGAAGTGGTGCGCCTGCGCATAAGGCGCGTAAGGGAAGTGACTGCAACACGATTATAGTAATTAATCATTAGCAAACCTTGTAGTTCGTTATTAATAATTATGTGTAATAGGATATTGTAAAAATTAAGTTATAAAATTTTTATTAAAACGTTTGTTACATACCGTTACATTGGCTGGGCCACAAAAATATTGGTTGTGGGCTGCATTCGGCCTGCAGCCCATGAGTTTGACATGCTTGGGTTAGAGCAATAAATGCTACACTGGGGGGGAAATATTCAAAATAAACTAACTTTACAACTCAAGAGATTGTAAAAAGAAGATAAGAGTAAACCCAAATTTAGAGAGAGGGACTAATAAAGATCAGAGCAGAAATAAATGAAATAAAGACTAGAAACAGAATTTTTTTAAAAATCAATGGAAATAAGAGCTAGGGGCTTTGGGGTGGTGGTTAAAGATAAACAAAACTGGCAAACCTTTAGATAGTCTAACCAAGAAAAAAGAAAGAGGACTTAAATAAAATTAAAAACGACAGAGGAGGCAACACAACTAGTACCAGAGAGATACAAAAGGTCATGACAGGCTCCTATGCAGGTTATCCAATTACATGCCAATGAGTTAGATGACCTAGAAAAAGTGGGCAAAGTCCTAGAAACATACAATCTACAAGACTGAATCACGAATAGAACATTTGAACAGACAAGTAATGACTAACAAGATGGAAGTCATCATCACAAACCTCCCAACAAAGAAAAGCCGGATCAGGTGGGTTTACCGGTGAAGTCCACCAAGCATTTGAAGAAAAATTCATGCCCGACTTTTCCAACTGATCCAGACGATGGGAGAGGAGAGAGCTCTGCCAGGGGCATTCAGGGAAGCCGGCGTTGCCCCGATGCCAACGCCCGGGGAGGACACGCCACGGGAGGAAAACGGCCGGCCATACCCCGACGAACACAGACACGCACGTCTTTAACAAAATATTCGCAAACCACATTCAACAGCACATGGAGGGCATGTTCATGGGCCGATGACAAACCCCTGAGCCATGATGGCGGGCTCACTCATGCCTTCTTAACGAAATATTAAGTCGCTGTGGCACACGGGACCTGGAGTGAGACAGCGGAACAGCAGCCCAAGGCAGCCCAACTTGTAAACACATAAATAATTAGGTATCGTTTCTCTTTTCCCTTCTTTCCAATGAGACAATGAAGCTGGGTATAAAAAAAAACACAAATGAGTATATCCAGCTCTTCAGACAGATTAACTTACACTTTTACTACACATTGAATCCGTGTTTCACTGCAGTAAGCACTCAGATCTGATCACTCCAGCTATCGTTCCACACTCTTTACAGAAGCTGGTCAGTGCACTCATCCTAAATCTCAGGTTTGCAGGCAGTACACGTAGCTCAGCGCTGGCCCAGGGGCTGCTGAGAAGATGCTGGCGAACTGCCAGAGGATGCAGGAAAGAGCGTCTGTGCTCTGCTTCCCACCCCGGGACAGCAGGAGAGAGAAGGCAGGACAGCCACACCCCAGCCTCCGGGGCTGCCTCTGTCAGGGTCCCTTCCAGCCTAGAGGAACCGGACCGGAGCCGTCATCTACTGAACAGAACACCAGCGCTGACTGACGGCCACGTCATGCACCAGGAAGCACGCACCATACAAGACTTCAGCAGGGTGTGCAGGTGTGTGTGTACAGGTATGCAGGGTGTGTGTGTAAAATAGGTGTGCAGGGGTGTGTGTACAGGTGTGCAGGGGTGTGTGTGTACAGGTATGCAGGGTGTGTGTGTATAGGTGTGCAGGGGTGTGTGTACAGGTGTGCAGGGGTGTGTGTGTACAGGTGTGCAGGGGTGTGTGTGTACAGGTGTGCAGGTGTGTGTGTACAGGTGTGCAGGGGTGTGTGTACACATATGCAGGGGTGTGTGTGTGCAGGTATGCAGGTGTGTGTGTGTACAGGCATGCAGGGGTGTGTGTACAGGTATGTGGGGGCATGTACAGGTATTCAGGGGTGTGTGTACAGGTATACAGGTGTGTCTGTACAGGTATACAGGTGTGTCTGTACAGGTATGCAGGGGTGTGTGTACAGGTATGTGGAGGTGTGTGTAAAGGTATGTGGGAGGCATGTACAGGTATGCAAGGGTGTGTGTACAGGTATGCAGGAGGTGTGTATAGGTATGCGGGGACGTGTACAGGCATGCGGGTGTGCATGTACAGGTATTCAGGGGTGCATGTACAGGTATGCAGGGGTGTCTGTACAGGTATACAGGGGTGTCTGTGCAGGTATGCGGGGGTGTGTGTACAGGTATATGCAGGTGTGTGTGTACAGGTATGAGGGGGGTATACAGGTATGTGGGTGTGTACAGGTATGCAGGTATGTCTGTACAGGTATACAGGTGTGTGTGTACAGGTATATACAGGTGTGTGTCTATACAGGTATGTGGGTGTGCATGTACAGGTATTCAGGGATGCATGTACAGGTATGCAGGGGTGTCTGTACAGGTATACAGGGGTGTCTGTGCAGGTATGTGGGTGTGTGTGTGTACAGGTATATGCAGGTGTGTCTGTACAGGTATGAGGGGGGGTATACAGGTATGTGGGTGTGTGTGTACAGTATACAGGTGTGTCTGTACAGGTATACAGGTGTGTGTGTGTACAGATATATAGGTGTGTCTGTACAGGTATACAGGTGTGTCTGTACAGGTGTGTGTCTATACAGGTATGAAGGTGTGTGTGTACAGGTATATAGGTGTGCGTGCACAGGTATATACAGGTGTGTGTCTATACAGGTATGCGGGTGTGCATGTACAGGTATGCGGGTGTGTGTGTACAGGTATACAGGTGTGTATGTACAGGTATATACAGGTGTGTGTGTGTACAGGTATGTGGGTGTGTGTGTACAGGTATACAGGTGTGTGTGTACAGGTATACAGGTGTGTATGTACAGGTATATACAGGTGTGTGTGTGTACAGGTATGTGGGTGTGTGTGTACAGGTATACAGGTGTGTGTGTACAGGTATATAGGTGTGCGTGCACAGGTATATACAGGTGTGTGTGTACAGGTATGCGGGTGTGTGTGTACAGGTATACAGGTGTGTATGTACAGGTATATACAGGTGTGTGTGTGTGTACAGGTATGTGGGTGTGTGTGTACAGGTATACAGGTGTGTGTGTACAGGTATACAGGTGTGTATGTACAGGTATATACAGGTGTGTGTGTGTACAGGTATATACAGGTGTGTGTGTGTACAGGTATATGGGTGTGTGTGTACAGGTATGTGGGTGTGTGTGTACAGGTATACAGGTGTGTGTGTACAGGTATACAGGTGTGTATGTACAGGTATATACAGGTGTGTGTGTACAGGTATGTGGGTGTGTGTGTACAGGTATGCAGGTGTGTGTATATAGGTATACAGGTGTGTATGTACAGGTATATACAGGTGTGTGTGTGTACAGGTATGTGGGTGTGTGTGTACAGGTATACAGGTGTGTGTGTACAGGTATACAGGTGTGTGTGTACAGGTATATACAGGCGTGTGTCTGTACAGGTATGTGGGGGTGTGTGTACAGGTATGCAGTTTGTGTCTGTACAGGTATATAGGGGTGTGTGTACAGGTATACAGGTGTGTCTGTACAGGTATACAGGTATGTGTGTACAGGTATATACAGGTGTGTGTGTGTACAGGTATATGGGTGTGTGTGTACAGGTATACAGGTGTGTGTACAGGTATACAGGTGTGTGTGCACAGGTATACAGGTGTGTGTGTATGGGTATACAGGTGTGCATGTACAGGTAAAAACAGCGTATATAGGGCTCCATACCACTGGGGACTTGGGATGTATCCCCTGTGGGTAAGGGGGAACCACGGAACACTCAAGTAAATGCATGTAATGTGAAAAGACCTGTTAACATCTAGCCTATGTTTACAGCAATTTACTGTCAAACACATTGGCAGTCTGAACCTGTAACCACGATGCGGATTCCAGACGAGGACAAGTTGCTCCACATACACAGCCCCTGAAGCTGCGAGATTCCCACTCCCCAGACGCCAGCGCCACCGCGCGTCACCCTGAACCGCACCACACGCTGCGCTTTGCCTTCTCTCTCCTCGCAGACGCTGTAAGACCCCACCCCGCCCGAGCAGGGCCTCCCGCCCCACTTCAGGAGGGAAACGTCTCTAAAGTCCAAGTGCAGATACAGGAATCGGGAAGCCGTCCAGGTTCATGTCATGCATCGGCCCATCTTGTATCTGAACCCCTTTAGCAATCCCATCTCAACCCTAATCCCTTCCGGTCTGTCCATAGCAATCCCCTCTCAACCCTAATCCCTTCCGGTCTGTCCATAGCAATCCCATCTCAACCCTAATCCCTTCCGGTCTGTCCATAGCAATCCCCTCTCAACCCTAATCCCTTCCGGTCTGTCCATAGCAATCCCATCTCAACCCTAATCCCTTCCGGTCTGTACATAGCAATCCCCTCTCAACCCTAATCCCTTCCGGTCTGTACATAGCAATCCCCTCTCAACCCTAATCCCTTCCGGTCTGTCCGTAGCAATCCCATCTCAACCCTAATCCCTTCCGGTCTGTCCGTAGCAATCCCATCTCAACCCTAATCCCTTCCGGTCTGTCCGTAGCAATCCCATCTCAAACCCTAATCCCTTCCGGTCTGTCCATAGCAATCCCCTCTCAACCCTAATCCCTTCCGGTCTGTCCATAGCAATCCCATCTCAACCCTAATCCCTTCCGGTCTGTCCGTAGCAATCCCATCTCAAACCCTAATCCCTTCCGGTCTGTCCATAGCAATCCCCTCTCAACCCTAATCCCTTCCGGTCTGTCCGTAGCAATCCCATCTCAACCCTAATCCCTTCCGGTCTGTCCATAGCAATCCCCTCTCAACCCTAATCCCTTCCGGTCTGTCCATAGCAATCCCCTCTCAACCCTAATCCCTTCCGGTCTGTACATAGCAATCCCCTCTCAACCCTAATCCCTTCCGGTCTGTCCATAGCAATCCCCTCTCAACCCTAATCCCTTCCGGTCTGTACATAGCAATCCCATCTCAAACCCTAATCCCTTCCGGTCTGTCCATAGCAAAAACCTCCTACCGCGCCCACCCCTGGTCCTCCTCGCTCTCCTCCTCCACTGGGTCACGCTCAGCTCCGTGGGGCAGGGCAGGGGAAATCCATCATGGAGAGCTGGGGTGGGGTGCTGACTGGAGTGGATGGGGTTCTTCCAGAACCTGAGGAATAAGTATCCCTTAGACATGACATGTCTTTGTAAGGTACCCTGCGAGAGGAAAGCAGTGAAGATTAATACTCTTCTTACAGAGAGCGAATTTTTGACACAGATGTCCATCTTTAAAGTATACGAGAGCCCAGCCCGTGTGGCCCAGTGGTTGAGCATCAACCTGTGAACCAAGAGGTGACGTTCTGACCTCTGGTCAGGGCACATGCTGGGGTGGCGGCTCGGTCCCCAGGGTGGGGCCTGCAGGAGGCAGCCGATCCATGACTCTCTCTCATCACTGCTGTTTCTGTCTCTCTCCCTCTCCCTTCCTCTCTCTAAAAAAGTCAATGAAAGCATATATTTTTTAAAAGTCTATATATTTGACCCCCTTTTCCCAGTCCACAGCCCCACCATCTCCTTCCCTTCTGGTGAACTCCATCCGGGGTTAGTAGCTATGGCCTTGTTTTTGTCTGTTTCATTAGTTCACGTGTTGCTTTTTTGTTTTCTGTCCTACACATGAGTGAAGTCATACTTGTTGTTCTCTCTTTCTGTCTGACTGACTTCACTTAGCATAACGCCCTGAAGATCTATCCATATTGATGGCTATAGTTCATCTTCTTTATGGCTGACTATATACCTATGACTATATACCTATTTATGAGTTTATTTAATACCCGTTAAGATCACTGCAAATCTGAATAGATCCCCAAAGGAAGTAACCAGAATGTTCAGCTCTTTCAAAATCCTCATTCATCTGCAAAAAGATCTGCACATTATCCTAAATGGCAGCATATCTAAATATTTCAAACATACTCACGTTTTTCTACACTTTAGGTTTATCTGTGTTAACGTCCTTCTAGTGTAATGGATATGATCGCGAAGGTAAGCACTAAAAACCCACAGCTCACCTGAAACCTGTATGAGCATGTGGACCAACGCCACCCCCTGCATGGTTCCTTACCATCACTGTGTGCTCTTTCTCGCGGTACCTGCTGAGCACTCACGAGACACGTGATGAAAAAGACACGCGCTCCCGGAGAGGCTCAGGAAAGGGAGCACGTATGGAGCTGGGGGTGGACCAAGACCAACTCCATACCAACAACAGACGTGGATTTGGAAACAGACCTTGCGTGACGGGAAAAACAAAAGCTCAGTGGGTGTTTCCCGTGGACAGAGGAGGAGCACACGCGGGACCATGTCGCTCACGTAATCACAGGAACGTCAGCGAGGCGGAGGTCCGGAGCCTCCAAGGGAAGCGTCCGAGCCCTTTGTAGCACGTTACGTGGGCCCTGCGAGGGGGTGTACTCACGGTTACGCAGTGGGCCCGGCCAGTCTGGCTCAGCGGATAGAGGGTCGGCCCACGGACGGAAGGGTCCTGGGTTCGACTCCTGTCAAGGGCACAGACCTCGGTCCAGGATCAATCCCTGCCCCTGGTCTCCCCAGCCCTGGTCGGGGCCTGGGCAGGAGGCAACTAGTCCATGTGTCTCTCTCACTTTGATGTCCCTCTGTCCCTCCCCTCCCTTCCACTGCCTCAAACACCCCATGGGAAAATAGCCTCAGGGGAGGATTAACCAAAAACAAACAGACAAATAAATAAATAAATGGTTAGACAATTGTTACCCAAAGGACAGGAACTGAGGAATCGGTTCCATCTGAGCTCTGCTTTCACAGAATGCTACCCAAAAGCGCATGGCTCGGTCTCCATGGTTCCTAACGCCCCGCGCATCTCTGTGCTGCCTGCGGCCGGGGGAGCGCGGGGTCTCTCGTCGCCGTCCGCCGGGGCGCCCTGGGTCCTTTGCGCTTCACGTTCCCCGAAAATGAATGACGGTGCCGGACAGCGCGATTCCAGACCCCATCGCCGTCCCCGTGTCCCCACGCGGCGCTCACCGGGTCCTGACAGCGTGCCTGCCGCCTGCTGCCTGCCGCCTGCCGCGGGGCCCCCTCCCCTGCTCCCAGCTTGCCTCGGGGACTCGCCATCCTCTCCGTTTGGAGGAGATCCTTGTGCAGCTGCTTAAAAACCCACGTCGATCCCTAACGGAGAGGCTGCATTCTCAGACCTCATGACCCGAGGCACTGGCACCAAAGCTGACTGGAAATACACGCTGCAGGTGTCCACACGGGTAACTTACACGTGATAATAAACACCGCCTTCAGCGCAGCACGGCTCTCCCGGGGAAACTCGCGTGTGCAGCTTTTGTCCAGTTCAGCCTCACGGCAATTCAGCAGAACAGGCAGGCCAAGCCCTGCGTGTGAGACGGCCTTATAATAGGTATATAATTTTGGATGTAGGTTCTGTGAGATATACAGACATCCATATGTATACATGTGACATACATACGTCTAGATACGTGTGTATGTATGTGTGAAACCACAGGAAGCACACTCTATTTGGAATTTCAGAACTTGGGTTCAAACCTCAATTCTTGCTGCTTACGAACCTGATGGACTTAGGCCTCTCACTCCCATGTCCCCAGTCCCCACCTGTCTCTCTGTTTATAAGGGACGGAATGAATGAATGAATGAATGAATGAATGACAAAAGAGAACTAGCAATGACCTACTGGTCCACTGAGAATATTTCAAGAAGGAAGAATGAGAACTGTTAGAAGGAAATATTTGCTCTTTTTCGTGGTTTTAAAAGCCTGTTCTTCCTTTGGGAGGTCGGAGGAATTAGAATTCCGCCGCGTGTTGGTTTAGCGGAGGCTGAGAAGAGATCACGCCATCTAATTGCTTTCCGGATCGTTGTGCCACTTTAATTACTTCAGGGTGAAGTCCATTACGCGAAGACGGAGTGGCGTGGCAAGAAGTTCTGTCCCTTCGGTTGTCTCGCATTCTAGGCACCAGGAGGAAGTGCGCTAAGCTTTTAATGCCAGCCTCTCCGAGCTGACACAAACGCACGTTCGCACACACTTTGTGCGATGCAAGGAAGACAGACGCACACCAGCTGAAGATTCTTGGTCATCAAGTGTATCCATACACTTCTCCGAGATGTCCCAGGCTGACTCACGGGTATTGGTTCTTAGGGCGCCATCGGGAAAAAGCTATTTGGAGTCAGTTTCGTGGTTACCTTTTACGCCATCGGTACTTACCCTTTACTAAAATACTTCCCTACTTAAATAGGCAGATGCTGTCCGACTCAAAAGCAAAGTGAGAACTGTTTATGAAGCATGGTAGCAACCATCTCAAGTGGAAACTGCTGTTTGGGTTCTGTACTTACTTGTTTGCTAAAGCAATAGAAAGTTATTTTGATTTTCTGAACTTATGTATGCTATCCCAATACTCCACTGGCGATGGTTTGACTATCCCATTGATTGTGATCTCACTGGTTACTGAAGCACAGACTTCTGGGAATCAGAAGAGCACAAATCATCCTAGATTGTCTCAGTAGCTACAGATAACTGAGTTTCGGTTGACTCAGGGGTTCCGGAATCTGGACAGCACAATTATTCTAAATTGCCCAGGTGGTCCCAGATAATGTGTTTCTGTTGATTCGGTGATTCGTAGGTATTTTAGATAACTAAGTTGCTCAACTTCTGCTTCTGTAAAAATGCTTTTTCGCGAAACAGGTTCCTCATTCCAGACCCAAAGACGTAATCGATACCTTTGTGGTATTCTGCCAACGTAAGCCAGCTGTGGCGAGCTGTTCAGGGCTGCGAGGTCTGGAGCGCTTTTGCTCCCTCGTATGCTTTCAATAAATGACTCCATAATTCGACGTTTTGGGGCGTCCTTTGTGAGATGGGGGTTACACGACCACATTTATACCAGGATTATCGAGCGGCTAAACGTGTACGTCTGCCCACCACCAGCGCCATCCCTTCCTTCTTGCTCAGCCGAGCGCCCCGTGTGTGAGATCCCCCCGCAGACCGTCCATCCGGCGCGGGCACCCCATCCTGTCCCCGCTCTGCCTCGTTGGAGAACACCTCGCCCTGATGAGAGGAGCCGCTGCCCGGTGCGGTGCCCCAGGGTCTGCGCTCCGTGTGCGCGGATCCCCGGTACGGCACCCAGGAGTTATTTTTTCCAAAATGACTTCCTGTGAACTTCATGCGCCAAGGAATAATGAAGACCGGAGTGACTCCCGTCCGTCTTCACCAGGCGGGCTAGATTTTCTTTGCCAGGGAGCCACCGGCATGGGCCACGGACGGGTCTGAAACCGGGGTTATCAAGCTCTCTCTGCCAGGGACCAGGGGGCACACGGCTCTGGCACTGTGGGCAGCACCGCCCGTTCCCGTTAGTCACTCTGCCTCTGCTCCCTTCTGCCCTTGGGGCCCCAGAGCAGCCACGGACAATGCCCGACTGGACAGCTCGGGCTGTGCAACCGCGAAACCGCTTTTAACTGCTGTTCGTTGTGATGAGCAGGCCTGACCCCTGGACAGAGCTTGCGACCCCTGGTCTAAGCCAGTGGTGGGCAAACCGCGGCTCGCGAGCCACACGCGGCTCTTTGGCCCCTTGAGTGTTCTCACGCCACTTCTTCAAAATAGACTCACCCAGGCCGAAAACAGACTTCTGTGCACGGGCCAGGAAGTTTGCATCGCACTGCACGTGCACGCCCTCACGTGGTATTTTGTGGAAGAGCCACACTCAAGGGGCCAAAGAGCCGCATGTGGCTCGCGAGCCGCGGTTTGTCAACCACTGGTCTAAGCCAACCACGAACGCACAGAAAAGCGCACTGGCCTGGGGAGGAGGCCTGGCTACTGAAATCAAGGTAACGAGTTCAAATCCTGCCCCTGACAGTTTGCACGGATGGAGGTCAGCCATAATGCCTGTGTGCCTCACCGTCTTTGAAAGGAGGTTATATGTCACACCTTGCACGTGGTCTGTGAGTATTAAATAACGGATGTGTGGAAAAATGTTAAACAAAAAAATTACAGTAACATTTTTGTGTGCGTGAATAATAACCGGTATTATTTCCACTTCTGTTGATCCTGCCTCAGACTCAGTTCTGTGCTTAAGCTAGAATGGTTTGTGCTTATATCAACTAGATGATTCTAAGCTGTGCTAATGGACAGCACACCATAAATGAGAAAACTTATCAACTATTTGAATAGGAAGTATCAATTAGTAATTGGAGCAAAACAAAAACGTTTCATTATGTAATCTATTAGTTTTTATTCAGCAAATGAAGACTTGTGGGTTATGATAAAATTCATCTTCATTGGTAAGATACACGACATCCTATATATTTTCGGAGAATTCCTATGATTTATTCATTGAGATCATCTTCATAGTGAAAATATTTAATTCTTCTTGCAAATTATGCTTCATTTACACGTATTTATAATTTTTAAACTTGCACTTGATTATTATGACTAAATATGCATGCCATAGTCTTACCAGAGTATCATTTCCAAATTTCAACTAGAAAGCGTAACAGTAGCTTCTGTTGATGAAATTCATTCGCCGCGTCTCTTAACCAAAGTCAAATACAGCGATTAAAAATTGCTTATGGTGCCCGGTCGGCGTGGCTCAGGGGCTGAGCGCCGACCTACGAACCAGGAGGTCACAGTTCGATTCCCGGTCAGGGCACAGGCCCAGGTGGCGGGCTCCATCCCCAGCGTGGGGCATGCAGGAGGCGGCCCATCCGTGGCTCTCTCTCATCATGGATGTTTCTCTCCCTCTCCTTCTCTCCCCCTCTCTGGAGTCAATAATAATACATTAACCAAAAACATGCAATACTCTAAACGTATTTAAGTGAGGCCAGCACTGTAAACGCGGCAATGAGGTGAAAGATGTTAGCATGGCACAACGGTAGGTAAAATAACGAAACAGCAAGTGCACGTGCCCTGCTGGCTCCCGTGCACACCAGCGCTGCAGAGGGCCGAGCCCGTGAGGCCGGACCAGCTGGCGGCCGGGCAGCAGCTGCGCCACACTGCAGACGCGGAGAGCCGCCGGGTCTCAGGTTGGTTCTGGGGGGTCATAAACGTTGACATTGACGCCAACAGAGACGCAGACGGGAATCAGCTCACGACCTGGCGCCGCGGCCCAGAGGCTCACCACGGGGCCCACACGCTCTACCGAGCACTCGGCCAACGGCCTGCAATGCCCCGAATGCAACCCCGGCAAACCGAAAGCTGCCGGCAGAACGCCGGCAAAACTAAGCCAGGCGGCAGAACTGCGGGCAAACCACTGCAGTAAGTACGTCAAATATCAACTGAAATGGGACCGTTTCACATCCAGTCCCGTTACTTCCTGTTTTCATGTCCGTGAGGCACGTGAACTTTACGATTAGAAGGGGAATGTTCGGCCTTTCGTGCATCACTCTATTTAGTAGACAGGAAACAGAGCCCTTCATTTACTCCTGGGCTTCCTTGGGTTTGGTCACTGTTAGAGAGTGGGAATTTTTGAGCATGCTTACTACTCCCATTCCCGAGAGGCCGGGGACTGTGCCCCAGATAGAGTTGTCAGTGCCGACACCAGGCCAGGCCTTGAGATATGGTCTCATGGCCCCTTCCCAGCACGGAGGCCTTCTTTCCTAGAACACTGTCAGCTTTCTGAAGGACAGGATGACCCTGTGAAGAACATGGTCGTCAATGGCATGATCCTGACATTGCTTGGGAAAAACTATTTTGTCTTGGGTTGCCTGCTCTGCAAGAACAGGATGTGGTTCATGTGCTTAAAAAGTGGTCCTGCACAAAGGGTCGGGGCTGCTCTCTGGACTCCCTGCGTGGAGAGAGGCAGAGCAGTCGCCGGCCGGCTAATAAAGGCTCCCTACATTTTAATTTGGTCTGGACTCCAGTGGTCGTTCACTCGCGTTCGCTCCACAACAGTAACTAGGCAGACCATAAGCACCACCCGATGTTATCCAAGGTCATGGGAAAATGATACCGACGATGGGCAAACACCAAACAAGCAAGCAAAAACAGCACCGGTGGCTTTTACATACGGTTTCATGTCAACCCGGATTTTTGCTCCTCGCATTCAGCGTGTGCTCACAGCTCCTTAATGCAGATGGTTTCGTGTCACCGTCTACCGTGACGCCGGGAAATGAAAACAGAGAGCGCGGCGACGCAGGCCCTGACACAAGTGCAGAGATGCTGTTTTAGCTCAGGGCACGCATGCCCCACTGCCCTGCTGGGGCTCCCAGGAGGCCTGCAGCACAAGGGCGGGGAGAGGCAGGCCCTGCAGGGCCCTGGGACCCGAGTCCAAGAGACCACAGTGCCCACTCGGGAGATGATTCTCACTGGTCGCCGGGCCCAGGTGGTGTGCTTCGGGTCCAGCTCCGAAGCCCAAATCCCAGAACAAGAGCGTCACTGAGTTGTCACTGTGTCACCATGCCCCCTGTGCAGAGGGAGGGGAGAGGAGAGCTCAGCAGAGCCCCAGGCTGCACTGCCCTGTGTGTGGAACGCCTCGACACAGCATGGAAAAGGCATGTTTTACCCCAAGTCTGCCATAGGATGGGTTCGTGCTATCTACACATTTATTCCCAAAGCGGCACAAAATGTATCGTTGTCTGCCAACTCACTAAGGAATAAGAACAGCCCGGCGGGAGTGGCTCAGTGACTCAGCGTCGACCTATGAACCAGGAGGTCACGGTTGAATTCCCGGTCAGAGCACATGCCCAGGTTGTGGGCTCGATCCCCAGTGTCAGATGTGCAGGAGGCAGCTGATCCATGACTCTCTCTCTTTTGTTGATGTTTCTATCTCCTCTCTCTCTCATCCTCTGAAATCAATAGAAATCTATTTTTAAAAAATAAAGAATAAAAATAGTTATACCTACATACAATGCCTCCAAACAACCGGAATTTGACATGTAAGTAAAAGGCAAAACAATGGATAGAGCAGATTCTATACACATATAGACACACACCCTCACAAAAAAACACAAAAAAAAAACACAACAATAAATAAAAATTCTGAATTCCTAATCATATCTGTCCCCAACGATACTGAGTAAGAGATTTTGGACTTGTACTAACTATGCAGGCCTTAGAGTGAGTTATTCCTGGAACCAGAGATGAAGGAAGAAAATAAATTATTCACGAGTTATCTAAGTGAGCAATCTGCCCTTAAAGAATGACTTTTAAATGTGAGCGTCACACTTTATGCCAGAGAGCGAGCAGTCATCGGATTTTTGAGAGAGTTATATTTCACAGGCACAGAAATTACATACGTGAAAGTTAATCACGAGCGCCGATGACTGGACGTCATTGTCACATGGAAAATGGAGCTCTACTCATCACGTGCCAGCATGGCCCACGGGTAGAGTTAGCACAGCACCGCAAGAGCGTATCATTCTTACTAACTGCGTAGGTGGTAGACGGACGCTCATTTATCTTTAAATAATAGCCCCTCATATTGGCTCTGATCGTATTCGTCTTGGAGTTCCACCACGAACGGAATGCGACCGCGTATTGGAGAGCTTGACACCGAAGAGCCTGGTTTAATAGGAAGCTTGGCGGTACTGCTGGGGAATGTACTTCACAAACCCACAGAGCACATTCCCGTGCTGCCCGTGCTGTGAGCCCTGTCTCCCAGACCAAGGTACTGGACACATTCGCCCAAATGCAAAGTGTCTAAAGAGGGGCGCTTGGTGCCGCCGTTAGAGAAGAATATCGTGAGAGCTCAGTGCAGACTCAACGACGGTGTTATCGGCGGAAGGGGGGTTCTTGGGCGCTGCAAGGAAAAGAATTTCCCGAGGCCCCCGTGGGAGGAGGGGGTTTCGTGGGACGCTTTATTGATGAGGTAAAATTAAGGGGTTCCGCTCTAATGTCCCATCTCTGCCCACCCCAC
Source organism: Corynorhinus townsendii (assembly GCA_026230045.1). NCBI lineage: Eukaryota > Metazoa > Chordata > Mammalia > Chiroptera > Vespertilionidae > Corynorhinus > Corynorhinus townsendii. The sequence continues at coordinate 1,015,800 of JAPDVU010000005.1, forward strand.
CATGGAAGAGTCCGATCTTGTCGTCAGCGGGGCCAGGAAGAAGGCCACTGCCCACAGTTTCTGCTCCACATGAAAGTCCTGGCCAGCGTCTGGCCAGCTTAGCCTGTGTTCCCAGCTGTGACCCATCGCATGTGGGGTCCTTAAGGCCACATGGTACAGAGAGAGAAGAGGTGGGTGTGTGGGTGAGTGTGGGTCACAGAGCAAGAGAGAGGCAACTCTTGGTCTGGGGATGTTAACCTTCCAAGATTCTGCACTTCTTGAGGGGGTCCCTCCCTAACCAACCCATGTTCCCAGGCTAGACTGACAGGTCAGCACCTTCCCTAGGTCACCCCAACTTCACTACCCATGTGCCCATCTCCCCCCCACGTTGGACCCCTTCCCCTGTGACTGCAGGGAATGGACGGTGGTTCCCCGGGAGGGTGACATTGCAGCTTCCTGGTGAAGCTGCCCCCCGGGGACCACGCTCACAATGTCAGGCCTTCCCTTCACTCGCCTCCTGTCATCACTATGAACTGAAAACAGTTGTTTTGTTCATGAAGATATACTGACCCTGAAAGATATATTGTTCAAAACATACATACAAAATAAACGTATCCACGAGACCATGAAACAGAATGAAATGCCTTCAAATATCAAACCTGGTTTTCTTTCGGAAATTCTCTTTTCCGTGCCCAGAGCTTTGGGATTGCCTAATTGCGAGGAACCTCCTTCTGATGAGTGAAAACCAGATACTGGCTCTTTGGAGAAAAAGGTGGCGGGACCCTTCCAAATCCCTCTCTAGGAAGGCAAGAACATCGCTGTGCACTTATTCTAAAGAACTGTTTCTTGATAAACTATTTTTTCATAAAATAATCTAATCTAAATGTATTGAAATTATTCTGATTCCTGTGTCATATGGCCGCAAAAGGTAAAAAGAATTCCAAAAGTCCACACTATATTGATTCAATTTTAACTTGCTATTTTTTTCATCCATAAGCTACATGTGACATGGAATGATTAAGTAGCATTTCCTTCTGCAGACTTCACGTGTCCTTTTTAAGACATCTTGGTCAGAACCAATGTCACCAACATTTCCTCCTGTTTCTTCTAAAGAGTTCGTCTCTTACATTTAGAGCAGGGGTCGGCAAACTGCGGCTCGCGAGCCGCGGCGCGCCGCTCTGTTGACCAATGAGTTTGCCGACCACTGGGATAGGGGCTTAATCACAAGGAACAACAACAGCCTGTAATAATTGGAATCGAGAGTCTAGGTCAGCGATCGGCAAACTCATTGGTCAACAGAGCAGCACACCGCGGCTCGCGAGCCGCAGTTTGCCGACCACTGATTTAGATGTACTGTCCCTTTTGCGTTAATGGTTGAATACGGTATAAGAGTTGGGCTCTGAATGTCCGTGTTGCTATGGCCACCCCATGCCATTGGCTGAAAGTCTGCTTTTCCCCCACTTAATTGCCTTGATACCTTTGTCAAGGAATGAATTCTGCATTTTTGTTTGAGATATCAAGAGGTGTGTCTTTTCCAGCAACCCATAGTATAGAGTAAAGCATGAAGTTGGAGTAACACTTAGAAGGCTCTTAGCATGAATAACCACCTCAAGTTTCATAGTTGGTTCGCGAAGCTTGTCCCCGTAGTCCACACTTAGGCATCTCTTCCTGGTCCACTCACGCGAAGCTCTCCCCTAAGCCTTTTCCCGCAGCTGTTCTTCCTCGTTTTGTTAATACTGTCTCCATTTATGAGCAATGGCCTCCACAGCTTCAACCCATCACTGCCAATAATTCTCAAAATCCACAGGTCTAAATGGGAACTGGCTACCACCTCAAACTCAGTCCTCATGCCCCAGCTTGCCTCAGATGTCTCAAAAGCAATAAACCTCAGCGTATCTAAAACTAAACCACCTTTTCCATTAAACCTGCCCATCTTCCTGAAATCTCATCTGTATGTAACTTCATCACATTCCCACCCATCACTAGGCATAAAATCTACTTATGACCATCCTTCTTCCCCATCTTCGCACACGCCTGCACGCCAAGCAGTAAAGACTATGCTGCTTTCTGTGTCTCTCATGAAACCCCCTCCTTTATATTCCCACTTCCACAGCCCCGGCTCAGGCTCCAATTTCTGTTCTAATTCTTATTTCTAATTCGCCTTCTCTATCCTTCGCTTTATTTCTGCCTGCCCACGGTTCTTCAAGGTATTTCCGGCAAATACTGCTCAGATCAAGTCATGATCTGACTCCGATCTTCAGCAGTTTTTCAAAATAGAGTTTTTAGCAGACTTTCAATGCACCCCAAAGTTTAAGTACACCTGTTCTTTCCTAGACTTTGCCCTTACACACACACACACACACACACACACACACACACACACACTGTGCATATAATTTATCTTCTAGCTGAGCCAGGCTCTCATTCTCTAAATTAGACTGTTCATTTTATATTCCTGTGATTGCTCACTTAATTACCTCCTTCGAAATACTGTGACACTTTATTGTCACCTTTTAAACCGATTAAAAACTGTTTTTAAGGCTCAATTCAATTATCCATTAATTCTTCCCCCAGCCAGAAGTTATCTCTCATTTCTGACGGTGCAGAGCAATAATTTTTGCCTTCTATTAACTTCTTTATTTATGCCTGCCTTACACAGATGAGAGGCAGCACATACTGGTATTACATATGACAGATTTTAAAGAATCGTTCCTCTCTTTTCACCCAAGCCTGAACCAAATGAGCAAAGTCATCAGCATATGGAAATGAAGGCGTCAGACTTTATTAGCAGGCAGCCACGTGGAGGCCGGAACTGCTCCCCGGCTGAGGGAGCTCCCTGACACTGTCTCCACATTAGACGGGTCCCCAGCCACTCACCTCTCCGTGGCAGGAATCGGGTTCGGGGTCACGGGGTCACAGCGCTGTAGACCTCCTGGCGGGAAGGGACAGAGCAGATGACGTGCTCTCTGCTGGCAGCCACCTGACGAGGAGGAAGAAGAGGGGAAATGGCTTGGGTCCCAGCCAGCTATGTGCCCTCAGTCAGCAGTAAAACAGGACAACCGTTCTCCCCTGGAGAGGAGTGAGCGCTGGCGCCGGGGACGGCGCAGGGTATGCAAGCGGACGCCCTTCGGGGAAGGAAACGGCGTGGGACACAAAGGCGCCCTCCACCTGAAACGCAGGTGCCTTCCATGCCCAAGTGCGCAGCCACTCAGCCGCGTGAGAAATATAGAACCTCTAACGCCATAGCACTTGGACCCCAGGGACACCATCTAGGGCGGGAAAGGGATGCATTTCTTGTTAATTCCTAACGTTTCTCACACTGAAGATCGTGGCTCTCAATCAATAGGCATGCATCGAAGGCCTCCTTATTAAAAAGTGCCCAAGCTCTCAAAGTCCACAAAAGCACCCTTTTAAAATGTGGACGTAGCGCCCAGCTGGGGTGGCTCGGTGGGCTGAGCATCCAAGAGGTCACAGTCGCCATTCCAGGCCGGGGCACAGGCCCGGGCTGTGGCTGGATCCTCAGTGGGGGGCGCGCAGGAGGCAGCTGATCCACGGTTCTCTCTCATCACTGACGTTTCTCTCCCTCCCTCCCTCTTCCTTCCTAGCCCTGAAATCAATAAAAATACATCTGAAAAAAAACAAAGTTAAAATAAAATAGGGACACGGGAAACTAGGTGCCTTTCGCAGAAGACCGGATTGGAAACGATTCACGCTTCATCTGCTAGAAACCAGAACATCTGAACGTGAACTTAAGGGGCCGCCCCCAAGTCCGACATCCATCGTCGGGCCCCATACGTGACGCGCCGTCGTGCAATGGCCAGCCTACTGGAGTCGGGTTTGCTGCGGCCTGCCTGGAGGAAGCGGCGGTGGGCTCGGCTTTTACGCCTTTCGCCTGAAAGTACCGACCCCGCATCACAGCGGGCAGAGAAAGCGTCCACGGCCCGGCCGTTCAGTGGCCTCTGAGAGCGGCGCCGGCATCCACGGGCTCGTGGCAAACGGAGAACGGGAGCCCCCTCCAACCAGCTGGACCAGAAGACACGCTGTCCGAAGGCCCTCAGCGATGGGCGGGTGCGTCCCAGTTGAGAAGCACAGGAAGCCCTGCCCAGCCGAGGGGTGCTGGGAACACCCTTCTCGGGAAGCAGAAGCCTGGCGCGGCCTGGCCCGAGATGCTTCACTCTGCTGCTGCCCGTCCCTGCGTGAACCGCACCCGGGCTCTGGGAAGCGCAGGGAGGAGCTGGCACAGCAACGTCCGAGAGCATGAAGCACAGGCGTGAGGGAACCCACCCAGCTTCTGGCGTCCACGCCGCTATCTTCTGTATCTTATTTCAAGCCCAACTAGATGTTGTGTTCTAAACGGGAAGAGACCGTGACTTATTTATATCCTAGAGGCCCAGTGCGTGACATCGTGTACTGCGGGGAGGGGGTTCCCCAGCCCAGCCTGTGCCCTCTCGCAGTCCGGGACCCCCTGGGGAACGGCGGGGAGCGGACCTAAGCCAGCGGTCGGACATCCCCCTGAGGGGTTCTTAGCACTGCCACGGAGGCTAGAGAGGCTCCCGCCTCCGCCACTGCACTCGCCAGCCCTGAGCCCGGCTTCATAGGGACCGGTCATTCCGCTGTTCAACTTGCATATTAGCCTTTTATCGTATAGGTCAGTGGTCGGCAAACTGCGGCTCACGAGCCACATGTGGCTCTTTGACCCCTTGAGTTTTTAGCAAAGGCCACCTTAGGACTACCCTAATTACGTTAATAACAATGTGCCTACCTAGATAGTTTAAGTTTAAAAAATGTGGCTCTCCAAAGAAATGTCAATCGTTGTGCTATTGATATTTGGCTCTGTTGACTAATGAGTTTGCCGGCCACTGGTCTAGGATAACTGGAGGCCTGACGCGCAAAACTCGTGCAAGGGGCTCAGCCCTCACAGCAGCCCGGGCCGCGGCCTCAGCCCTTGCAGCTCTGTCCCCCGCCCACTGGTTGTTCCGGAAGGTCGTCCCGGAAGGTCATTCTGGAAGGTTGTTCCGCTGTCCTGTCTAATTAGCATGTTAGCCCCTCATTATGTAGGATGCGTCCACTAAGTCGCTGCTCTGCTCATCGCATGCCCATCGAACGTGGGTCGGGAAGGAAGAAGAACGCTCCCGTGTTGAATAGCATGTTGTGATTTAGCTCTAAGAGTCTTTCTAAACCTAAGCCTGTAAGGCTTGGCGCGTTACACCTAGATTCATAACTTGATGCACACGCAAACAGTGCTATATTCATATGTACATGGTGTAAATGAGACGAGAACATCTTCTTCATTCTATAACTTTGTGTCACCATTTTCTTTCTAAACATGTGTTTACTGATTTTTAGAGAGAAAGGGAGGGAGAGGGAGAGACAGAAGCATCAGTGATGCGAGAAAATTCATCTCTTGGCTGCCTCCTGCAGACCCCCTACTGGGGATCGAGCCCGGCACGTGCCCTGACTAGGAATCGAACTCTGACCTCCGGGTTCATAGGTTGACGCTCAACCACAGAGCAATGCCAGCTTGTTTCTTAATGGATTGCCTCAGACTCCCGATGACGACTTACTTGTGGGATGACATTGTAAGAAGCAGACATGCCATCATGAAGGAAAACTGTATTGCTGAATTGTACCGGAAAGAACAGGCTAGTACGTTCCCTCCCACTGGAGAATAATAAATTTCCTGGAAGAAAAGGTAACCTTCAATGTAAGTAGAACAGAAAAATCCTGGAAGTGAAGGGTTTCAGCATGAAAATATTCTGGTTCAGAAATAGAACACTCAATTTACATACAAAGATTACATTTTATGTTCCATAGCAGGTTTAGGTCTACATTTCATTTAATATATGAAGTATTTCCTTTAAAATGCTTCTGTAATACAATGATGGGATATTTAGTACTCCCATTTATTTACCTTTTTATTGGAAATGTCTAGCCATTAAGACATTAGCAAGCTGCTAAACTGATATGGATTCATTCATTTTTATTTTCATTGATAAAGCAGAAAAATAATCTTACCTATTGATAGCTTCATTGTAATCCTTAATCTCACAATTATAATAAACCCTTTTTCATAAAATAAAATGACAGCAAATTACCTTTCATGAGTCTTAGCTTTTGTTTAAAAAATAAATGGGGGGGGGGCATTTTGTTCTGTTTCTGTTTAATAAAAACACACACACCACAAAATAAATCCAGAGACAGAAACCAAAGTACAAGAGAGAGGAAAACAACACAAGGAAGATTTTACTTGATCTCTCGGATCCTCGGTAAGTGCCAGGAACTTGAGCAGAAGGCCATGGGTGGATGCCAGAGCAACAGACTCCATCCCAGCCACGCTCAGGGGATGGAGGGCAGAGAGGAAGTTGTTCTTTGCAGGTGCACTTTGCAATTGGTGAGTTCTTTTGAGAGAGAGAGGCTTTCTGTCAGACTTTTACAAGCTTTTCCTTATGCATAAATTTTGGCAAAAATGTCTGTGTGGGTGTGTGTAGGTTTCAAGAGCTGTAAGAAGCAAAGAAGGTCCTACCATTTAAAAAATAACACATTTTGGAATGACTCAGCATCGTGAAAAAGCATCAACTAATGTAGTGAGCCTATTAGCTTCATTTTGTTAGGAAAGGCCTCTCTTTGTCTTCGCTGTGGCCTTCCGCAGTTTACGAGAAGCACCTGGTAATTAAACCCCAAGATGGTTCGCTCCCCCTGATTCAAACAGCCCCTCTGTTCCAACTGCGAGACAAGATAAGCTACTTTCAAGGTCGCATTCTGGCATACCCCTCCTCCCCGCTGGTTTACAACCCAGGAATAACTTAGGAGAAAGTTGTTTCCCCCTCGCCCTCAAACAAGCCTCTCTCGAACTCTTCATAACTCTCACCTACGAATCTTTTACAGGCTTGGGGAAAAATAAGACACCTCCCTAGGACATCTGCCTGGACTGCCTCCTGAAGAACGGACAAAAACAAGCCCCCCTCCGTGTCCGCTCAATTTCACCTAGCAATAGGAGCAGCCAGAAAATCCATCCCCCTCCTTTCCCTGCCCAAGGTTTTTAAAAGGGGGGACAGGGGGAGTGAGAGCTTTTGATCCTGGCTTTCGTATTGATTAGCAATGCCCTAGCCCTTTCCCTTTGGGGAAAGTGAAAATAAACTTTCTCTCTGCATCCATCTCTTCTTCTTTTTAATATATTTTATTGATTTTTACAGAGAGGAAGGGAAAGGGATAGAGAGTCAGAAACATCGATGAGAGAGAAACATCCATCAGCGGCCTCCTACACGCCCCCTGCTGGGGAGGTGCCCGCAACCCAGGTCCATGCCCTTGACCGGAATCGAACCTGGGACCCTTGAGCCCGCAGGCCGACGCTCTATCCACTGAGCCACACCGGTTAGGGCTCTATCCCTTCTTTACTTGTGAATTCTCTCACAGCCCGCTTCACTGGCCCCCAAAACCCTAACACATGTCATTGGACCTGAGTCTAGAGACAAGACAGGCTATGAGAGCAAGTGTTCTGGAAAGATCACAACAGCAGCTGGTGGCGGGAAGGCTGACAAGACACGTGGAACGCACTCACTGTTTAGTGGGAAAACAACAAAAAAAGCCAACATTGTGTTAAGCCGTCCAACGACTAGGACCATGTCCTTTATAGCCCTCGTGGTCATGAGCAGAATTGGGCTGTTAGGCCGCTAAACATGGGCAGAGCCCACACGTGGGCTCAAGCGACAGCTCTGATGCCCAGGTGCATGGCTAACGCTCCGATCTCTGACGGTCTATGGATGGTAGCTTCACGCCACAAGAAACCAAAAAGCAAAGCTCTGACGAGTAAAGGAGGAGACCTTGGAGAGCACGCATGTCTGAATCCAAAGTACACGGATCAGAGGTAAGCTGACTTTACCTTAGAAATACCCATAACTGGGGCGCTGAAACTGGGCGCGAATTATGAAATGCCCCCATTAGTGAAGGGACAGGAGTTCGAAGTCCAAGGTTCTTTGGTTATTATTTTTCCCTTTTGTTTATATGTTTTGATCAAAATGAACTAGGTGAGAGATGTTTCTCTCCCAGCCGCTCACATTTTTCAAACACAGTCATATCACCATTGGCTCCAAGGGTCCGTGGGAACCAGCCTGGGCTCCCCATTTTACACGTGGTCACAGGCACACAGGACTCGCTGGACACATCTGGGTGCTAGCAACAAATACATCCTAAAATAGCTCTGAAGATGCTAATGCCGTATTTGCTTTTTTGAAAAATATGTTTATTATTGATTTTCAGAGAGGAAGGGAGAGAGAGAGAGAGAAACATCGATGAGAGAAACATCGATCAGCTGCCTCCTGCATGCCCCCTACTGGGGATGTGCCCACAACCTGGGCTTGTGCCCTGACAGGGAATCAAACCAACAACCTCTTGGCTGCATGGGTGGATGCCCAACCACTGAGCCACACCAGCCAGGCATGCTATGGTTTTGTTATTTGCCAGCTGTATCTGTATTTGCTAGTTGCTTTAAACATGTCATTATCCTTAACTCTTAAGTTATGTGAAGTGGATACAAGCTCATCATTTACGACTTTCACAAATTTAAAAATCAAGCAAGATGATTCCCAGTGCCCTGACCACGTCAGTTACACAGAGAAACCTGGGCTTCATTAGAGGAAGGAGTGTACACCCAGCGATTCTTGCTGCTTTGGTTCTGCCCGGTTGTTCATGAGCTGCCCTTTGCAGTGGAGTAAACTCTTCATTAATTGTGTACATTTCGTTTGTGACACTTTCCATCCTCAAAATCCTTGTGATGAATTACAGGACAAAGTGGAAACCACTGGAGAACCAAGCAAAGCACAGGCCTGGTCCTGCTCACCAGGACCCTGTCCAGCAGCATCGGAGGCTGCAGGCATGGTGCCCTTTCAGGAGCAAGAGGAAAAGCGATGCTCAGAGGCACCATTTCTCTAAACAGCCAAATGGAAAAAAAGAATCTTCATATCAGTGCAGCCAAGAAAAAACTTTGGTGGTAATAAAGCTGCAAGAAAACCATTATATATACACTAGAAGCCCAATGCACGAAGATTCGTACAAGAATGGGCCTTCCTTTCCCTGGCTGCCGGCACCACCTCTCTGCTCCAGCCCCTGAGCCGCCTCTTTCTGCCCCGGCCCTGCCTTCCCACGCTGCCCAGAGGCCCTGAGCGGCTGGGGCAGTATGCAAATTAACCCACCATCTTTGTTGGGTTAATTTGCATACTCACTCCTGATTGGCTGGTGGACATCACGAAGGTGCGGTCAATTTGCATCTCTCTCTTTTACTAGTGTAGATAATATACTGTATTATCTACATATATAATGTGAGACAAAACAAAAATGTTCTTTACAAGAACATGGGGCAGAAATGCTAACAGGCCCATTTCTCTCATTCAGTAATAAATCCCATTTAGGGAGACACTATTTTAACAAGTGCCCGGCCCACATGGCTCAGTGGTCGAGCGTTGACCTATGAACCAGGAGGTCAGGGTTTGATTCCTGGTCAGGGCACATGTTTGGGTTGTGGGCTCCATCCCCAGTAGGGAGCATGCAGGAGGCAGCCAGTAGATGGTTCTCTCTCATCAGAGACGTTTCTATCTCTCTCTCCCTCTCCCTTCCTCTCTGAGATCAATAATATGTTTGTAAAAAACTCATAGACCCAAAAACAAAGTGGTGGTTCCCAGAGGGTAGGGGGGTGAGGGTAGGGAAGGGCAAAGGGGGTCAAATATATGGTGACGGCAGAAGATTTGAGTGATGCGCAGGTAAATAGCTAACACTGGTGGGCACACAATGCAATATACAGATGATGTATCACAGAACTGTACACTTGAAACCTATATAATTTGATTAACCAATGTCACCCCGATAAATTTAATTTTAAAAATATAATAAATAAAAATATTTTGTGGGTAGCATACGTTACACTTCCTTTCTCCATTGAGAACGAATAAAACGGTCTACGTGATCCTCCTGATGAGTCAAATACTCCAAAAAGAGAACAAGTAGGGACAAAATTGTTGGTCACGAGGAAGTCCCCTACGACAACGAAATCAAAGGGGCACATGGAGCCAGCCCAGAACACACAGATCCACACGTGGTCCTCAGTCACGGCACAGCAATGGCAGCTCGGCTGTCTCAGAAATCACCAACTGTTCCCTCCCGCCTGGTCCTTGCCTGAGGCAGAACTGCGGTGGGGCAGCACAATGCTAGGAGATGCTTTACCGTGGGTGACTGCTGGCCCTTCGGGGGCAGCACTTTTCAATTAGCCCAAGGCAGGAAGAAGCTTTGAGTCCGGTAACAAAATGTTTTTCTCCAAGAGAGCCAACAAAATTTCTCATTTCTAAGCTGTTCTGGAACAAAGCAAAAAAAAAAAAAAGTCAATGTAAGAAACACCTGATGTGGCAGATTAGTGACCAAATTATTTTGGTCAGGAGCTACTCTACATCGTTAAAAGCATGTCACGTTCACTCACTCATGCCATCTACATGGATTCTACATATTTGTTGAAAGTCAAGGTCTAGCACGAAGCATCACAGAGCCATAAGCTACTAGGAAGCTCAACGTGGTCTGCTGATTCTCAATTTACTTTTCATCTGTTGTGTAAAGCTGCCTGTGACCTATGATAAATATCCATAGGTGCTAAGTTATCCCCTTACGAACTGAAGTCCTCATATTTAAAATTAGCTCATCGGCCTTTGTGAGTAGATGTAATGGTAACTTTCATGTGCAATACATTAACAACATTTAACAAAATCAAATTTATATTTGTAAAGCATTCTTCCTTTTTCATTGCTTGCTTGTTCAGCCTAGAAAAAATATATTGCTGGCAGTCTCACAAAAAGGCAGGGAGGGAGGGAGGGAGGGAGGGAGGGAGGGAGGGAGGGAGGAAGGAAGGAAGGAAGGAAGGAAGGAAGGAAGGAAGGAGGGAAGGAAGGAAGGAAGGAAGGAAGAAAGGAAAGAGGAAGGAAGGAAGGAAGGAAGGAAAGGAAGGAGGGAAGGAAAGGAAGGAAGGAAGGAAGGAAGGAAGGAAGGAAGGAAGGAAGGAAGGAAGGAAGGAAGGAAGGGAGGGAGGGAGGGCCTGAAACTATAAGGATATCTAAACTTTGTAGCTGTTAAGCATGGCCTGCATGGCTCAGTGGTTGAGTGTTGACCTATGAACCATGAGGCCATATTGATCCCCAGTAGGGGGCGCGCAGGAGGCAGCCAATCAATGATTCTCTCTCATCATAGATGTTTCTCTCTCTCTCCTTTCCTCTCTGAAATCAATACATGTTTGTTTGTTTTAATTTGTAGCTGTTTGAATAATACCTTAGTGTGAATTCCTCAGGCAGGATCTAAGTGCAGATGGCTTATTTGGAAAGCGAGCCCCATTAGCAAAGCAGAGGAATGGGCAGACGAGAGGGAGAAAGAAGGGAGTCGCGCGGAGGGTGGCCAGTTGCCAGTGCGGTAACTGGGGCCGGGTTCCCGTGGGACCTCTCTGAGGGCCGTGGAGAATGCACTCGGAACCCGCCTGCTGCAATAAAAGACACATTAAAAATTAAATTAAATTCAAGAGCCTGCCTACCGAGGGGCTGAGGCATTTGCTCACCCACTCCACTCCTCCCATCCTCACTGACTGGGAGTTACCCCTGTCATGTGACCCCCCGCTCCTGGGTGGGACCGGGCAAGATGCACCGGCAGGTGGCGGGTCTGTGTGCACGTGACCCTCGGGCGGGCAGAGGGGTGCCCCGGGACATTAAGCTTCTGCCACAAATGGGCCTGACCCTTAGGGTGCAAAACAGCCTGTGCTGGGCGCACACATTCTTTACGATATCCGAGAGTTTCTCCATTTTGACCATGAACATAAGTGTGCGTGTGACCTATGTTTCACGCGGGTCTCGGCACACGCTAAATGCCTTCGTATAGCTCTTGGACGAATAGTGCATCGTTCGGTGGAGAGCAGGGCTTGAAGGAAGTATGCCACGGGAGACAGAAAAGAAGGAATTTCTACTTTGTAAACAGGAGCCAGAGATTCACATCCAGAACGCTGCCTGAAGAGGGGCCTCTGCAACCTTTTCGAGACTCGGAACAAACGCTCCGAGGCAGCGCACAAAATGCTGAATTCCGTGAGGGCCAACACAAACGCGGCGGACGGGGTAACCGGCGGAAACAAGCATTGTGAACCGCTGGGGGAGGAAAACGGAGAACAGGATTAGCATTGGCTTTTACTCTTCAGGCTCTCCGCGTTCAGTGTCGGGTGAGCCCGGTGGGACTAACCGCAGACACACAAACCAACAGCGACACCCTCTGCGGGGCCAGGCCTTCGGAGAAATAGATGCCAAAGCGCTTCAAGGCTGCCCGAATCCAATCCCCCCTCCCGCTCCCTCTCCCTCTCTCTGTCAAAGGAATCCGGCCTCCTCGTGAAAAAGCACTTCTTTCTCATACTTTAGCGTGTGGTTCCCTTATGTTCACTTCAAATGACCGAGACCCCCACCCCGTTTTAACGCACTGTGCATGTTAAATGCGCGTGTGAACTGCACGGCATACAACGGCCTAACAGACATCACCGCTGCTCTGAAGGTTGCATACGGCACATGGGAATATAAGCTCTAACCTAAGCCACCGAGAACCCGAACAGCATGAGAAAGGAAGGAACTCTGGTCTCTAACGCCACGTGCGTCACACTAGTACAGCGGTCGGCAAACTGCGGCTCACGAGCTGCGGTTTGCCGCTCTGTGGACTAATGAGTTTGCCGACCACTGCACTAGTACATCATGGAGCAGGGGCCAGCTCCTCCCTCCAAACACATGAACTTCCCAGAATTCTCTCATTCCCGGGAAAACTTATGGGAGAACAGAACGCGCCTGGGTTATTTTGTTGCCATGACCTACAGTAATTCTGAGGAGAAACTACACTTTCGGTGAATTAGTATGCGCCTGTGCGTGTGCACAGGTGCGTGTGGTCTGCCATGAAACCTGATCTCAGGGTTGAAGGACGTGGTTTGTTGCAGAAGAGATTTAATTAGCGAGATTCAGGAACGGAGCCGTGAGGAGGAGAGGGAGCGTGGTCAGCACCGCTCAGTGCCACAAAGCAATCCACTTGGTAATGACCCTCCTCCTTCCCTTTCCCGGCATTCTTCTCTCTCATCAGCACCCTCTCAGTCCTCTGTGTGGCCCTGGGATCCCCTCTACGCCTCCTGCTTCTCCTCCCCTGGGATCCCCTCTACGCCTCCTGCTTCTCCTCCCCTGGGATCCCCTCTACACCTCCTGCTACTCCTCCCCTGGGATCCCCTCTACACCTCCTGCTTCTCTTCCCCTGGGGTCCCCTCTATGCCTCCTGCTTCTCCTCCCCTGGAATCCCCTCTACGCCTCCTGCTTCTCTGTGCCCAGGGAGGCTGGTACCTCCCTCTGGCCCCCGGCAGGCAATCCTCCGAAACTCCTGCTCCAGATTCTAGTGAACCCTGGCCCTGCAGCCCCTGGCCAGTAAGCCCGGGGCGGGGACAGCCTCTCTGCCAGCGGGCTTCGGGGTGCCACACCCCACATTGCTGCTCTTCAGGGGAAGGTTAGATGCACAGGAATGGGTGCTGTGGTCGGACCTGGAGGATATGTTTAAATCTCCAAGTGGTCAGACTGTTCAGTACCACAAGACCCTGTGGCACGAGAGGAGCAGTCGGGGTCTGCAGAATAAGATACTGACAAAATAAATAAGATGATAGATAGATAGATACATAGATACATAGATAGATAGATGATAGATACATAGATAGATAATAGATGATAGATAGATAGATAGATAGATAGATAGATAGATAGATAGATAGACAGATAGATAGATAGATAGATAATAGATGTTAGATAGATAGATAGAAAAATAGGTAGGTGACAGACAGATACATAGATAGATACATAGATAGATGATAGATAAGACAATAGCAATGGTCTGGTAACGAGCCAGATCCCCATGATGCCGGAGGACCAGATCCCTAAAGATGGCACTGGAGTAACTTTGTCCGTCAGACTCGCTGTGTCTCTACATGACTGGCAGAGAATGTCACCTTTATTCTCTTCAAATCTGTTCACTGGGTGTTCCCTAAATCGCTGGGCTCCTTCCTCAATCTGCAACCACATGGCAAAACAATAAGACATAATATGGATCTTTCACTCATTGAACCAGCAGCAAAATCTCTGCGTACCACCACCACCTGTCAGAATGGCAATCATCAACAAATCCACAAACGACAAGTGCTGGTGAGGATGCGGAGAAAAAGGAACCCTCGTGCACTGCTGGTGGGAATGCAGACTGGGGCAGCCACTGTGGGGAACAGTATGGAGTTTCCTCAAAAAATTAAAAATGGAACTGCCATTTGACCCAGTGATCCCACTTCTAGGAATATATCCCAAGAAACTAGAAACACCAATCAGAAGACATATGCACCCTATGTTCATAGCAGCACAAGTCACCATAGCTAAGATTTGGAAACAGCCTAAGTGCCCATCAGCAGATGAGTGGATTAGAAAACTATGGTACATCTACACAATGGAATCCTACGCTGCGGTAAAAAGGAAGGAATTCTGACCATTTGCAACAGCATGGATGGAGCTGGAGAGCATTATGCTGAGTGAAATAAGCCAGTCAGAGAAAGACAAATATCACATGGATCTCACTCCTATGTGGAATATCATGAACAACATAAACTGTTGAACACAAACAGATCCAGAGACAAATGGCAGGGGAGGGGGTTAGAGAGCAACCACAGGACTTGTATGCATGCATATTAGCATAACCAGGACACAGACACTGAGGCGGTGGGGGCTTGCCCAGGTGGGAATGGCAGGGCGGGAGGAGGTCAGTCGGGGGAAAGGAGACATATGGAAATCTTTAGACAATAAAAAAAAAGAGTCCTCTCTAGCAAAGGGGAATTGATATCTTGCCTTTAGGTAAAAGGAGGAGTGGGGGGCAGAGGGCACTTTTCCTGCCTTTACTACTCTTAATTGCTTTCAGCCCCAAATAATTTTCTAAGAGGCATAGATTTAGGGTGCCATATTCTGGTTCCCTTCCAGTTCTAAGTGGAGGAACTCGTCATTTGTAACCAGAGCGATCACTTCGTTTATGGCCCAAATCGGAGTGCTGCTGAGGGTGGAAGGAGCTGCCATTCGTAATGAGGCTGGCGGAGGTCATAAACCAGGACAGCCCCAGACGATCGGGGAACCAGGCGCCCGCAAGACTCGGGTGCCGCCACCTGCGGCCACCTCTACTCTGGTGTCTCAGGGGCACTGGGAATTCATATGATCAGTTCCTTCCATTCTCCCCCCAAATGCCGTCCCCTTCCAATACCCTCTACCCGTGAACGCACCATCCTCCAACCGGCACACAAGGCAGAACTGGGCGAGTTAGCCTCGATGCCACCCCCCTTCCTGTTATTCAGTTCCTCAGCCATCTACCCAATTCACTTCCTTCATGTGTAACGTCTTCCGGTCTCGCCCTGCACCGCAGTCTCCTCGGGTCCCTCCCTGTCTTGGTTCAGACTGCGGTGACGGAATGCCAGAGCCGGTGCTTCAGAGTCTCAACTGCAGACGTAGACGGCAGACCGTTCTGGAGGCGGGGACGCCCCGGGTCAAGGCGCCGGCAGATTGGGTGTCCGGCGAAGGCCCCTCCGTCTGGCCTGCAAGGGGCTGCCCTCTCGCCGTGTGTCCACCTGGCCTTCCTCGGCCCTGCTCCTGGAGGGGGAGGGGTCCTCTGGTCTCCTCCCTCACTCTCCCCGCACGAGAGCCCCGCTCAGAGCTCCATAAAGCACAACCCCCGCCCAAGGGCCACCTCCTGACACCATCACAGGGACGTTAGGGCCTCAACATACAGCCTTGGAGGTGACACAGACGTGCAGGCCCTAGCAGTCACTTTTTCTGCCGTTGTTTTTTCAATCTGGATTGGGGAAAGTACTGCAGATGTCCCCTTGTCTCCGCTGATCCCTTCTAGCCAGCCCCCCCCCGCCACCGCCCCCACCCCAGACTTTCAGTCTGTGCCCATGGGCTAAGTATAGGTGATGCACACAGCTTTACCCCACACACACCTACGAATAGGAGATTCGGCTCCTGTACTAGCCTTCTCAGGGGTCTCTCGACCTTTGCTTGGCCTCCATCCCAGTCCAGATCAATCCGTTCAGAAAACAAACGCAGTCACGTCAAGTCTTCATTCAAAACCATTCAGGGATTTCATATTGATCTCAGAGACCAGAGCCCTGCCGTGCCATGCAGTGCCCGTGTGGCCGCATGCCCCGGCCCTGCCTGCCCCCTCCACTGACCCCATTCCTCGTCTCCTCTCCAGCCACGTTGCTTCCCTCGGGCTCACGTCACAGAGTACCACAACCTGGCGGCTCGAAACAACAGAACAGGAGGTCACTGCCCTGCGGCCTGGAGGCGCGCGGTCGGAAGCCAGGGTGTGGCCAGGGCCCCGGCCTCGGACGTGCCAGGGAGCCTCCCCGCTGGGTCCCCGGGGCAGCCGGTGGTCACCAGGTACCAAGATGGTCCTCCGGGCGCAGCTCAGGCACTGGGGCTCCGCCTCCAGGCCACCTGACACCCTCCCCGCACCTGTCTCCCTGTCTCTTCTCCTCCTCCTATGGGGGCACCAGTGACACGGGAGCAAGGGCTCCTGCCTTCCAGCCTGACCGCATTTTAACCGTGGTTATATCGGCAACGCCCCGATTTCGAAATGAGACGCGGGGAATAGGACTTGTACGCGCCTGTGGCAGGGACTCACGCAGCCCATCGCGCGCCGCCTTTCCTCCAGCCACAACCTTAGCACACGCTGTTCCCTCCACGGGAGACAGTCTCCCCTGCCCCGTTTCTCCGCTGATTCGTCTTTATCCTTCCCTCCCAACTTGTTTTTGGGACACTTTCTTTTTACTATCCGACCGTTTTCCAACGGAACACTATGCCCATTCCTTGACTCCCCACAATGAGACAAACAGTAAGTTCACAGACATCACGTGTCTAATCAAGGACAAATACACGTGTACTTAGGTACATAAAATAACGTGCTTACACCGCACGGGAAGGTGAACGCCTACATGTGCACGGGTCCATTGAAACAACCTTAGAAATAACGCAAACCACTTCTGCTAGGCTCTGCCCAGCTCCGCGCTGAAGACAGAGCGCGCTCCTGTCACCCGAAGGCGACGCGGACTACCCACCCGCTGGCCCCGGCCCGCCTCGGCGTTTCTGAGGTCCCGTTACAGCGTCACGTTGGCCCACTGAGGGCACGCCACACCTACCCCATCGTGCATTTTGTTCTGAGAACTGAGCACGCCAGCACACGGCTGTTTAGCTTGTTATCTCTTCCTATCACACTCAGAACGGTACACCTTCACGCATCTCCCTTCATTTTCCTGTTTCTCCCTATTTTAACTTTACAACATGCGTAGTGTTTTTAAATTCTACTTAAATTTTATATATGTGGAGCAAACCCATGCTTTTTCACTTATAATGAATAACCCATCTAGAGGCATGAACCTTAGGTTTAATTGTATAAACTTGCCAGAAAGTGAGGTGACATTAAACATCTCCAGGCATAGTTTAAATCTGTGTTTACATATTAAAAATACTTCGTAACTATAGGGAATTTATAATTTTATTTATTTATTTATTTTGCTTTATTGCAGTGGTTTTATTTTTATGGAAAGTAAGTTTTAGTGATTTCTGTTAGCCAGCCACATTAAGGACCTCCGGCTGTTCTTCAAAGCTCACTGGACATCAAAACCTAAGCCAGGCAGGTCTGGAAAACTGGCAAAGGAGAAGTTAAAATGTAGCAAGTCCCTGTGAGATAGGAGCTATGACGTGTGTGTGTGTGTGTGTGTGCGCGTGTGTGTGCGTATGTGTGTGTGTGTGTGTGTGTGTCTTGCTCTCTCACTATTACTTTTTGGTTTTGTTTTGTTTTAAATGTTTTTATTTATTTTCAGGGGGGGAATGGAGAGGAAGGATAGAAACATTAATGAGAGAGAGGAGCATCATCGACGGGCCGCCTCTCGCACGCCCCCCGCTGGGGATTGGGCCGCCACCCCGGCACGGGCCCTGACCTGGAATAGAACCGGCGGCCTCCGGGCTCCCGGGTCGATGCTCAGCTGCTGAGACACACTGGCCGGGCACTAGGTTCGACCGCGCACCATGTGATCTCATTCGTCCCATCTCTTCGTCTGCGGCCCGCCTGGTGCCACGCGGGGTCGCTCCGTCACTGACCACACTGACCACGTGGCCCGGGCTGCCCTTCACATCCCGTGACGGAGCTCCAGCGGCAGGAGCGGGCGGGGCACGGCACCGCGGCACGGCCTTTCCCCGGCGATGTGTCTTTCTAAGCCCCTTCCCCTCTCCCACCCGGCCCCAGCCCTCCTGCCGTCCGGCAGCCTTGAGCTCGTTCTCTGCCTCTGCGCGTCCTGTCGGCTCCTTTCTTGTTGTTTACGTTTGGATGCGGCACGTGAGGGACATGACATGGCACTTGTCTTCCCTGCCCGACGCATGTCACTCTGCGTCCATCCACGTTGTCACAAGTGGCTCCATTCCCTTCTTTTCTGGGCAGCATTCCGTTGGCTGTAGGTGCCACCTCTGTCCGTCCGTCGACGGACGAAGACCCAGGTTATTTCCGTGTCTTGGCTGCCGTACATCATGCTGCCATGAACACGCGGGTGTCTATTATCTTAACGCTTCAGTGTCTGGGGCTTCTTCAGTCAAGCACCCAGAGTTAACACGGCTGGGTCACAGGCCGGTTCTCCATACTGTCTGCCATGGAGGTTTTATCAATTTACCGTCCCACCCCCAGCACGCGAGGGCTCCCTTCTCTCCACATCCTCACCAAGTTCCTCGCTGTTTGCTGCTTTATGAGTGATGGCCATTCTGATAGGTGCACGGCGATGCTGTGTTTTTAATTTGCGTTTCCCTGGTGATGCGGGATGTTGAGCGACGTTCCGTCTGTCTACTGGCCACCTGTGTGTTCTCTGTGAAGAAATCTGTTCAGGTCCCCCGGTCCACTTTTTAGTCAGTTGTTTGGGGCTTTTTGTGGGTTTGTTTTGTTTTGTTTTTTGTTTTTTGGTTGGTTTTTTTTTTTTTTTTTTTTTTGGTATTAAGTTACATGGGTTCCATAGCTTTCGGATATATCATTGGCTAATATCTTATCCCATTTAGTAGGTTCCCTCTCTGTTGTATGGATGGTTTCCTTCTATGTACAAAACCCATAACAAACTATCAGAAAGAGAAATGAAGCAAATGATTCCATTTCCAATTGCATCAAAAACCATAAAATATTAGGAATATATTTAACCAACTAGATAAAAGACCTGTGCTCAGAAAACTGTAAGACATTGAAGAAAGAAACTGAAAAAGATACAAACAAATGGAAGGGTACACCATGTCGTGGACAGGAAGAATTAACATCATTAAGATGTCCATACCACCCAAAGAAATCTACAGATTTAGTGGAATCCCTATTCACATACTAATGGAATTTTTCACAGAACTAGAACAAATAATCCTAAATTTTATATGGGACCACAGAAGACCCGGAATAGCCAATGAAATATGGACAAAGAAGAAGAAAGTTGCTGGTATCAAACTCCCTGATATTAGACTATATTACAAAGCTATGGTAATCAAAACAGCATGGTACTGGCATTAAAAACAGACACATACGAGTAGATCAACAGAACAGAAGAGAGAGCCCAGACATAAACCCACACCTATATGGTCAATTAAGCTAAGATAAAGAAAGCAATATACAATGGGGTAAAGACCGTCTCTTCAATAAATGGTGCTAAGGGAACAGGACAAATACACGCAAAGGAATGAAACTGGATCACCTTTTTACTCCATATATGAGAACAAACTCAAAATGGACTGAAGTCTTCAACGTAGACCAGACACCATAGAACTCGTAGAAGAAAGCATAGGCAGTCAACTCTTCGACATCGCTCTGAAGGATACCTTTTTAAATACGTGTCTTCAGGCAAAGGAGACAAGAGAAAAAAACTACAGAAATCAGATGGCATCCAACTAAAATGATCTTTTAAAGCCAGGAGTACCCCTGGGACGTTCCCCACGAAGCCACGAAGCCCTTGAGAACAGGAGACACGCACGCTTGGGCAGAAGGTAGTAAACAGACACCTACGGAGCCAGAAGGACTGCCTCCCTGGCACTGGCTGAAGGTGCAGCACCTAGTAAGTGCTCGGTACACAAGGAGTGAGCGAGCGGATGAATGGATGCTAGGGCTCTGCCTTCTGTGTCTGACTCCCATCTTCTCAGCGGGAGAGCTGTTCGGGACATCGCTGTTATGATAGCACTAGGGGCCCCGCGTGCAAAATTGTGCATGGAGGCGCCCCGCCTCCCACCCCCTGCTCCCCGCCCCTGCCCCTGTGAGGAGGCGCCCCGCCTCCCGCCCCCCACCCCCTACCTCTGCGAGGAGGTGCCCTGCCTCCTGCCCCCTGCCCCCCTGCCCCTGCCCCTGTGAGGAGGCACCCCGCCTCTCACCCCCTGCCCCTGTGAGGAGGCGCCCTTCCTCCTGCCCCCTGCCCCTGAGAGGAGGCACCCCTCCTCCTGCCCCCTGCCCCTGCGAGGAGGCACCCCGCCTCTCACCCCCTGCCCCTGCGAGGAGGCGCCCTTCCTCCTGCCTCCTGCCCCCTGCCCCCTGCCCCTGTGAGGAGGCACCCTGCCTCCCGCCCCCCCCCACCCCCCCGCGAGCAGGCGCCGGGCCAAGAGGTGCTCCGTGCACCTCCTGGTGACTGGTCATTTGGCCGTTTTGGCCATGACGCCTCTTGGCCTTCTATGATGATGACAGGGCTTTAAACAGAACAGCTCTGCCAGCACGCTCTTCATGTGCGCGGCTCATGGGAGGGGCTTGGTTCACTCACTGACCTTTCTTAGTCAGCAGCTTGCTGTCTGAAACCAAGACAGGAGGAGTGAGAGCCAAGATCATAATCCGCCCTAGGCGACTAACCTTAATGACAGTTTGTGTGTGTGTGTGTGTGTGTGTGTGTGTGTGTGTGTGTGTATATATATATATATATATGTCATGCCTTTGTGTCATAACCAAATAAAATTGCTTTCTTTTCCCTATTCTTTTTTAATTTATCTTTATTGTTGAAAGTATTACAGATGTTCCCCTTTTTCTCCCCATGGGCCCCCTCCTCCTCCCTCCCACCCCCGCCCAGGCCCTCACCACCTTGTTGTCTGTGTCCACGGGGGCAGCACATATGCAGACGAGTTCTTCGGTTGACCCCTCCCCTCCCCTCCCCTTCCCTCCCCTCCCTCCCTCCCGCCTTCCCTCCCCCCCTTCCCTCCCCTCCCCCCCCCCTCCCTCCCCTCTGAGGATCCTCGGCCTGGGGCAGGCTTCCACGGCTCTGGGTCTGTTTTGTTTGTCAGGTTATTTTGTTCATTGGGGACCAAATAAAATGGCTTTCTTCCCGTCCGTAAGAAGCCTGGCGTCCCTGATGTGCGGCGTGCATTGAACTGGCGACCATCGGGGCTACTCATGTTCACAGCAACACTCGGAACAGCTTGAGCTCCCACCCATGCGCATTCAGTGACTGAGCTCACTTCGCCTCATTAACCCTCAACCCGGCAGAGCCTCCCGAAGCCTCCCAGGCAGCCAGCCGGGGCCTCCTGGGCGACAGGCACGTGCCCGCCCGCAGGGAATCACCGCCCCGGACCGGCTGAGCTCAGGGCCCCCGGCTGTCACCAGGGGGAAACGCCCGCACCGTCGCCGGGACCAGGCGCCACTCACAGGCCACGACCCTCTCGCTTCCTTGTCCCTGTTGCCGGCGAGACGAGTTCTCGGAAAGTAAGTCCCTCTCTCGGCTCTTCCTTGGAACCGCTCCTCTGGGCCACACGCCGTCCTTCGTCAGAGAGCAGGGTGCTCGTGCAGGATGGGTGTTTCCGTTTCCTGCCTCACCGCTTAATATGCTTACGGCAAATGACGAACTGGGCAAAATTCAAAGGAAACCTGAACCCACCTGCCGCCTACCCCTTCCCCCGCCTAGGACTCGCGGCCGCCACAGAAGCGGCAGCGTGGCGCTGATCCTCGGGCTTTTTCACTCATAAGGGGCTGGAGTGTCAACGCACCAAACGTCACCGTCGCAAGTGAGATGTCGAGTCACAGGTGTGCTGCTGTGCGTGAGACATGCTGACCTCGTGCAACTGCACGGAACTTGTGTGGGTCTTGATCAGCTAAAAAGTGAGTCTAGCCCTGGCCGGTGTGGCTCAGCGGATAGAGTGCCGGCCTGCGGACTGAAGGGTCCCGGGTTCGATTCCGGTCAAGGGCATGGACCTTGGTGGCAGGACATCCCCAGTGGGGGGGGGGTGGTGCAGGAGGCAGCTGATCCACGTTCCTCTCTCATCGATGTTTCTCTCTATCCCTCTCCCTTCCTCTCTGGAAAACATCAATAAAATATATATTTTTTAAATGAGTCTAAACCCGTGTTTATGGTCTGCACTGCATTCCTCTTCCTTGCAGCCAAGGACGTTGCGCTGGTGTGTTACTTTAGAGTCCTCGGTTCCTGTCTTGCTCACATCCCTCTCCAGCCGAGGGAATACGCAGAACTTCACGCGCACTTGCCTTCCCGCCGCGCTAAGGGGCATCGGCCTCCAGGAAGAGGGCATTGCGTCTGAAGCCCAGACACTGACCTCGGTCCAGTTTAGGAACCCAGCCGTCAGCGCAGCCTCTGTAACGGTGCGTGACCCGGCTTCTGGGAACAGGACCCACCACCTCGCCCTGGTTCTGCGATCATGGAGCCGCGTCCTTTGTTCCGGGAACGTCACGTGCTCCCGTGTCCGTGCGGGCGCCGCTGGCCGGGCCGGTCTCCTGGTCCTCGCAGGTTGGTGGCAACAGATCTGCGCGCACAGGCGGTCCCGCAGGACGCGGCGTGGATCCAAACCCTCTGCGTCGTGGCGACAATCGTGTGACTTCACTGCTGTCCACCCATGCTCCCTGCCACCAATTCACGGCCAACGGGAAACTCCCGACGCGGGGCGCAGGGAAGAAGGAAACCTCAGTGCAAAGAGCGCAGTGGTGGCAGCCCAGCCGTGGGCCAGCCAGGCCGGGGCCCGCTGGACAGCGGCACAGCCCAACCGTGAGCCGCGCGGTGGCAGGTGCACCGCCCGGAGCCCCCTCGGCCAGGCGCGCCCAGGCCAGAAAGCTCCGCTCCTGTCCTGCGCCCTCCAGCCTGCGGGTCTGTCCCCCTCGGTGGGCCCCGCCTGGCGGGCTCGTGCTGCTTGGTCCTGTGAGTCCTCCTCCCCGGTTCCGCTCCAGCCGGGGAGCACAGTCTCCGTCTCCACGGACAAGGGCATGGGTGCTCCCAGGCCAGAGCGGAGCTGACCCAGAGGGGATGCCCCACCTGGTCCCTCCTGGGGGGGGTCTGTCCTCATGCAAATGAAGGCTCCAAATCCTCACAGTGTGATTGGTCCAAAAAGCACTGTGTTGATTTGGTTGGAGTAGGGCCACTCTGATTGGTCAGTGAAGATGCTGATGGGGGGATATGCCTGCACAGCTCTGATTGGAGGGGGGAAGGCTCGGTCCTACTGTTTGAAATGCCATTCTATGAACTGCTGTGTAAGGACCGGTCGGGAGGCGGGAACCCAGTGCAGGCGGGCAGTTCTGGGCAGGGTGCCACTTAAAGCGCAGTTTGTGGTTTAAATTAGGGCTCAGTTAACTAGTGAGTAAGCCAATCAATCAATCATTAAAGGCCCGGTTAGCCACTAGGAGGCCTTTGGTATCTTCTTTCTCAGGCTCAGTATTAGCATGAAATATCACAAAATAAAGCAGAGATTATATAAGGAAAAACATCTCTATGTTGAAAAGGAACCATCCTTCCATGATGAATCAATTAAAAATATTGAAAGCAAAGGAGTTACTGGCTTGATGGAAACTTAAAAAAAAAAAACATATAGTCACAATAGAATCTAAATTCTTAAACAACCGTGAGGCGCGACACTTCTCAGAGTCAGTCAGTCAATGTTTCCACCTGGTCAAACATGTTTTCTTCAATTAAATAACCTCACTAAGTTTCCACACCACATTATCGAAGTGGATTAATTATTGTCTGACTTTGTTCTATACAGGTAGAACTAAAATCAAAATTACTACCTCACTATTCTACCACTGTGCTAAAATGACAGCCTCCAGGTTATTATATGGGAGGGGTTTTTTCCCTGACTTTTTAAAAATCAATCAATGCATAATATCAAAAAGTTGGTGCAATTGTCCCTCGCAGTTTTCATCAGTTACAGAAAATTAAACGGCAAAACCATCTCCCCAGGGTTATGGCTCCATAAAGCAAACACGTGCCTCAGACTCTGCAGAAAGCAATCTGGAAGAGAAATATCCCTGAGAGAGCAACACTCGCTTGTACTTTCATGAAATATAAATTAAAACACCTTCCTGCTTGGCTGGTTCTGGTGTTTTTCTTACCAGGTGAACTCTCTGCTGGCGAGCAGTGATGTCATTCAGAGCTGCTGGCTCAGAAATATGACCGTCCCCAAGTAAAACAGACTTTTAAAATATGCCAAGCCTCCACGGTGCCGTGACAGCCTTGGAAGACAGAGTTTAAATTACTCTTTAACTGAGAACAATTTTACCTCCAGAAACAAGTTATGAAAATAACATAAATCAGATGCGATAAAATCAGTAATAAATACTGCAACTGAAGGATTTTAGAAAAGATAAGCTGTCTTCAGAGGAGACAGAACAATTTACATTTCCAAACTGTAGTGCGTAACACCCTTTAAATCACATCTGATGTTGGAAAATACAAATATACGCACATTTCTGGTACTGTGGCCAGAATGCCTCTCTTCGTGGCTGCTTAGCTTCACATATGTTTGTGCAGGCCCCACACTGGGGATCAAGCCCACAACCCGGACATGTGCCCTGATGGGGAATCGAACCCTGACCTCCTGGTTCTTAGGTCGCTGCTTAACCACTGACCCACACCAGCCAGGTATGTGTGTGTGCTTTCGTGGACGTCTGGTTACTGTTTCAGATCCTTTTGCAATACGTGTAGAAGGCAAAACAGAATTGAGCGGTGGTTGTGCTCTGACCGGGAATCGAACCGTGACCTCCTGGTTCATAGGTTGACACTCAACCACTGAGCCACACCGGCCGGGTTGGGTGATATTTTTAAGGACGTTGTTAAGCCACGTTCATTTCCTGATGAAATCGAAAAGTGAAAACGGGCAGGCAGGACACTGCCAGGCAGCGGCATCACCTGTGACACACCCCACGCCGTGTTGGTGCTCTAACGCTCTGTCACCCAGATCTGTGTCGCTATGAAGTGGACGTGTCCTCCTCAGCACGTTGTGGCCCTCCTGGCACCTGCTTGGGGCTCACTTCAAAACTGGGGGCCCAGTGCTTTCAAGGTTTGCTACATGAAAACGACTCTGGGGCTTATCTACACTAATACAAGAGAAACATGCAAATTGACCGTACCTCCGCTACACCCACCAGCCACGCCCACCAGCCAATCTGGAGTGAGTATGCAAATTAACACAACAAATATGGCGGCAGCCACAGAGCTGGAGTGAGCAAGAGGTTTGGGTTGCCCCCGGTGATGGAGGAAGCCAAGCTTCCCACCCGCCCTGGCCGGCCCTGGCCTCCACTCAAGGCTACAAAGTTTCAATTATCCTATAGAATAAAAGGCTAGTATGCCAATAGACCAAACGGCGGAACAACTGGTCGCTATGACATGCGCGGACCACCAGCAGGTGTGTGCAGAACACAGAGAGCGCTGGCTGCAGCGGGATGGTGGAGCAGGTGAGCAGGGCGCCGGTTGCTGTCATCGGGACAAGCCTCTAGTGGTTACTAAAAGTCTTTGCTCCCGTGCGCTGCAGTCCCGCCCGGCGCTTGCACCTGCTGCCAGTGCCCAGTGCCAGTCCCCATCACGCGGCACCATCAGCAGGTGCTAGCAGTGGCTGCTGGCCCTGATCGCCCCTGAGGGCTTCTCCACCTCCCCCTGCTCCTGAGGGGCGATCAGGGCAGCAGCTGCCACTCGCACCCCCTGACGGTGCTGGCCCCGCTCACACCCACTGCTGGCCCCGGCCCCAATCGCTCCATGCCATCAGCGGGTGTGAGTGGGGCTGGTGCCATCAGTGTGTGGGAGCAGCGGCAATGGGAGCGGAGTGGGGCTGCCGGCAGACAGGGGACTGGGGGCCACAGCAGGAGGGGCTGGGCGGGGGCCGCAGCAGGAGGGGCCGAGACCCACCCCTGTGCCCAGCGTAGCCTCATGGCCCACAGTTCCCTTCAAGCGGAATGAATTCATGCACTGGGCCCCTAGTAGAAGATAAATAAACCCCAGATGCCTGCTTCCAGCCGGCCCTGGCCTCCGCTCAAGGAGGCGCTGAAAAACAAAGAAAAACAGGAGGGGCTCGGAGCTTGGGTCACCAGGGGGCATGGCCAGCCTGCAACCAGCCCTCAGCCCCTCACCCAGGCTGGGCAGGCACCCAAGCAGGGACCCCCACCCTGAAGGGGGTGTGGCCAGCCTGCAACCAGCCCTCAGCCCCTCACCCAGGCTGGGCAGGCACCCAAGCAGGGACCCCCACCCTGAAGGGGGTGTGGCCAGCCTGCAACCAGCCCTCAGCCCCTCACCCAGGCTGGCCAGGCACCCCAGCAAGGACCCCCACCCTGTAGGGGGTGTGGCCAGCCTGAAAACAGCCCTCAGTCCCTCACCTAGGCTGGCCACACCCCTATGGGGTGAGGGTCCCCGCTGGGGGAGCTTGGCCAGTTTGCAAACAGCCATCAGCCCCTCACCCAGGCTGGCCACGCCCCCCCCCAGCGGGGACCCTCACCCCCTGGGGGTGTGGCCGGCCTGCAAACCACCACAGGCACCTTGCCCAGGCCGCCCCATGCCCCAAGGGAACCCCACCCTGATCCAGGACACCCTTAAGGGCAAACCAGCTGGCCCCCACCCATGCACCAGGCCTCTATCTATACTAATAAAAGGGTAATATGCTAA
Organism: Corynorhinus townsendii; assembly: GCA_026230045.1. Taxonomy (NCBI): domain Eukaryota; kingdom Metazoa; phylum Chordata; class Mammalia; order Chiroptera; family Vespertilionidae; genus Corynorhinus; species Corynorhinus townsendii. Next base: position 1,042,726 of record JAPDVU010000005.1, read on the forward strand.
TCAGACTGGAAGACCTTCCAGGAGACCTTCCAGACATTCTTCTGGACAAAGCCATGGCGGGGCCAAGGTAGAGGCAGTTAGGGGCCAAGAGGGGAGGGCAGTTGTGGGTGATCAGGCTGGTGGGGGGTGGGGCCGTTGGGGGTAAGCAGACCAGCAGGGGGGCCAGTTGGGGGCCAGTTGGAGGTGATCAGGACAGTGTGGGGGGGCAGTTTGGAGTGAACAGGCCAGCAGGGGGGCAGTTGGGGTGAGCACACTGGCACAGGGGGCAGTTGGGGGTGATCAGGCTGGCATGGGGGGCATTTGGGATTGAGCAGACTGGCGGTGGTGGGGGCAGTTGGGGGTGAGCAGGCTGGCAGGCAGAGTGGTTAGGGGCAATCAGGCAGGCAGGCAGGTGAGTGGTTAGGAGCCAGCAGTCCTGGATTGCGAGAGGGATGTCCAACCGCCAGTTTAGACCTGATCTCTGTAAACCGGCAGCCAGACATCCTTCGAGGGGTCCCAGGTTGGAGAGGGTGCAGGCCGGGCTGAGGGACACCCCCAACCCCACCTCGTGCACGAATTTTGTGCACTGAGCCACTAGTTTACAATAAAACAAAAATACTCTTTCTAATCTCTCAGGCATGGCTGCCACCATAAATTTACCAAACACTAATGAAACAGTAATGCATTAAAAGTCATGGGTCCTAATAAAACTTTAGCTTATGGCCATAGCACTGCATGTTTCTTACCCGGGAACGATTCAACATCAGCATCAGAACAAGGTGTGACTGCCTGGCACCACTGGACTGTACCATGTTCGTTGCCACGTGGTGAAGTAGGCAAGGAAGAGAGAGCCACTTCCTTTATTGCAGCCAACGGGAGTTTGCTGTGATGACGGGAACGTGGCCAGAATCGCCCAGGGCTGGCTCGCCTCTCCACCACGAGCCAGTCAGCTGCCCCCGTCACCGTTCTCCTGCTGCCGCGTCGCTCCTCTCTGTTGGGCGGGCCCCTCTGCTGACCGGTGCAGTTTACGGGACTTCCGGGCATCAACCACCTACCAGCGTCCTCTCGGCTGCTGCTTGTGTTGCTGAGGAACTCGGAGTTTTCCTCTCGCCCCTCGGAGCGAGAATCCGATGGGCCCGCTTCACCTGTGTACGCAGAGCGAGCCACAGGCCGCCATGAAGACAACCTATCGGCTGCCCCTCGCTCACCGTCCATGTGCGTTCCTACCCCCCTGACCCGGAGCCAGGAGATGGGACCTGAGTTCCAGAGAGGCCGCGAGGCTGCAGGGACTGTGTGGCGTGGCTTTCAGCGGCGATAACCGTGCGCGTGAGCCGCATTCACCGGCACCCTCGCTGGGCCATTGGATAAGGTCGGCCGAGCGTCGGCTGGGAATGAAGGCAAGTGCATTTGCAACACCAGCTCAAATCCTGCGCAGTTCACTGGGAAGTCAGCCACGAACTGGCTGAAGGAGAGAGACCGTCTCCCAGCGACAACCTGGGGCCAGCTGGTCGTGATGCCTACACAGCGATGCAGCCGTCGGGCCGAGGACTCCGGAGACCGTCCCTCTCTGTCTCGACGCCGTGTGAGCGGGAGCCCAGGAGTCCCTGAGCCTCGTGAGCACCCATAGGAGAGTCTGATGCCCCTGCAGAGGATGCCGCTCGGATCCAATACACCGGACCAGCAAGAGCGGGCGCAGTCAGTGCTCCGATGAATCCCGTGTCCCCGCTGTCAGCGACGGGCGCCTGGTCTCCACGCCGGCGGTGGATGTCGAAGTGGAGCCCTCGCCGGCTGATGCCCAGGATTTAATGCCAGGCTGAGCTAAGCGTGCTTTCGCGCCGACTGCTTCATAGGTCGGGTACGGTAGCTCTTATTCGGAGAGGGGCAAAGCAGACCTGATAGGTTTAAATGGCCGAGCTTACACAGGGCAGAGCCGGGGCTAAAACCTTTTGAATCCTGTGTAAGCTACTGCCCAGGACTCCTCCCCTCTCCGGAGAGGCCCGTGGGACGGAAGCAAAAGGCAGGCAGAGCACAAGGAAATCCGACGCCAAAGCATCGGGGGTGGGATGGTGAGGGCAACATCAAGACCCGGAAAGAGAAGACAACCAAAGCACATATGGGGGAGGGGGAGGGGGAGGGACAACGGGGGTATCAATGGGACGTCTGCAATACTTTCAACAAGAAAGCTACATTAAACAATAAAAATAAAGGCACATACTGAAGTGGCTCATCTCAAAGGAATTGACCTTGACTTACTGTGAGTATTCTCTCTTCAGCTTGGACAGAAGACCAAACTCATTCTCATTTCATAAACAAATTGCACGATAGCGGAACCAGCCCAGCCCGCGTGGCTCAGGGGCTGAGTGTTGACCTCTGAACCAGGAGGTCAGGGTTCGATTCCGGGTCAGGGCACAGGCCTGGGTTATGGGCTCGATCCCCAGTGGGGGGCGTGCAGGAGGTGGCCCATCAGTGATTGTCTCTCATCACGGATGTTTCTCTCTCTCTCACCCTCTCCCTTCCTCTCTGAAATGAATAAGAATATCTAAGAAGAAGAAAAAGGATATCGGGACTAGATTCTTGTGCTCTCCGTGAAAAGAGCCCTGAGGGCACAGCTAAGCGCAGTGAGAAGGAGGGCCACCGTAGATCAGGGGTGTCTGCCGCGGGTGCGGGACCGAGAATGGAGGTGTGGCTGCTGCATAAGAACCACCTCTGACGTGGACGTCCCCGTGTCTGGGGGGAATGGGCACAGCTCTGCTGCCACGAAGTCCTGCCTTGGGGGCAGGACTAGTGTTGGAGAGTGGGGATTTTTGAGCACTATGGAGGCCGTGGACTGTGCCCCAGATAGAGTTGTCAGTGCCGACACCAGGCCAGGCCTTGAGATACGGTCTCATGGCCCCTTCCCAGCACGGAGGCCTTCTTTCCTAGAACACTGTCAGCTTTCTGAAGGACAGGATGACCCTATGAAGAACATGGTCGTCAATGGCATGATCCTGACGTTGCTTGGGAAAAACTGTTTTGTCTTGGGTTGCCTGCTCTGTGAAAACAGGATGTGGTTCATGTGCTTAAAAGCGGTCCTGCACAAAGGGTCACTGCTGCTCTCTGGACTCCCTGCGTGGAGAGAGGCAGAGCAGTCGCCGGCCAGTTCGAATAAAGGCTCTTTGCTTTTGCATCGGACTCGGCTCCCTGGTGGTCTTTGGGGATCACGAAATCTGGGCATCACATTAGAAGTTACAGGATCGAAAGAAACCAAGTCACGAACCATCAGCAAAAGTCCAGAGACATCTGCGGGCGGTGCCGTCACCCCTGCACGCCGTGCACTTGGCCAGGGGAGCGTGAAAACAGTTGCTGAAAGTAACAGAACGTCAACCCTCACGGTCATCTCGGTGCCATGGTGTGTCCACGCGACACGCACACATTCCGTCAATCCTTTGGCAAACGGATTCCCCAAACGGAAGCTGGAAGAGGCAAATCTGGAAGAGGGCGTAGAAGAAACTAGCAGCTCAGAAACCGTTTCCAGATGTTCCCAGGAGGGTTAAGTTTTAACAACAATTTTACTTCTTGTCAAACACACTCTCCTAACTCTTCCAAAGGAATGTCCCTGGAGAAGTGAGGGCAGAGAGCTGGGCCCTTGGTCACAGCCCACCGCTCAGCGCCCACCCACCAGACAGACAGGAGACTGGAACCGCCTGGACGACTCTGCCGTTTGCTCTCGGCTCCCGGAACCCCCACGGTGGGATGAGGCGCACACGGCCTAACCACCTCCTTTGCTGCTCATGCTCAGCTCTCAATTTCACCTCCTCCGGAGCTCAAGTCTTCAGTTAAAAAAAAAAAAAAAAACAAAGGAGTTCTTTCCACGAAATCTAGAGACATCCCTCCTCAAACTGTGGAATCTTGTCAGTACTCACACATCTACGGATTTTGTACTAGTCCACAATGTAGTAAGTTCACCGGTCTCCATACATTTCATCAAAACAGCACAATTCTGGTAAGGTCTCATAATATTAAGGTAATGACTTTAAGAAATGTAATCCACATTCACTAGTTTGCTATTAGACAAATTCATAAATGATTAAAATTAAATATGTTGTCAAAATAAATTAGAGACTCAGTGACAATTTTATGAGGCATTCCTTTTACTCATTAGGGTGTAACATTTCTGTAACTAACAGTAGTTTTATGGATATGGATATGAAATCAGATTCTGTCATGTAAAATATTTTATTGCCCTAAGTAGAATTCATTATTACCTATAATTTAAAGAACTCTGAAATAGAATTGTAGAATGTAATGTATAATATTATTCTTCAATATTAAAATAAATAAATTTATGCATAGATTGTTTTATATGCATAAAACTTCTGGAAGGATAAGTTCCATACTTCAAATAATCATCTATATAGTTGGAATTTTTATAAGAATGGATCAATTTTATTATCAGGAGAAATAATAAACTCAATCTGAGTAAATAAAAGGGGATTTTGATCACCTGTATACTTTGAAATACATTACAAGTAAGCTCACTTCTCCATAGCCTTATTTCATGCACATATTGTAAACTAGTAACATTTTCTGATGAAATTCCTATATGTAAAGTATCATTGTTAAGATATTTTTACCTAATATACACAACAATCACACATTCCTCACGAAGAGTTTACATATAAGTACAGTTTGGTTTTTGTCCTTACAAATACAAAGGCTAAAGATATGTTAATCCTTAACATAACTAACACACTATGATATTTAGAAGACCATAATGAGTCTAACCCATGGCCCTACTGCAGAGAAATTTAGTAACTTATCCAGTGTCGTATTGCTTGTGGCAATCTCTGCAACCTCCAACCCACTACTCTGTCATACACAGTAGATTATGTGTTAGGACGCCAAGCACTCGTATAGGAATTCTGGGCAGGCAGAAAAATACGCCTGCTTTGGCGACATCACGACTCCGCAAAGACCGCGTAGAGATCCGTTATTCTACACTAAGGCTGTGCGAGCCACCGTGTAGGAAGCCGGTACCTGGTGTTTCAGAGCGCGCTGTGCGAGCAAGGACACAGGCGGACGGCAGAAACGATCCAGACCCTGGGCTCGGAGTCACAAGGCAGAGAAGCTTTTCAGACAACGGTTCCGGACTTAACAATAAACGGTAAGTAATACCCTCCGGCAATAAAAGAGGATAAGGCATTCATTAAAATGACTTCAAGGACCAAAAGGACTATTTATAAAGCAAGAAAAAATTCTTAGTCGTTAAAAACACAACAGGTTTTACTTCCATCTGCACAGAAAGGCTAGATGAGAAAGTCAAATCTCTCCCCCGAGAAATACAGAGAGGGAAAGCAATGGCCAGGCAGCAAAGGCAGGCAGGGAGTGAGGGGAAGGAGGCAGGGGAGACAGACACACGGGGAAGAGAGGAGCGAGGGGGAGAAGGAGGGAAGGGAGGAACGAAACAACTATGAGTTGAGACAAGGAAGCTCGGACGTGAATTAAAGAACTTCCAGAAACTCCATGGTGGCGATCACTTCCCAACAGGCATGTCTACCAAACCATGGTCTCTACACCCTAACCCTACCCAACGCCATGTGTCAATGACATCTCAATAAAGCAGAGGGGGGGCGGGGCGGAAGGGTGTCGTTTCCAGAAAGAAAAGAACAGAGAACCTGGGAGAGAGGACGTTATTTTAAACAAAAACTATAAGACTTCCTAAAGCAGAAGGCAGTTCGTCTCCTTGAAACAGTGCGAGCAAGATGGATGTAGAAAGCTCTACGACAGGCACGTCCCTAGACAGCTTCAGGACGACAGGGGAGAGAGGCGACCCTGCGGGGGTCACACACAGAGCGTCAGCCGTCTTCCCAGCAGCCCCCAGCAGCAAGGCCAGAGAGAGAGGCTGCGGGACGCGGCCGCCTCACTGCCAAGGCCGAGTCAGCTCTGACCTCCATGTGTCCATCCATCCCGACGATGCGCCGACCAGCAGCGTAGAGCGAGCGAACACCCCTTTCTGACCTTCAGAATGCCCGCACTGTCCCCTCGTGGGTTCAAAATCACAAGGGCGCCGGTGGGGGGAACACAGCGCGGAAGAACGGGACGTGAAGCCGGGAAAGAGAGACCCGGGAGAGACGCAGGACCCCCAGGGCGGCCCTCCGACCCAGCAAGCAGCAGAGCTGAGCGAGGCCCCGGGCCCCATCTGTGAGTTTATCAAAGGAAAACTGTGTGCGGACACAGTGACTGGTAAGGCTGACTCTGGGAAACTGTAAGGAGAGGCATTTTCCTGAACGCTCCGAGAAGCTAAAAGAACCGAGATGTCACAGATTTTAAAAAAAACAAAGGAAAATAAAACGAGGTGATTATCAAAGCAGGAAAAAAAGTGATGATTCTCAGCTGAAAATAAAATACTGTCCAGGAACAGAACTGAACACGAGGTGCACTGCTTGGCTGGGCAGTCAGTCTTTCTTCTACACAACTGGAGGCCCCGGGGCATGAAATTCGTGCCAGCGGCTCGACCCTCACGGCCGCCTTGGCCCCGGCAGCCCCGGCTTCGTCCAGAAGGTCATCCGGAAGGACATCCGGAAGGTCATCTAGCTATCCAGTCTAATTAGCATATTATGCTGTTATTATTATAGACCATATTAATGGAAAGAGTAACTATGGGTTCAACCAAAAATGCTAAGTCCACCACACACAGATCAGGAAGCAGGAAGCGAAGTGAAATCTACAATTACAACGTGAGGAAGCCAGCAGATGGTGTCCAAAGTGACAAAGGGCACTGTCGCACCACATGTACCGTGTAGATGGAGACAGAGAAACGCCGGAAGAGACAGCCAGAGTGCTCCAAGGTAATGTCGCGACGGACGGTGGCGGGCAGGACCGTGTTTAATAACCTTTGGCGTTATTTGACATTTTAGACTAGGGTTAAGTGTTTACTTAATGAAAAAAATTTTAAAGTATAAAGTAAATGCAACACTCCTACAAAAAAGCTCCCCACTGCCCGGCTGAGTGTGGTCACCTCACCGTCCGTGGGCACCTCCCCACAATGCATCTGTTTTTCCAAAGACTCTCCTTAACACCCCTTGAGAACTGTGGCGACAGACATGGCCCTGCAGGCCTCTGGGATTTTGTGAAGACACAGCCTAACATAAAACTCAGGAACACTCACCCTGGCCGGTGTGGCTCAGTGGATAGAGCGTCGGCCTGGGGGGGTCCCGGGTCCGATTCCGGTCAAGGGCATGGACCTGGGTTGCGGGCACATCCCCAGTAGGAGGGCGTGCAGGAGGCAGCTGATCGATGTTTCTCTCTCATCGATGTTTCTAACTCTCTATCCCTCTCCCTTCCTCTCCGTAAAAAATCAATAAAATATATTTAATTAAAAAAAAACACAAACCCAGGAACGCTTCCTCACCGCCCCTTTCGTGAGCTCCCGTGCGCGAAGGCCATCACTGAGCCTGCCAGATGCCGACATTTACAGCTTGTCTGTGTCGCGGAAACGTGGAGACATGCGCTCAGATCCCGAGAAGCCCCGGGCGTGCGGGGACGCAGGGGTTCCCCTTCCATCGCTTCTCGGCTCCTCTCACTCACTTCCGGCACTCGGGACGCCTTGCAGTTTGACGGGCACGTTGCCTCAATGCTGCTGCTAGCCTCGCGAAAGACTTAATGTTGCCCATTGCCACATCCGTCTCCAAAATGTTAATCCCCTTCTCTCTCCACTCGCCGCCGCCAAGCAGGCTAACGCACTCCTGGAGTCGGAGTCACTCAAGGCAGCAGCAGGGAACGCCAAACGCTGTTGGCGTCTTAGCAGAATGCCTTCAACTCCTTTTCCAAACGGCCGAAGGTGGTCAGACCTAAAGCTCTTCGGAAGGCACGTTTTCGGTGGCTGGGTGTCTCCTGTGTGTGTGTGTGCGTGCGCGCGTGTGTGTGTGTGCGCGCGCATCGGCGTGTGTGTGCGTGTGTGTGCGCGCGTGTGTGTGCGCGTGTGCGTGCGTGCGTGTGCATGTGTGCGCGCGCGTGTGTGCATGCGTGTGTGTGCGTGCGTCGGTGTGTGTGTGTGTGCGTGCGTGCGTGTGCGTGCGTCGGTGCGTGTGTGCGCGTGAGTGTGCATGTGTGTGTGTGCGTGCGTCGGTGCGTGTGTGCGTGTGTGTGTGCATGTGTGTGTGCGTGCGTCGGTGTGTGTGCGTGTGTGTGCACGTGTGCGTGCGTGTGTGCGCGCGCGTCGGCGTGTGTGTGCGTGCGTCGGTGTGTGTGTGTGCATGCGTGTGTGTGTGCGTGCGTCGGTGTGTGTGTGTTTTGCGGGGGGGGGGGGACGTTTGCTTAATGGTTTTGTAAGGGAATTTATTCAGTGTGCCTAATTTGTTGGTGCTCACGTTTCACTCTGAAGTAATTAGTGTAGAGCACTAGTAATTACGGGCACTAAGATCCTATCCCCCGGTCTAACATTTGTTCAATATCTTCAACACACACCTCACGAACACCTCAAAGCCTTGCGTTGCCTTGTCATAGATGCGTTCAGCGGAAGGCACACAAGATCCACTCCCTGGGACGTAAGATCAAATCATCTACTGCAGGAGGTTGTAGGCTTTGCACAAAATGTTTAAGCCCTTGATGAAAAATTGAGGCCAGGCCTTTTTTTAAAAAAAGCCCCTTCCGGAAAATGACATCGTTAGAGAACGATTGTTGCAAAATAGAGAGACTCTATTTCATCTCGAGCCTTGATTTCAACTATTAACTCGGAACCACGTTAACCCGGAGAAATGCCGGCCCACGAAGCCATTAGTGCTCGTCCAGGTAGCTCTGATCTCCGCCACCTGTCTCACCAAGGGAACATTCGGAATGCTGCCTCCTGTGGTGACGGGTCAAGGCGACAGTGTGGGCAAGTCCACGAAACCCGCTGTGAAACACGCCCACGCTTGAAGGCAGGTTCTGTCTGTACATCCAGCCCGACCGGGCGACGCCTGCCCCCGACCCCCGGGCCAGCCCCTTGCTGCTGGGTCTCTGGGTCACTGCACACCCCTTCCGGAGCTTCTCTGAAGCACTGAGGACGGTGATGAGTCCTAAAGTAATGGAAGTAGTAAGTGTGGTGAGAAAGCAGGAAATCTAAGGTCTGCGCGGGAGGTCACCTGAATCGCTCTATTTGCATCTATGAATAAAGCCACAGAGAGGAGAGAACGGGCCAAGCTGTCTACTCATTAGCTGCTGGGATGGGTTCATTCTGCTCTGTTAACTGCTGCTCCGCTGAGGAGCACGGGAAGCAGCAAGGTCTACAAACCTCGCACCTCCCTAGCGAGTCGGAATGGGTGCAGTCAGCTGCTTAATGGTGGACTTGCGAGTTAGGGAAATGGGGAGCATCAGGGCGCTTACGTGACTTTATTTAAGACGGAAGCTGCAGCGCACGAAATTCCGTTCCCCTCTTCTGTGCGTGATCTCTCCCCGCCCTCCCCGCCTAAAACAACCCACATCGCTCTGCATCCACGAGGCAACGAGTAAGCCTTCCCTGTTTCTCGTATGCGAATACAGCGTGCTCTTCTCTCGACCCAAAATCACTCAATCTACTCACAACGTCCCTTGCGTACCTACGGACTCCAAAATAATCAATCATCGTCCATTTGATGCTGCGGGGATTTTCATTCCTGTCCAACGCTTTCTGTCTTCTACCTCTTCTCACTAACGAGTCGGGGGCTTGTTAGCACACGCCACATGCTCTCCAAACACCAACCTCCAACAGCGTGGCCCGGTGGAGGGAAGTGAGGCAGAGCAAGGTCCAGGGAGGGGAGCATCAAAGGCCGTGGTTTGCCTTCCCGGCAATTTCCCAATTTGACATAACGGGTTTATTTGTGACTATCCGTAATGCTTGTCTCCCTCCTGGTGTTCTGAGGCCCATGCCAACCACCGCAGCTTTGCCCGCGTTGTACCCCAGCACTTTGGCCGGGATCTGGCACACGATAAAGGCGCAGCAGATACTGAAGGCGTCAGTGCGTCACTACGTGACAGATGGGTAACTAAACCTGCTTCTAAGCCACACTCCCGGGAAGAGGCAGAAGCAGGATTTGAGCCCAAAGACGTAGAGCTCTGCGCTCTTCACCGATGCGGCTGAGCTGTCCCTCATCTAACTCTCGGCTAGACGGACACACGGACACACTTCACACAGGCCTCCCCTCCTTCCCCTTTGGCTCCCCCAGCGGGATGGACCCTTTCAAACTGCGGTGCTTCCCTCTCTACAGTGTCAGCTGGCTGAGCCAACAGTGCCTGCTCCGCTAGCACCAGGGCCAATGCCAGGTGCCGGATGGGAACGGCCGCCGGAACGCCAGGAAGGCAGAGGCAGCGCGTGCAAGTGTGTCCGGGGAGCTACACGCTCCTGCCGCCCAACAGCTGGCGAGGCCGCACTTGGCCGCCGCGAGGGCGCCTGGCCGCGCAGGTGGCCGAAGGGAAGGAACCTGCGCACGAAGGGGATGGGGCTCCGCGGGCTTGAATTTCTTGACATTTAATATTTCATCAAATGAGTTCCAATTAGGGGCGACTCGTACCCCCTCCCCCAAAAAGACGGTGGAGGCCTGGGACGGGGCCGGGGACGGGGCAGGCAGTAAGATGGGAGAAGAAGGGCGACACAGGTAACCCTTCCCACGACAAAGACTTTAAAAAACACGCATGGCTTTCCCTTTGCATCCCTCGTCTCCCGTGTCCGGACTCGGCTGGAGGGCGTCACGGAGTGCGTGTGCTGGCCTGGCTAAGGTGACCCTGCACATTCACATTTATTTTCCCCACAACGGCAGCCGTTTCTGACTCACCCCGATCACTCTCTCTCTCTCTCTCTGCAGTTCTCCTCAGGGTTGGCACCAGTTTTTATGGGGATTTTTTAAAAACAAAATAAATGTTGAAGGGGTAGCCTCTGCCACTCCACCAGCGGGAAAACCTACGGCTCCTATTGCTACGGCGGAGCCTGCGCCTGTGGCTGTGAACAGCTGGCGTGCAATACACAGGACCCTGGGATGAACATGCTGGCCCTGGGATGAACACGCTGCCAGGCGGTGTGTGTGCTGGCCTGCGCGCCAGAGAGTCGCCCGTTTGGTCCTTGGTCAGGGGCGCGTCGTACCCGGGCGCGGGCTCGAACCCTGGCCCCCCTTGGGGCCTGTGCGGGAGCTAACCCGTCAACGCGTCTCTCTCTCTCTCTCTCTCTCTCTCTCTCTCTCTCTCTCTCTCTCTCTCTCTCTCTCCAGTCCTCCCTCCCTCTGTCCCTTTCACTCTCTCTGAAAAGTCAATGGGGAAAAAATATCCTCAAGGGAGGATTAACAAAAAATAAAAAGTAACTCAACCGTCCCCTTCCCCCTAAGTCTCGCTCTGAATCGTGTCTCCGTGTTCGCGTGGGGCCATCACCGACCTCGAAAGGAACACTGCGTTCGAACGACGCATCACAGGGACCCTCCGTGGATTTCACGGTGGGTGAGCGACCCAGTCAAATCAGAATCATGCTGAGTTCTGTCATAAAATACCGTACGTATGAGGCTATTCGTATTAGAATCCTATATCTATGCCCACTTATATGACAGATTAAAATAAGTATGGCAACATTCACACTTCGTTCATAAAGATATTGAAAAGAAGTATCAAGAGTTAACAAAATTTTCTCTGGATAGCACAACTACGATAAATATTGTCTTGCATCCCTTCTTCCCATCCAAATGAAATGTTTTCATAAAATTTTTTTTATTGTGTACTAAAGACCTGGCATTTTAATTGTGCAGAAACATCTTCTTTGCACAGATGTAGCAGGAGACAAAATGCATCCGCACAATGGTGGATTGTTCTGACCACCAAGGTTGTGCTGCTCTGAGACTTAGACTCTCTCTCGCTCAGTCCTCGTATTCGTTCTGCGTCTTCTCACAGCCAGAAGGAAGGCAGGGAGACTGTGAAAGACAACCTGCTGACAACACGGTTTAACGTTCAGGCTAAAGCTACTAAAGTTCCTTTTCCCCTGAAAGCGTCACTGTCACTAACTCAGGCAACTGCGGTTGGGTGTTTCCCAGCGCAGGTGACTCCTGGTGCCGCTGCATAAGCCAGCCGGCCGCGGCCAGGTCCGCCCGTGCCCGTGGCCGCGCCCGTCACGTCCTTTGTGATCCTGTCGTCGGGGATGGAAATGCGTGAAGGTCGCGGAGCGCCGCGGCCGCTCTGCTGGAGAGTGTGTGGCTGTGTGTATGTGTGTGTATGTGGCTGTGTGTGGGGGTGTGGCTGTGTGTGCGTGTGCGTGTGTGGGTGTGTGTGCATGTATGGGTGTGGCTGTGTGTGTGAATGTGACTCTGTGTGTGCGTGTGCGCGCGCGTGTGAATGTGTGTGTGTGCGCGTGTGTGCGTATGTGAATGTGAGTGTGTGTGTGTGTGAGTGTGTGTGAGTGTGTGTGTGTGTGTGTGAATGTGTGTGTGAATGTGTGTGTGTGAATGTGTGTGTGCGTGTGTGTGGCTGTGTGTGCGTGTATGGGTGTGTGTGTGTATGGGTGTGTGGCTGTGTGTGTGTGAATGTGTGTGTGGCTATGTGTGTGTGCACGCACGTGTGTGTGTGTGGCTGTGTGTGCGTGTACGGGTGTGTGTCTGTGTGCATGGGTGTGTGGCTGTGTGCGTGTGTGTGCGTGTGTGGCTGTGTGTGCACGCGCGTGTGTGTGTGTCTGTGTGGGGGGTGGGGTGTGTGTGTGTCTGTGTGTCTGTGTGGGGGGGGTATGTGGGGGTGTGGCTGTGTGTGTGTGCACGTATGTGTCTGTGTGTGCACGCGCGCGTATGTGTGTGTGTCTGTGGGGTGTGTGTGTGTGTGTCTGTGTGTCTGTGTATGTGTGGGTATGGCTGTGTGTGTGTGTGTGGCTGTGTGTGCATGTATTGGGGGGTGTGTGTGCGTGTGTGGCTGTGTGTGTGTGTGTGTGTGTGGCTGTGTGGGTAGGGGTGTGTGCAGCTGTTTGTGTGTGTGTGTGTGTGTGTGGCTGTGTGTGTGCATGTGCATATGTGGCTGTGTGTGGGGGTGTGTGTGTTTGCGTGTGTGGCTGTGTGTGGGGGGGTGTGTTTGCGTGTGTGGCTGTGTGTGTGTGCATGTGCGTATGTGGCTGTGTGTGTGTGTGTGTGGCTGTGTGTGGGTGTATGTGGGGGGCTGTGTGTGTGTGTGGCTGTGTGTGTGTGCACGCACGTGTGTGTGTGGCTGTGTGTGCATGTATGGGTGTGTGTGTGCATGCGTGTGTGGCTGTGTGGGTGGGGGTGTGTGCAGCTGTTTGTGTGTGCGCGTGTGTGTAAAATTGGGAGGCAGAGACAGAGGTCAAAATCACAGGACTTTGTTTTTAAGAAGCCGCTCTGCTTCTAAATGGTACTAGCTGCTATCTTTCTCTTTCTCAGACATACGATGCTCTCTCACGCCTTTAGAATTTCACCGACTGTTCCTTCAGCCTCCACACCAGTCCCGCCTCCGTAACTGGAACGTTACTCACTCCAGAGTGAGCTCTCCCTCCCGTGGGGCCTGCGCAGACGCGTGGGCAGCCTGCCCGCTCACGCTCCGCTCCCCTGATGGCCCTATGACAGTGTCCGCTGACACAGGCTCCATTCACCCGATGGCCCTGTGACAGTGTCCGCTGACACAGCCTGAGCGTTTCCTGGGGACACAGCAGAGGTCTATCTTCGTGGTTCCAAAGTCCAAGCCGCAGTCATATTCTTAAAAGACAGATCTCAAGAGTGTGGTGATCTGACTCTGAGCCTCCAGTACTTCATTACTTTGGGGGAACATCAGCAAAAATGTGACACTTTCTGCCTGAAATTATTTATCCTAAAAGTTGGAATGATGATCGATACTACCTCGTTGAACTGTTGTGAGGACTGACATAGATAATAAATCTCGGACACTTGGGGCCGGGCACAAAAACACATAATAAACACCAGCTCTTATTTTAACACATTGCGGACGGATCACGAGAATTCTCGCTTCACGTTACACAGTGTTTTACCAAGTATCCTAGTTTAAAAAAATAAGAGCATGTGATAAATAACTTCAAAATGCAATGGGTATTTCAGTCTAAAGCGTGCCTTTACCATTTAGGTAAAACCTTTTTTGTACTCGTTCAATAGAAACGTATCTGGCCACTGGGTAAAGCTAGCAGTAAAACTACTGGTCTGCAATGTGTTAATAGCCAGTAATGGCCTTGCTTCTGTGTGTATTTCACCTGTGGTGTGGGGAAAGGGAAACCATAGAGACTACACAAAAATAAAATAATATCACAATAAAAATAAATGGAAAAATTTTAATATACACTTTATATTATCAAAAACACACTTATTTTATGAACTTATTTCATTTCCTTTTTGCCATCTTATAAAGTTTCTTTACTCAGATTACAAATAAAATTATATCCCTTACCAGATTTCTGATGAGAAAACAAACAGGACATGTTCTTAAGATTTCTTTCCTCGTTATCAATCATTTTCCCTCAGAATCCCGTTAAATATAAGAAGATTCTTATCTGAACTAGAAAAGTGTAGGTTCCTGGTAAATCCCTCTAAGAGAGCCTGGGCACCACGGCTCAGTGGTTGAGTGCTGACCTATGAACCAGGAGGTCAAGGTTCAACAGCCGGTCCGGGCACGTGCCCGGGTTGCAGGCTCGATCCCCAGTAAGGGATGTGGAGGAGGCAGCCGATCAATGATTCTGTCATCCCTGATGTTTCTCTCTTCCTCTTCTTTCCTCTCTGAAATCAATAAAAATGTATTTTAAAAAATACACATGAGAAGATTCTTATCTGACCTGGAGAAGTGTAGGTTCCCGGCAACCTCCTTTGGAGGGGATTGAAGTCACTGTCACAGATGACCGGGTTTGTAGTTCCTGAACTTGGCTTTTAGGTTTCCAGGGGGTCGTTAAAGGCTACCCGTGCCGTTCTCCTAGCTGTGGCCCATCTAGCTGAACTCTGCGTCATTCCGTCCGTCGTAAGCCCAGCAGGGACACCGTTAGGCTGTTTACCACAAGAAAACTGTTTCCAAACATTTTAATGCAGTCATTTCCTAAAGCTGAAAAAATAAAAGTGCTGAAGTATTACAGATAATTCATGACCTTAAAATGTGATTGATGCATGTGGGAAATTTGGAAGTGGATTACAGATAGAATCATCATCCAAAGCTTGAAAAATAAGCCTTTGAGAACAGCACAATACTCATTTATCCCTCTCCTTAATCCTGTAGATGTATTCCTGTCCAAAATTCTATCTAGTGGTTTTAAGAAAATGCTGGAGTGAGTTGAGCCATTTAGAATCATTTCTTCCACCTCTAAACTATCATTAAATTAAGGAAAGAAATGTAAAGCTTGTTTTATCTGTTAACTGCTGCCTGTAAAACACACATGTGCGTGCATGTGTGCACACACACATATATATACACAGCGAGGATTTACCTCAACCACCCACCGTGTTTCTGGAATCTCAGGAATATTAGAGACCCATGGGGTCAGAGAAAGGGACTGGTTGGTGGGTACATCGGCCCAAGATCCCACTCCAAGAGACCGGCTAGAAAATAAAGGCTGGATTTCTCCAGTCCGGCACCTAGGACGTTCCAGAATCAGAGACACCGAAGCTTGGAATAATAGTGGACACCTGAGCAATTTGGATGCAAATTAAAAACAAGTGACGTAAGAGTGACATCACCCCAAGGGCAGAGTAGGACCGTCGTCCCTCCGCAGAGACCAAGAGTTAGACAGACCCACGGAGGAGTAAGCTCTGGGAGGGCACGGCCCACCTAGGCAGCTCCAGCAGGACGGGGCGTGACAACGACCCCAAAGGGAGGAAGCGCAGCTCCATTTCCCCTGAACCCGCGGACCCCAAGCAGCGCGCTCGGAGCCCAGAGGCTCACAGCGGGGACTGTGGACACCCCGGGCTCTCAGGCGGTGGGGTGAGGGACCCGGTCAACAGTGCAGTACAGGAGACCGCAGGGTAGCGACAACAGTCTGGGTGACACCACCAGGACGGGTCCACGTCACTACACATGACGATGCTAACTTTCCCAGGCGACAACCGGTGACGACAGGCAGGGAGCGTCGCCCACCAGCGCAGTTCACTCAAGCCCCAGTGTCCACCCCGAGTCTTCACTGGGGCTGGGGCACATAGACTAGACTGGCCGCCTATGGGACAGGGCGCGGCGGCGAGCGACAAGGGCTACAGGGTCTACCAGGAGACAGTAGCACCAACTGCCAGTGGACCAAAGGCTTAAAGCTGACAGAAGACCAGCTGGATCCAACATGGCCCCGAGTTGCACCCTGAGGTGACCCCAGCCTCATTCTACACTCCCCGTGTCACGTGAGTCTGCTAAACAGCACACCCCACGCCAATCCCAGGGGTTTCCCCCGCTTTGCTTTCTCCCACCTCCTTAATCCATCACCAATGGATTTCATGTAACCCACCTATGTCCCTCCTTTGACTGCAATGTATAAATACAGGTGTAACCCGCCATTCTCCGGAGCATTCTCTCAATTCCTTGAGGTTCTGCTTCCCGGCATATGTCGACAGTTTGGCTCAAATAAACTCGCAAAAATTCTTTACAGGTTTCAATGGTTTTTTACGTTCACAAATAAAAAGGTCTTTGGAAACTAGGGTTGAAAAGGAAAGAGTTGAGTAACTTCCGTACACATCTTCAATGTTTGAATACTTTGATAATCTCTGAATAGAGCCTTTCTTTTGTATTTGAAATAGTTGACTCTTGTTTCCTTACAGACAGTCCCACAAGGATTCTGTTCCCTACCAATGAATTGTGTTCTTTTTCCATTGGTTTGCGAGTCAAACTCAAGGATCCCTTTTAAAAGTAACCGTGAGAGCATTTGTCCGAGGCCCTTGGTAGGGGTGACGGCAAGAGCGCGTGGGAGGAGGACCTGAAGCGAAATGGAAAGCAGGCAGCATTGCTGATGTCGGAAGGATGGGCGCTGGCGTCTTCGTTTATCTCCGTGGTAACCGTCCAATGTTTCTGCAGCCTCGTGTCTGCCAGGGTGACAGTTTGGAAAGGCTGCCGTAAACAGGCTCCATCACACATGCATTTCCTAAGCAAACTTTTCTAAGCTCGGATCTTGGTGCAGAATTCCTCGCCGTTTTGCCAACTCACTGCCGTGATGGAGAAAGTTGGAGCGATGTCTCTTCCTGGAGAATATTAAAAGCATCCTCCTCAATAAACTTCTTCCAGCCTTCACGTATCTTCCACCACATTCTTTCAAATGCTGATTGGTCCTTGGAAATGGCCGTCACGTAGATGGAGAAGGGGCGTTCAGGCTGATCCCCGCAGGCAGGAACCGTTGCAAATGCAGGCGAAGGCAGTTAAGACTGCGGTCAGGGGCACTGAAGGGAAACCTGACCGCACTGTGGGTCCCATGGGATAAAGGTCCATTGGTGAGCAATCCGGGACCCCTGGGCTCTCAGGAGAGTATCCAGGACCACTCTCCTTCCAGCTTGCTGCTGTGTCCTCTCTAGGGTGTGGCGTCCACGCTCGGATTGTAAGGTGACTGCTCCACTTCACGGCCTTGTGTCTGCATCTCAGTGAAGGAGAAGGTGCAGGGCAAAGGGCAAAGGTAAAGGCCCGCTGAGTTTGGTCTGTTTCCAAATGTTCACCGAGGTCCTTTCCCACAACGTCCTCTTGCACTCATAGCTCCCACGCTCTGTGCCAAACTACAAGGGTCACAGCAAATTCAGGGGCATAGCAGAAGGTCCTACATGTCTGAGGAAGGGGCTATCCGTCGGACAGCGAGGGAGCTACTGTCTTGAGCAAATTCAGTCTCAGCAGTTGACCTTGCTCCATGGAAATGGCACCTCTTTGGGAAGCTGGGATTCTGCCAGTGGCTATTGCCAGAAAGAAAAACAGCGCGTGCCATTTGGAAATCAACGAGGAACAGAACACGAGGGGCCCGGGGCCCGGATTCTAAGACTTGAACAGTTGTGCCGCCTTCAAGGCAAGAACCTCCATTAACACGAAAATCTGGTGCGCCGAAATAAAGACCGTTTTTCCTGTAATTAATATACATTACTTCTTCAAATAGAACGCAGACAGTCCTCACGTCGACTGAATTAAAATGATGTACAACTGAACAAAAGCTGTAGGTACTTCTTTGGCTCGAGGGCACTGTGCGACAGTGACAGGCGCTAAGAGCTCCGCAGGAAGGGTGCTGGGGAAGCTGGGCCTCAGACCGTTAGCCGTCACCAGCGGCACAGGAATGCGGGGAGATCTCGCCCTTTGCTAGACACACACCAGGGCTCTATCAGCAAAGAAAAGGGGAAGGATGACAATGGGGCAGGCGGGAAGCGGCGTCTGCCCCACAGACAAATCAAGAATGTTCGTGCTATTTCTCTTCTTTTTGTAACATTCTCAAGTCCAAGCAAAGCACAATGGAAGCATTGGAAAAATGTGATAAATTACCAGTGAATGCTCGCATTATTCCCATCTTATTGTTGTCAGTATTACAGATGTCCCCCGTGTCCCGCCTCCGCCCAGCCCCGCCCACCCAGGCCTTCCCCACATTACTGTGTCCATGGGCTACAGAAGTCCCCTGTGTGCCCCCTCCGCCCAGCCCTGCCCACCCAGGCCTTCCCCACACTGCTGCCTGTGTCCATGGGCTGGTCAAATATGCTTGGATGTTCTTGGGTTGACCTCTTCCCCCTCTCCCACCAACGCTCAGGCTTACCGATCACATACTTGGATAGCGTCTTTGTGGATTTTGTAAACCTCACCTCACCTTAGTAGTTCAAAGCGTTATATATTAGTTCCTCCTATATAACGAAAGGCCAATATGCAAATCGACGGGACAGCAGAACGACCAGTCGCTATGACGCGCACTGACCACCAGGGGGCAGATGCTCCACGCGGGAGCTGCCCCCTGGTGGTCAGTGCACTCGGTCAGTGCGCTCCCACAGGGGCAGCACCACTCAGCCAGAAGCCAGGCTCACGGCTGGCGAGCACAGCGGCGGTGGTGGGAGCCTCTCCTGCCTCCGCGGCAGTGCTAAGGGTGTCGGGCTGACGGCTTAGGTCTGGAGCAGGCCTAAGCCATCAGTCGGACATCCCCCAGGGGCTCCCGGACGGCGAGAGCACAGGCCGGGCTGAGGGACCCCCCCACACACACACCCGAGGGCGTGAATTGCGTGCACCGGGCCTCTAGTATGTCATAAATGGTGAAACTTCTTTGGTAATGTTTTAATAGCACCAAGTACAGGGGTGTCAGCACCATTGTCATTATCAAAAGAACTCCTTACCTGTCTGATGTGTTGTTTGAAAACGTATTCTATTCGTGACATCCGTTCATCTCAAGGTGAAAATCCACTTTTTGGCAGCTTCTCTGCTTTAAGCGAGCTATTACTTCAATCACAGGCATTTGCAAAACAGCCCGACTTTTTCCATAATGCCTGCTAAATTTACTTAACGATAGACACGCTCTTTCGCTAGAGGTAAGACAGGTATTGTGTGAGGTTATTAATTCCCAGTTACCAAGGTACAAAATCATCAACTGAGGCGGAATTCCTCTGCTTATGCGCTTTAGTTTCTTTTTTTTTTCCCCAAATGAGAAGATGCCTGCGCGTGACTGACCGGCATGCCGGCCAGGCGAACGCATTTTCCAGTGCCTGCCGGCTGGAAGGCGGTTTTTGGTCACCCCGGCGTTTCCTCTCCAGAGCTTGGGGGATTCGGCAAGACTGGGAGAGGCAGAGTGGAAGCCTGCACACGTCATCACCGGCTTTTCCTTCCTCTGCTCTCTCGCGTCCACATTCCGTGCACAAGAGTGACACCCGCTGGTCTGGTCGGCAGGAACGCTGACGCCGGGACGGCTGCGTGGAACCAGGGCCACTTCTGGGCTCCCGGCTGAGCCAGGCCCTCCGCATGAAGGCGCCACGTGGGAGGTCCCTTCATCAGCAGGTCGCCTTTCCGCAAGCACCGTCGTCGCATACCGATCCGTTTTTAAAACAAAGCATGATGGAAGGACAGGTGCTTCTTTCTTCCCAACCAACTCAAGACGCGGGGTCAAAGGCCACGTGAACTGACGTGAGCAGTTCGGTCGACACAATGAGCGAGGCCGGTGTTCAGCGCCTGCTACGGAAATTCATCTCCTGGGAGGTTCCCCGGCCGTGGGAGAAAGCTATCAAAAGGAGCAACGTCCGCAAGACGGCATCTTCAGGCTGTTTTGGTGCAGAGAGGTCTGGGGACCGAGCCGGAAGGACCCCGCGGTGATGACCGCCCTTCCTCTCCGACATTCCACCAGGGCCCGAGCATCGGCGAGGGCGCACCCGTGGGGCAGCCTCCCATCTCATCACCCACCTCGCCCAGGGCCCCGGGCCCAGGGCCCAGCGCAGGCGGCCCGGAGCGACGCGGGGTCCACACCGGCTCTGCGGTGGTGACCGCGGGATGGGGACCCCAGCCTTCCGGGGCTCAGCCTGGCACCGGCAGCTGCAGCTGGTCTGTTCCCACGCTGACCCTCTTCCCCGGACGAGAGGGGAAGGAGGACCGCACTGATTTCAAGGGGATTCTCCTGTACCTCCCTCCCTGGAAAAGATGCGCAGTCCCACATCCACGCGTCAGGACCATATTCATCACCGACACCAGGAAACTCCAAGCAGAGACTGAAGCAGACATACCTGGATGCCAGCCATTTTTTTTAAAGCAGAGCTGTAACGCATGAAGAGAAACGGAATGGCGATGGTCCCTCCGGTCGTGAATGCAACACGGAATGAGTGTCGTCAGTCCTAGTCACATGTTTTAGAGAGAGCATTTAATGCGAAGAAGAAGAAAAATGTGTCGCTCAGGGTGATTTAAAGTGGAGTAAGTAACAGTGAACTGGATAGACTTATTATGAAAGTTACACTAATTATGTTTATCCCATCATCTGGATTAGCTGGTATCTCTTCATAATAACAGTTCTTTAGAACCTTATTACTGTGCGTTCAATAGATATTTGCAAACAACAGACCATGAATGTTTTTAATTGAAAATGTTTTTTTAAATATAGGTAAGATTCTTCTTTGCATTTAGAAATTAAGACTTTTATGTAATCTAAAATTGCAAATCAAATTTGACCAAAGAAACAAGCTATAAATAATGTGTAATTATTCCTTGAATGGTACAGACACCATTATGATTAATATAAAGTTAATATTATAGTCAGAATTATATACTGGATATATTTCTGAATTCATAAAAAAGTATTATTCTAAAAAATGAGAGAGATAATCAATTGATTCATTTCCTTACCTGATCTATAAAATCTGATAGTTGTTTCTGGTATTGTTACTGCTTTATTACTCAGATTTCTAATATAATTTTCAAAATTGTTCTCTAGGTAAAGAAATAAACAAGCCACATAAAGCCGATGTAGCGACTACATACATTTTTCATACCGAAAATGTTAAATGTCCTGTAAGTGTACAGCAGTAAAATGAACAAACTATAAAAAGGAATGGGTCATTATCTAAATCTACTTCCTTCCACGTAAGAAATAAATAGAGCGCAATGAAAGGTTTTTCTTCAGCTACAATGCGTGCAGCCCGTTAGCCATCTTGCTCGGGAAGAAGGGTGTTGGGAGGTGAGTCTCTCCCTTGTGGTAGCTGTGGAAGGGGCGCGCCTTTAGCTAAGGGAAGGGGGGTCAGGAGAGGTTACATAGAAAGCGCTCGCTGTCCGCGCCCTCGGGAAGGCCCCTGTGAACTTGGCTTCCTCTGAGACTGAAATATTGAGAGAGACCCTGGAAATTCACCAGTATTTAAGTTGTGGCTAATTAGAAACCAATTATAGTTTATGTTTCAATATTGATATTTCAAATAGTATATTTAATGTCTGATCGGGGCTAATTAATGACAATAAATGGACTCTTGGCCAAAAAAAAAAAAAAAAAGGTTTTTTAATTTATACAGAGAGGCATCCACGGACCACGTGCGGGAACAGGCAGTGAGGGTGTGAGATAGCGGTGGAAGGAGCCGGAAGGGGGTCAGGCTGCAGTGACCGACCTGGCCTCGGCCAGCAGCGATCCCACGGAATCCCACAGCGCGGGGGGCGGGGCGGGGGGTGTCGGCAAGGCCCCGACAGTGCGGTGGCTGACGGGCTGAGGCTGTCAGAGGGGTCAGGCTGGCTCGGGCCTAAGGGAAAGGAGGGGCTTCGAACGCTTCGGGAGGCTGAGAGGCAGTGGGCTTCTGCCCTGCCGACCTCCTCGGCCCCCTGGAGTCCCGCGGACAGCGTGGCCCACCGCGGAGGCGTGCCTGTGTGGGTCCTGGGGTCCTGGAGGGGCCTCACAGGGGAGCGAGCCGCTGCCTGAGGACTCCCCATGCAATGGGAAGCAGGGACCCTAGGGAGGCAGGAGCCACAGGACACTACGCTAACGAGCACGGAGGCGGCGTGGCGACCACGTGGACAGCGGGGCCGAGCGGCCATCAGGGACACTGCGGACACGTGGACTGGCTCGCTGATCAGCACGTCCCTGGACGTGAACGGGTAGGAATCCCACCAAAGTCTGACTTGATCCGCATCAGCAGAAAAGTCCCAGGTCACGTGAACCGACGGCTAAGTGAAAGCACAAAGACAGAGAATACTCCCCTCAACCAACGCCAAGGTGTAAGCCGCTTACCCGCCCAGAATCCCCCGAGGGAAGAGGAGCCCAGGTCCCCTCGAGCGTTTCCCCAAAATCCACAGCGTCTGTCTTCCTCCCAGCCCTCCCCAGAGGGGAGCTACGACTTTCCACCGGAGTGATGCATCGGGGAGAGGACACACCCGACCCTCCAGGGTCCTGGGCACGGCTCTGGCCTGACACCAACTCCAGGAGACCCCACATCACTGTGGCCGCCCGTCAGCGGGGGGCCGTGGAGGCCAGTGATCTGTAACAGCGTTCCGGCTCACCTGCGTCTCACAGTGGACTCAGTGGGTCCCCGGACCCACCTGTGGTTATGTTCCCAGCTCCAGAATGGATCGCTAAAATAGACACACTCAACAGACTGCGGGATCTGGGAGGGTGGGAAGAGATCCATCAGAGAACTTAACTTGTGTGCTTGTGTGCATCACCATGGACACAGACAACAGGGTGGGGAAGGCCTGGTGGGGGGGGCGGGAGGCAGGCTAGAAGGGGCCAATGGGGGAGATGGGAGGACATATGTAATACTTGCAACATCAAGATTTTTTTTAATAAAAATAAAATAAACATACTCAACAGGTGCCTCACACGCTAGCTTATTGATTTTTTTTTTGCTTCGAGGCACACATTTCACTCTGTTTCATAGATCCTTCCACGACATTACTTCTCGGGTCTCCATCATGCTTAGCATTACACATCACATCAGTTAACGCGTGGCTGGTAGTGGAATTGCGCTTACCAAGTCCCCTGGGCATCTTTTTCACGTGCGTGGCCAACCAGCAGTCATCCTCAACTGCAGTAAAGCAGACCACTCGAGCCACAACCATAACGTCCATATCGTCATTCCTCTTAGACGCCGACCTACAAGCTACCAGGACACTTCTGAACCCGACGTCACTCAGCGGGCCGCCACGTTCCGACAGCCTCCCCGGAGTCAGGCCTGGGAGAGGAGCTACCGAGATGCACAGGACGCGGCCTGGACCTCCCGTCCCCCTGCCCAGCCAGGGACAGGAGACTGAACAAGGCGGACGGGCAGGGTGCCGAGCACCGGGCGGGCCTCGGACACGAGTGGAAGGAGCCGCCGCTGCGAGCCAGATGGGAACGGACCCGCCTGGAGCGCAGGCTCGCGCTGAGCCCCCAGGATGGACGGACTACAGGCTGAGACCGGGCCAAGGAGCGGGCGGCTGGGAGGGAGGGAGGCTGCCAGCGGGAGAGCAGCGGAGGGCAGAGGGCACACAAGGGTGAGATGGGGCGGGCGCCAAGTCTGAAGGCGTCAGCGCCCTCCATCCCAGAGCCCGCAGGGCCGGCCAGTGACGCCAGGGGTCACTGTAAACTTCGGAAATAACCGTAATAAATCCGTTTCAGGCACGTCGGTCCACGCAGTGAAATAAAATACAGACCGTCTGGCGAACTGCTCTCTCAACCACGGAGCTTCTGGCAAACTCGCCTGGAGCCGAAGATTGGCACGTAGACGATGGCGTTTTCCCAAGATGGGGGCCCAATACCTCCCACCTCGCCCGGCCCGCGGGGCTCAGGGGCTGAGCATCGACCTAAGAGCCAGGAGGTCACGGTTCGGTTCCCGGTCAGGGCACATGCCCGGGTTGTGGACCTGATCCCCGGTGTTCATAAGTAGTTTAAAATCTTCGTATGGGTACCAGAGAGTGAAAATATACAGTGGGAAGTAACGCGTGCTGTGGAGGATCTCTGGAGAGCATGTCTGTGTCCCGTCCTGGGAACAGAAGCTGAGCTGGTTTGTGTAACATGCACTCAGTTCTCCCTT
Organism: Corynorhinus townsendii; assembly: GCA_026230045.1. Taxonomy (NCBI): domain Eukaryota; kingdom Metazoa; phylum Chordata; class Mammalia; order Chiroptera; family Vespertilionidae; genus Corynorhinus; species Corynorhinus townsendii. Next base: position 1,067,034 of record JAPDVU010000005.1, read on the forward strand.
CGCGCGGGGACCCGTCACACGGATGGTGCAACGGAACATCCCCCACGATGCACCTGAGGCGAGGGCAGAGCCGAGGGGCTGAGTGCCTGGACGGAATCACGGGGGGGGGAATCCCTTTTCAGTGATAAATGGGGACACAGAAACACGCACCCAGTGGGGAGGGCACAGCCTCAACCACGTGGAGAGAAAACCCTAAGCTCTTCGTCGGCATCTGTCTCGTTCCCCATGCTGCCACTTCCCAAGAAGTCACATCAATATCATTCCCCGTGCTGCCCCTTTCCAGATAAGTCACATCAATGTTATGGGGGCGGGGGGTATTTTGCTGCTGTGAATTCTCACCTGAGGACATTTTCCCATTGATGTTTAGAGACAGTGGGAGGGAGGAAGAGAGACAGAGAGAAACATCGATGTGTGAGAGACACACCGACTGGTTGCCTCATACACCCTGCCCAGAGCCAGGCATTGAGCCTGCAACCGAGGTCCATGCCCTTGACCAGAATTGAACCCAGGACCCTTCAGTCCTCTGGCCAGTGCTCTATCCACTGAGCCACACCGGCCAGGGCAAACCCCCACCCCCCAATTTAATTTCTTTAAGGGGACGGTAAAGTCTCTCGTGAGCCCAAAGGGTCTTGACTGCCTTTAATTCAGAATAACCCTCACGCCAGGGGAAACAATGCAATTTAAAAATGGCAAAGGACCTAAAGAGACACGTCTCCAAAGAAGGCCAAGAGACACATGAACACGTGCTCAAAGGCACTGATCATCCGAGAGATGCAAGTCAAAACGACAGCGAGGTACCTTCTCACACCTGTCAGAATGGCTACCATCAACCAATCAACAGACGACAAGTGCTGGCGAGGATGCGGAGAAAAGGAACCCTCGTTCTCTGGTGGGAATGCAGACTGGGGCAGCCACTGTGGAGAACAGTATGGAGTTCCCTCAAAAAGTTAAGTATGGAGCTGCTATTTGACCCAGTGAGCCCACTTCTAGGAATATATCCTAAGAAACCCGAGCACCAATCAGAAAGCATGTATGTACCCGTGTTCACAGCAGTGTTATTTACAACTAGAGGCCCGGTGCACAACATGTGTGCACTCAGGAGAGAGGGGGTCCCTCAGCCTGGATTGCGAGAGGGCGCAGGGACCCCCACCGGTGCACAATCGGGGCCGGGGAGGGTTACAGGAGGTTGGCCAGCCAGGGAGGGACCGAGGGAGGGCTCCAGGGCATGTCCGGCCCATCTCGCTCAGTCCCAATCGGCCGGACCCCAGCAGCAAGCTAACCTACCAGTTGGAGCGTCTGCCCCCTGGTGGTCAGTGCACGTCATAGCAAGTGGTTGAGCAGCCTTAGCATATCATTAGCATAGTACGCTTTGATTGGTTGAATGGCCAACCGGACGACTGGACACTTACATATTAGGCTTTTATTATATAGGATAGCTAAGATCTGGGAACAGCCCAAGTGCCCACCAGCAGATGAATGGGGGGAAAAGCACTTGTCTGGGGAGTTTTATCTGCTGCACCGGACAAATCATGGTTAAATATATCACCTTACGTTCCACTGAAAATAACTTGAACGTTGAGGGGAAAGTCTAACAGCGTGTGGCACGCATTATAAGGGTGGACAGAGACCTAAGAAATGTAGACGTGTCTTTGTCACCGTGTGAAAAGGAAGAGAACTCCCCAGCCCAGCCTCCCGAGTCGCCAGCGTGTCCTTGAGGAGACGCGCCTGCGTACACGCTTTCTCTGTCGCTCTGTGATGCCAGGAACCCCGTGAGGAGCTTCCCGAGCCCCCGGCCAGTTCTGGGCCCGGGAAGGCCTCTCCTGGGGGCTCAGGGCCCCTGCAGGAAGGTTGAGCATCAGGATGGCGGTGTTCCGTCGCCCGTCTCAGCGGGGGTTTAGGGAAGTTGCCTGACTCCGTGCTGTAACTGGCTGCTTGTCAAGAAGATAAATGAAGTTTCCTTTTTCCTCAGATCAGAACAATTAACGTGCACGCAATAAATCACAGCTTCCAGGCGGTATGAAGAGACTAGGATTTCTTTGTGCGTCTGACATCTCTTTGGGAGTTTGTCTCTGATGCACACCCACCGAGTGACTTAACGGTTTTTACAATAATCGCACTGTCTCCTTCTTTTCCACACTCTGTGGAGAGGATGCTCTGGGTTGGCAGGAGATTTCACCTTTAATTCCATTTGCCCAACAGGAGGCCCGTGGAGCGGAGGAGAAAGAAAAGGCGGGTGGCGAAACAAGACCAAGAAGGCCGAGGAAAACAGGACAGTGAGACCACCGCCGGGAAAACGTTTCTTGTCTATTGAAAGTGGAGAGTGCGTTGCTCAGTGAAATAAGCCAGGCAGAGAAAGACAAGTGTCGCAGGGTCTCACGCCCACGTGGACCCTCACAGACACAATAAGCTCGTGACCAAAACAGACCCAGAGACGCGGACGCATGGAACAGACCGCGGAACCTGGGAGGGAAGACGGGGGAGGGTGGGTGGGCGGGAAGAGACCAACCAAAGACCCTGTATGCAGACATGCGTGACCCAGGGACACAGACAGCAGGGGGGAGCAGGCCTGGGGAGGGGGGCTGGAGCAGGTGGAAGAGGTCAGTGGCGAGGCGGGGAGAGGGAAGGACACGTGTAATACTTTCGACAACAAAGATAAATGTGTTCGCAGTGGAGTGAGCGCCATGGGCCTGTGCTGGCAAGTCCGCGTACAGGGAACCAACGTGCTCCGTGCGGGAGGCGGGAACCTCGCGTTTGGAAAGGCGCAGAGAGTTCCGAGCTTCTGCTCTCAGCTAAATCCACCCGCGCAGGTTAATCAAAAGAAGTTCGGTCGTTCTCACGTCAAATCAGCCCACTTGTTTCCATGGGAACTGGGACGGAGTTAAACAACGTGCTAATAAAAGTAAGTAATTGATGAAACGTGGGGGGAAAAAAGTCCTCAAAAGAATCAGCAAGGCCAAGGAAATACCCTCATCAATTAATGCATCAAGAACTGACTCTGTGCGTCGTCTGAAAAAATCACCAATTAGCAGCTCACAGACGTGAACCTCTGCTCTCTGCGCTGTAACTAATTAGCACTGGATCACATTCCACATCCTCTAGTCCAGCAGGAGAAGGAAACTCAGTGAAGCTCAAACCCCGCCCACAGGCTTCCTCACTACCAATGTTGTCTGCCTGGTTAGGAGCTTCTGATTTACAGGGAACTCCAGTCGAATACGCCCGCCAAGAGCCTAGCCACCCTCAGCCGGACTGCGCTTCCAGCAGGCTGCTTCCCAGCTCCAGGCCTGGCCTCTCCTAGATCCGTGGTCGGCAAACTGTGGCCCTTTGGCCCCTGGAGTGTGGCTCTTCCACAAAAGACCACGGCCTGGGCGAGTCTATGTTGAAGAATGGCATTAGAAGAAGTTGAAGTTTAAAAAATGTGGCTCTCCAAAGAAATGTCCATCGCTGTGCTGTTGCTACTGGGCTCTGTTGACTGATGAGTTTGCCGACCGCTGGCCTAGATGGCTTTTTAAAACTAAACGTGTGTGTGGCTCTGTTCCATGCCTTCCTGCTTCAGGTCTTACTTTGTCGGTCAATTCCTTTTGTTCATTGGATCCCACACAAAAGGGAGATCGTGAGACACTTGTCTTTCTCTGCCTGGCTTACTTCACATAGCACAATGCTCTCCAGGTCCCTCCGTGCTGTCTCAAAGGGTCAGAGATCCTTCTTCTTTACCGCAGCGTAGGATTCCATGGTGGACATGTCCCACAGCTATTTTATCCACGTGTCTACGGATGGGCACTTAGGCTGTTTCCAGATCTTAGCTATGGTGAAATGTGCCGCTATGAACACAGGGGTGCATATATCCTTTCTGATTGGTGTTTCTAGTTTCTTGGTATATATTCCTAGAAGTGGAATCACTGGGTCAAATGGAGTCCCATTTTTAGTTTTTTGAGGAAACTCCATCCTGTTCTCCACAGTGGCCGCCCCAGTCTGCATGCCCACCAGCAGGGCACGAGGGTTCCTTTTTCTCCGCATCCTCGCCAGCACTTGTCCTTTGTCGATTTGTGGATGGCAGCCACTCTGACAGGTGAGAGGGGGTGCCTCACTGTGGTTTTCACTGGCATTTCTCTGACAGACTGACCCGCCCTAGACCTCCTCCTCCTCCACCTACTCATGGGCCCACAATCTCGTTCTTCCAGGCTTCATCCAAGGTCCCCATGGGCACGGAGCCACTCCTTACTTAGCACACACAAACACGCAGTCACATGCTCCACCTTGTACATAGCTTTCCTTTCAGGTATAGCTTTATGGATGTCGGAGAGGAAGGGAGAGGGAGGGAGAGAGAGAAACATCCATGACGAGGGAGAATCATTGCTCGGCTGCCTCCCGCATGCACCACGCCCCCGGGGATGGAGCCCCCAACCTGGGCGTGTGCCCTCACCGGGAATCGAACCGTGACCTCCTGGGTCATAGGTCAGGGCTCAACCACGGAGCCAGGGCAGCTGGGTTCAAGAATTTTCTTGACTGTAGATGGCACCGATACGTATTACTGGTTACAGCACCTATATGTATACTTATATCTGCGAATAGTTGTGTGTTTTTATAAATATATTGAAGTGGACCACAGCATGCGCCCTCCACGCAGGCCTCTTCGGCATAAGGGTTGTTTGGAGCTTGAGGCCACTGAGGAAAGGCTCTCAAAACAGAGACGGAGCTCCCTTGGCAAAGGGAACGGACGCTTACAAAGGAAGTCCCGTTTGTAAGGCTGTCTCCCGCTCCGGTGCCGGGACTGAGGACACCTCTTAATTTAACGCAGTCCAAGCTCTTCGTTCAAATCTCACCTGAAGAGCCGGTGCTGACCTCGCTGGAGTCACTGGGTAATTGCGGAGCACTGCACGAACGCCAGGGACTCGAGCAAAGGCTCCGAGGGAGGCGGCGCAGTGAGCTGGGGGGGTGCACGCGCTGCCCTCTTGCTGGGAACAGAGTCCACGAAGCAAACTGAACAACAGGAGGAGGGTTTCCACGAAGACCCTGACGTTCCTCTAGCCCAGCGGTTCTCAACCTTCCTGAGGCCGCGACCCTTTCATGCCGCTCCTCCTGTGGTGGTGACCCCCGACCACAAAATGGTTTTCGTTGCCACTTCATCGCTGTGATTTGGCCGCTGTGATGAATCGTCATGTGAATATCTGTGTTTTCCGATGGTCTTAGGCGGCCCACAGGTTGAGAACCGCTGCTGTAGGGCCCAAGACCGTCGGAAAACACAGATATTCACATGACGATTCATCACAGCAGCAAAATCACAGTGAGGAAGTAGCAACGAAAACAGTATTATGGTTGGGGGTCACCACCACAGGAGGAGCTGTATGAAAGGGCCGCGGCCTCAGGAAGGTTGAGAACCGCTGTTTTAAGGGGACACAGACCAGCCCTGTGACGCTCCATCGTCTCTCAGCCCCGTGAGGAAGAGGCGGGGTTTGATAGGCACATTTTTGTTTGCTTGCTCTCAGGTTGGCCACTGAGCACTGTAGCTGATGAGAAAAAAATTGAGAAATGCTGCGGTCGGTTATTTACTATCTCACTTGATGTTTTACTTAATGTTTTAATACCTCAGGAAAGCAAAAATAAGAAGGAAAAAAAAACCTCGAGAAAGAACCCTCTGATAACACTCTCACCCTTCTCAAGGGCAGAATTCAAGGGCAACAGAAACATCTCACGGAGACCCATCACCATGTCTTTTCCAAGCCTGTCTCTGACCCCTGGGGCACTGGCCCTTCTTCCTTCCGGGACTAGAGCAACCCTCTAAGCCTCTGCCCCACAGACTAACTTAGACGGGAGAAAGCCGTCTTCTTCTCCCGCCGTCTACTCAGAGCAAAGCCTCGGACTACGTCTTCCTGGTCCCGCATGCTTTCCCGCATCTCCAGCTGTTTTCTCTGTTCGCTGTGACCCTTCCTTTGTCACCCAAGGGCTCACCGCCCAGCACGCTGGGGTGGCGACAGCTATGCCCACGGTGACTGAGGGGGAAGCCAGAGGAGTCAGGACGCCCCAGCAAAGGACAGAAGAACAGCAGGCCCACAGCGCCCGGCCACGAGACCCTGCACGCCACCCCGAGCTGCTCGCTCTTGAGGTGCAGACACGCGGCCAGACAGTGACACCCCGAGCCCCAGTGTCTCTCCGACATCCCGCCGTGACGGGCGGAGCGAGGCGTCGGAGCAGACTGCAGAGTCAGGGCGATGAAGGCAGACCCTGAAGACACGAGTTAGGACGACAGAGGCCTTGGGAAGGAGAGGGGGTGCTCCGCAGGGTCCCCGAAGGAGGAACACAGAGGCCCACGCGGTAGGGATTATAAACCCATTCGGTCGTCTGGAGGCCAGGGACGGGGAGTCGGGTTTTAAAGGCCTCAGGGCGGGTCTGGGTCCTGGGAAGGTCCCGAGGGGAGAGCTAATGGTCTGAGCCAAGGGCACTGTGGGCTGTGACGTGGCCTAGGGTCAGTTCCCAGGGGCGGGGGGGGGGGGGGGGGGGGTGTTGATTCGGTTATTTGATCCGACCTCCCAGCGCTTGGTGCCGACATCCAACCTTCCTGGGAAAGAGGGAGACCAGGGAGGACACCCTGAAGGCCGGCAGTGTTCTGGAGTGACACACACAGAAACAAGAATGGCAGCGATGGTGACGGTGATGACAATGGCGACACCCAGCAAGGAGGTAAACAGGGAAAAGCAATCCCAGTTCACCGAGCTTTTTGCCACCAGCGACCAGTGGAGAAGCAACAGAGAGCAGAGCCTCTTTCACCGGCTTCTCCGGAGACCCGCCAACTCTGACGGCGACCGAGAAGCTCCTCAGTTGCCGTCATAAACTTCGGTCTCAAAATAAAACACGTGCGTCTAGGCGATTTCTCCAGCCAGCACGTTTACCGCGGGCCTAATTAACGTCATTAAACATTTTAGCACTTCGTGAATTATTAAGGCTACATCTATGTGTATATCATTGCCTAAAACTAAATCACTGCAAAGTCTATGCCTGCAGACGATAGATTACAAGGGATTAATGGGCCTCTTCGCTGACCATTATCATCTGTTCTGATTGAATGACTTCCAGGACCTGGCCCGGTCAGGGGCTACGGTTAGACATGTACGGACAGTGCAGGTAAGACATGCTGAGGAAGCCATGCTTCTGACCTTCAGGAGCTCAGTTTCATTCCTTAACCAACCGGATCTAGCCTCGGCCACGCAGACTCGCCCCCCAGGGTCCGCCTCCCCCACGGGCCTTTGCTCCACACCGGGGACGCTTCCAGACCTTCGCCACGCTGCTCTCTACCGTGACATACCAAATGTCTCGTCTGTGATCTCTGAATTCTGCACCCTACTTATACCTGTTATAGCTTTCCTCACGATGGCATACTTTCACAATTAGCAAATGACTGTTACTTTTTTTTTTTTTAATCCTCGCCCAAGGGTATTGTTCCCATTGATTTTTTTTTAAGTTTAACTTTATTGTTGAAAGTATTACAGATCCCCCCCCTTTCTTTTAACTATATCTTTATCACTATTTATTTGGGGTGGAATTGGCAGTTTCATTTAATGTAGTTTCAATTTCATAAAAACTTTTTAATTAAAGAACATTCTTCACAGTATAAAATGCTATAGTATATTATGATACAACTGTTTACTAAGGAAGTTTATGATTTACAAGATGGATATATAGAACTGCACTAAGCATTGTTTTAGGGGTTGTGTGTTTTTTCTCCCATATCTGACAGAGTTTTATCTGTCTTTGGAACAGGATTATACTTTTAGCATTCACTCTTTTTAAAAATTTACCCAATCCCAGTTTACAATTCAATGTTTTTAGTAACTTTACCAAGGGGTGCTACCATCATCGTTAGTTTCACTGCATATTCATACCGCCCCTAATAAGATCTCCTCTGCCCAGGCATGGGTAACTTCTGCTACGCCATTCACTTACTTCCTGTCTTGTAAACTCGCCTTTTCCGGGCATTTAACATAACCAGAGGCCCAGCGCATGGGTGCATGCACCAAAGGGGACCCTCAGCCCGGCCTACGCGATCAGGCTGAAACCAGCGCGCCAACATCCCCCAGGGGGTCCCAGGTCAGGCCAGGCTGAGGGACCCCCCGGTGCACGACCGGGCCCGGGAGGGACTACCAGAGGGCTCCAGGGTGTGTCCGGCCCATCTTCCCGGTCCCGATCGGCGGGACCCAGCAGCAAGCTGCCCTATTGGTCAGAGCCCCCTGGTGGTGAGTGCGCATCACAGTGACTGGTCGGACAGTCAGACACTTCGCGTATTAGGCTTTTAGTCTATAGGACGTGTCGATCGAGTACCTGAGTTTTAGGTATCAGATTAATCAGTCGGGAGAAAGGCGTTAGAGCAACTGGATGGGATCCATCTCCTCCGCAGCACCCTAAATCCCTCAGCAGTCAGACGGGGTCTCGGGAACTTCGCTTTCAGTCAGCCTGAAACAGCCAGTTCTCTCATGGACCCAGTGCTGTCTAAGTCAAATTTTTCAAAAATACTTAACAAAGCATAAAACAAAAAAGGTTTTCTGCTTAACCAATGAGTAACCAACTGTATATTATCTAAGTGCCCTGTTTTATAAGTTGATTCGTTTTATATAGAATGAATAAAGGGCACTTTTAAAAAAAATAATAAGTGAGTGTTAATACATGTTTAGTAGATACCACAAGGTTATACTTCTTAAACTAACATAAACATATTCAGTACTACCTAAAGGAGCGTGTGAAATAATAGAGTAAATAGGTCTCACTCCAGTTTTGTATTATCTTTGAGAGTGAGTCGTTGTAAGCATTACATTCATATTAAAGTAACAGGGCTATAACATAAAATAGGACGAGCAAACTCCCCTCCATATACAGGGAAAACGGGGTGTTGTGAATGATGCGAAGATTATTTTGGTTTTCTCACTTCCTGTGTGCTGGTCAGAGTGAGTGACGAATCACACAGCTGCTCTCTACGCTTGCTCATCAGGATCGCCACAGGAGGTAACGCTGCCCAGACCAGGAGCTCTGGTGCCTGGTGTGAGGATCCCACAGCCCCAGACACCTGCTTTCGGGGCTCTCTGCTGCCTCTCCGCCCGTCAGGCAGGGAGACCCTCTCCCCGGGACCTTGGCTCCTGAGCCAGCAGGATGGGGCGTCAGCAACGGCGTCTCTGCGGGGCCGGGGCAGCAGCGGGGCCGGGGCAGCAGCGGGGCCGGGGCAGTAACGGGCCTGGGCAGCAGCAGGCCAGGGCAGCAGCAGGCCAGGGCAGCAGCGGGGCTGAGGCAACAGCGGGGCCTGGGCAGCAGCAGGGCCGGGGCAGTAACGGGCCGGGGCAGCAGCGGGGTCTGGGCAGCAGCGGGGCCGGGGCAGCAGCGGGGCCGGGGCCTGGGCAGTAACGGGCCTGGGCAGCAGCAGGGCCTGGCCCTCATCCCCCCAAGGAACCTCGCAGGCGGTGGCTCCACCTGCCAGGCCCCTCCGGCCCACCCACACGGAGCTCTGCTCCTTTTCCCAGACTGCCCTCAGGCGTCCAGCAATCCCGGGGGCGTGGAAAGACTCTGGATAGGTCTCTTCCTACGTTCATCACAACTGCAATCGATTTCTGCGTCTCAGCCAGACAGACCCCCTCGCTCGACGACAGGAATGGCAAGGCGCTGCGGCAGGACGCCGTCAGTTACGAGAGCAATGGCACCAGCAGGGATTTCGCAGGCCAGAGGTGGGCGGCCAGGCTCTAAACGGGCGTAGTTTCACGGTAAGCACCGATCCTTGGCGAGGAGCACCTGTCCTGGCTTTCCGGCATCCCCAAGTTCCGGGAGAACTCGCAGGGGAGGGCACCGCCCCCACATCGGGACCGCACGGGGCGCAGTTTCGGGCAGCCTTCCATCAGAACCTCCCGAGGGGCCCGAGATCTGACTTGTCAGCAGCCGGGGATCGACGTGGGTGCAAATTCAGTTTTGAGAACAATGGGCTGGGTGGGTTTTTTTAAACGTACTGAAACAGACTTTACACATCTGTAAGGATAAAAGCGTAGTATGCTAATTAGACCGGACGTCCTTCTGGACGACCTTCCGGACCAAGCCGGGGCTGCGAGGGAAGCCTGGGTCCTGGGTGCAGGAGGGAAGCCGGTGCCGTCTAGGGTTTTATTAACGACAGCTGAAAGCTTTCTTCTGGGTCCCTGGCTACAACCACATCCTGAGCGGAGTCGCCGGGCGGCCACAGGGAGCTAAATCCCGACCACGCCCTCCAGCTCTATGAACGACCAGGATCCCGAGGGCAGGCCTTGTCCCTCCCTCTGTTTCCCTCTGCACAGGCTCTGCCCGGGACTCGCCCGGAGAAAGCTGCCAACAGATAGAAAGAGGGCGGTGAGCAGCACGTCGCTCGCGGCTTCCTGCTGGGCCACGCACGCACGGCGCGGGGGACGAGCTCTGTGCTCAGCGGCTCAGCAGCTCGGCCGTCAGCCCAGCGCTTCCGGGCAGCCCCGTCGCCGAGTGCCCTGGGAGGGAACAGCACCTCCAGGGAACACCAGAGAGGTGCCCCTGCGTGCATTTAAACAGAAGGCCAACACTGGCCTCGAATCGAGGGCACGTGAGAGAGGAGGAGGGGTCACCGCGGACAATCGGGATCTTCCCGTCTTTGAACACCAGCCAGCAGGGACGGGACGAGGCGAACTCCAGGGACCTCGGGAGAAGGTAGACCAGTGCTCTCCTGGGCCCTGTCTCTCCCAGCATGATGGATCTTAATAACAACATCTCTGAGGCTCGCGGTTCTGTATCAAAGCCGTAATGATAAGCGTCTGGTATCAAATATACCGCTAGAGCGCCCGTCGGCTGGGAAACCTCCCGGGGGACAGAGCAGAACTGGGACACGCCGAAGGGTGTCGGTGGCCGCCCACACGGAGCGAGACCCTCACGCGCCTCTCTCAGCTCCTCCCGTCCTGAGCCGGCCCTGCTGGAAGGTCCTGGTGATGGCAAACTCGTGTGGGTGGACCTCGGCGCCACCGTGGTGAGGAGCCACCATCACGCGTCCAGAAGTCCGAGGTCTGGCCTGCCTGGTCTTCCCTCCCAGAGCCTCTGAGCGTCCACGCCCATGAAGCGGCCAGAGAAGAACCCAGGCCTCAGGGCGGCTCCCTGCCCAGGGTGCAGGGGGCCAGGCAGGCCCGCGTGGCTCCAGGTGTGGCAGGTGGCCCAGCAGCTCCCCTGCCTCTACCTGGGCCTCACCTGCTGCTGGCCTGGGCTTCCCTCGCCAGGGGAGGGCTTAGTCTAGGGCAAACATCACACAGAAACCACTTTGATTCTAGGATGGAGACCATCTTTTTTATTGTATTGGTTTCAGAGAGGAAGAAAGAGAGACACACACGTCAAAGATGAGAGAGAATCACGGACCGGCTGCCTCCGGCACGCCCCACGCTGGGGATGGAGCCCGCAACCCGGGCCTGTGCCCATCATCAGGTTAACATTCCAAAGGGACACGAGAGGACCCAGCAAGCAGTCTCCTCCTGCCTTCTCCTCTCTAGGCGCCTCCCAGGGCCCTGCCTGTGCCGCCAGCCGGGCTCCGTGCTCATCCAGCAAGTGCCCTTTCCGCCCGCGGTCCCGTGCCGTCCTCTCTCCCGTGCCTACACGTGGAGGGTGGCCCGTGTCGGCACGCGCCGCCTCTCGGCTTCCTTCGCCCGGGCAGCATGCCCCAGGGCATGGCGCGCCAGCGCTCATGTCACCGTCTCCCCTTTTGATGCAGGTTTCACTTGTCCTCTAACTTGTTTGATGCCATCTGGAACTTTCTAGGAACTCAACGTTTTTCGACACCCAAGTGGGTCATACCACTTCAAATTGTGCTTCTTAAATTTAAGTTTGTTATTGATTTCAGAGAGGAAGGGAGAGGGAGAGAAACATCGATGATGAGAGAGAGAGAGAATCACTCCTGCACGCCCCACACTGGGGATGGAGCCCCCAACCCGGCCTGTGCCCCGACCGGGACTCGAACTGGGACCTCCTGGCTCCTAGGTCGATGCTCAACCCCTGAGCCACCGGCCGGGCCCACCTCACAATGTTTTACCCAAAACCAACTACGGAGAACATCCAAGTACAGCTTCCTCCCGTCGGATGGCGAGCCAGAGGGTTAGTGAGATCAAGGGACGCCCTGGCGACCCACGGGGCTGGGCTGCACCCGCCTCCACGCCCGCCCACGGCCCCCATGCCCACCCGTCTCCTCCGGCCACAGACGCCCTCCCGGGGAACTGCTGCCCCGGGCCCTCCTGACCCTGCTGTGCGGTGCAGCCCGCGGCGCGCAGGTGGGCCCGAGGGTCCCCCCCAGTCTCCATGGGCCTTCCCTTCCCCTCTCTCTCAGGCAGGCTCCATCACGGGAAGTGGGCTCCTGAGATCCATGCGGAAAGGCCCGCGCCCTGAGCAAACCGCATCCTGTGCAGAACCGTCCGGGTTGCTCCCTTCACACGTGGAAAGCGGGGCCCACCGGGCCAGCTGCCAATCACAGCACTTGCTGGACAAACACGTAAGGGGCGCCCCCTGCGAGGACCTGACAAGTCAGCGGACAGGGAACCAGTGTCGCCTGTCACTGCAACCGTGTGGCGTGCGGGAGCAAAGGCAGACAGGCTGTCAGACGCTGCCCAGCCAATCTCCAGAGCGGTTCTCCTGTCGGTAGATCTCCGCTGCATTTGACTTTCTCCGTTGTGATCTCCTATATTTAGTTCTTTGTATGCAAAGGAACTGCTCCATTCTTATGCAAATAAGAAAGACCTTTTTTTTTTTAAAGCTGTGAGTTGTGATTTTAAAAGTGTGTTAATGGGGGGCATTTGCATGTGCTTGAATGTGTGCCACGTGATTTAATCTGCCAGTAACCTTGTGCCCGAATTACACCGTATTTCTGACAATCAAGAGCTAAGGAGTAATTACAGTCTTAAGCACATAGGGTTCCAAGTGCCACCCATTTTTATGTACAGGGCCACGGTCATCACACACACACAGTCACCTCACACACACAAACACAGTCATATCACACACACACACATAGTCATCACACACACAGTCATATCTCACACACACACAGTCATCACACACACACAATCATCATACACACACCACACACATACAGTCATCACACACACACAGTCATCACAGTCATCTCACACACACAGTCATCTCATACACGCACGCACACCACACATATACAGTCATCACACACACCATACACACACACACACACACTCTGCTCTCGGGAGGGGCCAGTGTCCACCCTGTGTGTGAGTGAGTGTGTGTGTGTAATGACTGTTCATGTGTGTGTGGTGCGTGTGTGTGATGACTGTGTGAGATGACTGTGTGAGTGTATGTGTGTGTGTGATGACTGTGTGTGTGTGATGACTGTGTGTGTGTGTGAGATATGACTGTGTGTGAGTGTGTGTGTGTGTGTGTGTGTGTGTGATGACTATGTGGTGTGTGTGTGAAGACTGTGTGTGTGTATGTGTGTGTGTGATATGACTGTGAATGTGTGAGTGTGTGTGTATGATGACTGTGACTCTGTGTGTGTGTGATGACTGTGTGTGTGTGATGACTGTGTGTGTGTGAAGACTGTGTGTGTGTGAAGACTGTGTGTATGAATGTGTGTGTGATATGACTGCATGACTGTGTGAGTGTGTGTGTGATATGACTGTGTGTGTGATATGACTGTGTGTGTGATATGACTGTGTGTGTGACTGTGTGAGTGTGTGTGTGTGTGAGTGTGTGTGTGTGACTGTGTGAGTGTGTGTGTGTATGAGATGACTGTGTGTGTGTGTGTATGTGTGTGAGAAGATTGTATGTGTGTGTGTATGAGATGACTGTGTGTGTGTGAGATGACTGTGTGTGAGTGTGAGTGTGTGAGTGTGTGAGTGTGTGAGTGTGTGAGTGAGTGTGTGAGTGTGTGTGTGTGACTGTGAGTGTGTGTATGAGATGACTGTGTGTGTGTGTGTGAGAAGATTGTATGTGTGTGTGTATGAGATGACTGTGAGTGTGTGTGTGTGTGAGATGACTGTGTGTGAGTGTGAGTGTGTGAGTGTGTGAGTGTGAGTGTGTGAGTGTGTGTGTGAGTGTGTGTGTGTGTGTGTGAGTGTGAGTGTGTGAGTGTGTGTGTGTGTGTGTGAGAAGATTGTATGTGTGTGTGTATGAGATGACTGTGTGTGTGTGAGATGACTGTGTGTGAGTGTGAGTGTGTGAGTGTGTGAGTGTGTGAGTGTGTGTGTGTGAGTGTGAGTGTGTGTGAGTGTGTGAGTGTGAGTGTGTGTGTGTGTGTGTGACTGTGTGAGTGTGTGTGTGTATGACTGTGTGTGTGTGTGTATGTGTGTGAGAAGATTGTATGTGTGTGTGTATGAGATGACTGTGTGTGTGTGAGTGTGTGAGTGTGAGTGTGTGAGTGTGTGTGTGAGTGTGTGTGTGTGTGTGTGAGTGTGAGTGAGTGAGTGTGTGTGTGTGTGAGAAGATTGTGTGTGTGTGTGTATGAGATGACTGTGTGTGTGTGAGATGACTGTGTGTGAGTGTGAGTGTGTGAGTGTGTGAGTGTGTGAGTGTGTGTGTGAGTGTGTGTGTGTGTGAGTGTGAGTGTGTGTGTGTGTGACTGTGTGAGTGTGTGTGTGTATGAGATGACTGTGTGTGTGTGTGCGTATGTGTGTGAGAAGATTGTATGTGTGTGTGTATGAGATGACTGTGTGTGTGTGTGAGATGACTGTGTGTGAGTGTGTGAGTGTGTGAGTGTGTGTGTGTGTGTGTGAGTGTGTGTGTGTGAGTGTGTGAGTGTGTGAGTGTGTGTGTGTGTGAGTGTGAGTGTGTGAGTGTGAGTGTGTGAGTGTGTGAGATGACTGTGTGTGAGTGTGTGTGTGTGTGTGTGAGAAGATTATATGTGTGTGTATGAGATGACTGTGTGTATGAGATGACTGTGTGTGTGAGTGTGTGAGTGTGTGTGTGTGTGTGTGTGAGTGTGTGAGTGTGTGTGATATGACTGTGTGAGTGTGTGAGTGTGTGTGTGTGTGATATGAGTGTGTGTGTGTGTGATATGACTGTGTGAGTGTGTGAGTGTGTGTGTGATATGACTGTGTGTGTATGAGATGACTGTGTGTGTGTGTATGTGTGTGAGATTATATGTGTGTGTGTATGAGATGACTGTGTGTATGAGATGACTGTGTGTGTGAGTGTGAGTGTGTGAGTGTGAGTGTGTGTGTGTGTGTGTGAGTGTGAGTGTGTGAGTGTGTGTGATATGACTGTGTGAGTGTGTGTGTGTGTGTGTGATATGAGTGTGTGTGTGTGATATGACTGTGTGAGTGTGTGAGTGTGTGTGTGATATGACTGTGTGTGTGTGATATGACTGTGTGTGTGTGATATGACTGTGTGTGTGTGTGTGTGTGTGAGTGTGTGTGAGATGACTGTGTGTGTGTGAGTGTGAGTGTGTGTGTGTGAGTGTGAGTGTGTGTGTGTGTGTGAGTGTGAGTGTGTGAGTGTGAGTGTGAGTGTGTGTGTGAGTGTGAGTGTGTGTGTGTGTGAGTGTGTGTGAGTGTGTGAGAATATTTTGTGTGTGTGTATGAGATGACTGTGTGTGTGTGAGTGTGTGTGTGTGTGTGAGTGTGAGAATATTTTATGTGTGTGTATGAGATGACTGTGTGTGTGAGTGTGTGTGTGAGTGTGTGTGTGTGTGAGTGTGTGTATGTGAGTGTGTGAGTGTGTGTGAGATGACTGTGTGTGTGTGTGTGTGTGTGAGTGTGAGTGTGTGTGTGAGTGTGAGTGTGTGTGTGTGTGTGAGTGTGTGTGAGTGTGTGAGAATATTTTATGTGTGTGTGTATGAGATGACTGTGTGTGAGTGTGTGTGTGTGAGTGTGTGTGTGTGAGTGTGAGTGTGTGTGAGATGACTGTGTGTGTGTGTGAGTGTGAGTGTGTGTGTGTGTGTGTGTGTGTGTGTGAGGATTTCTGCATCCGAAGAAGAAAAGCCATTCCACCTCACACCGGGCGGTCCTTCATTATCATTTCTACTGTTTCCGCATGGCCTCCCACCTTCTAGGCCCACCCGTGGTCGGCAAACTGTGGCTCGCGAGCCACATGCGGCTCTTGGCCCCTGGAATGCGGCTCTTCCACAAAACACCACGGCCTGGGCGGGTCTCTGTTGAAGAAGTGGCGTTAGAAGAAGTTTACGTGTAAAAACAGTGGCTCTCCGAAGAAATGTCAGTCGTTGTCCAGTTGCTATCGGGCTCTGCTGACGAAGGGGTTTGCCGACCGCCGGGCAGTCCTCAGCAATCAGACCAGGCAGGGCTTACAGACGGCTTCACCTGCTCAGGGCTCTCCCCCTGGGAGCCGCTGACGGTCCCAAGGGCAGCGCCCGGGCATCGGACAGCCGGCGGGGAGGACGCGACGGTCGAAGCCTCACGGCATGGACCAGCGTTCCGAGGCGCACGGAACGAGCAGCTCGAGGGACACCGGGTCCGAATCCCAGTCCTGGCCCTCAAACCACGGCGTGCGCGGACAGACACCTGCTTGTGCGCGGGACTTCATCTCCGCCCGCTTCGTCTCCTCCCCCGCCACACGGGACGTGCTCCGAAGCTGTGACGCCGACAGGAGAGAGTGACGTTTCCCAGCACGGTGCCTTCCCTTCCGGGGCAGGACGCCGACGGTTCCTGCGTTGGCTCCAGGCCGCACTCACCTGCCTTACCGTTCTCCGCTGTCCCTCTGTTTCCTCACACACTGCCCTCCCCTAGGCTTCCAGTTCCTCTGTCCCACTGCTTCCCTTTCCTTCTTCCTCCCGCCCCTCTGCCCACCCCCGCCCACCAGGCGGCCCTCACAGCCCATTCCTTTCCTGGCAAGGTGCCCAGCTTCTGAACCTGCCGCCCGTGACCAACGCCTCCTTCAGGAAGCGCAGGAAGCGCCGCGGACGTGGAAGGCCTGGAAAGTGGCCGGTGCGCGGCCCTGCAGCGGGCACCCTCAGGAGGCGCTGGAAACGTGTCTCTGCAGAGTTAGAGGACGAGCTGATGCTGTCTTGCTTTTACCCAAGACCTGACGAAGGGAAAAGAGTATCTGTGAAATCTTGGCTTCATTAATATAAAACAGGAGCTACGTGACACATAAATATTAACCCTATGAAAAACAAGTAGGCTATAGACTAAAAGGCGAATGGGCAAATCGACCCAACGGCAGAACCACCAGTCACAACAACCGGTCGCTATGACGTGCACTGACCACCAGGGGGCAGGCGCTCAGCCAGAAGCCGGGCTCATGGCTGGCGAGCGTAAGGGGAGGTGGCGGGGGCCTCGCACACCTCCACGGCAGCGCTGAGGATGTGCAGACACCCCCCAAAGGGCTCCTGGACTGCGAGAGGGTGCAGGCCAGGATGAGGGACCCCCCAGAGCGCACGGACTTCACGCACCGGGCCTCTAGCATGCATATAATTAACGGCTGGCTGACGCGCCTGCTCAGAGTGACTGTATTACCCATCTTGCTTCCATGTGGTTCGCAATGTCTGATCTCCTGCCAGAACTAAACAATTGGAGGAGATTCCGGTGAGAAGGCCTGGCTTCCGTCCTCCTTCCACCACCGGCGCGCTTGCCACCTCAGGTGAACACCCAACGTCTCCGGCCCGAGCCCCTCCTTTAGTCCACCAGGAGTTGGGGCTGTACAGTCCAGAGAGCCCACCCTGCCTGTGAAGTCGATGGTCCGGTTCTTCCTTATTTGCGAGGATGAGGCAACGACAGGGGGCGTTACACAGCATTCCGTGACAGGACCGTGGACCCCCACGCCCCTGCTGTCGCTACGGGGCAGGGGGGGCGGCTCCGTGTCTCTTCTTCTTTTAGAAGAAGCACGTGAGGACACAAACCTTCGAAATCATTGCTCCCTGGAAACTCTGCCTGCTTCCTCGGGTTCATGACCCACACCCCAGTGAAAAGCAATGGTAGCTGTGAGCGAACGTCACTTTGGCTTCTTGCTAATGTCCATCAAAATGCATACGATAAATGCAAAAGAGAGGCAAAGTGAAGAGCTACTTGACCGTCAGCCTTGGGTCAGAAACCATTCACGCCAATTAACGCGAATGCTGGGATGTTCCGCTTACCTGAAAGCACTCCGTTTCCAGTCCAGGGGGGTTAGAATTTCAGGAACCAGAATCTGTGTTCTACTCAGCTCCAGGTGATGGGTTTCCAAATCTCCCTAGGAAATGGGGTAACTTTTTGCTTAAAATGACGGCTCATGTGCTCAGCGTTGAAGGACCGTCCGGGACTGTGTCAAGCGTTAGGACCCCCAGGTGAGCAAGATAAACCCCTTGCCCTCTGGAAGCACCTGGTTCCGTAAGAGAGGCAGGGAGGTGTTCAGATCTTGACGATCCGACCTGACCGTCGAGATGGTCACGGGGCAGCATGGCAAGTGCTCGAAGCGAAGGAACTCCTCCCCAAGAATGGACAAGCACGGTTGCCTGGCACCGAAAATCATCTCTGCAACAAGAAAAAAGCTTTGCCATTGTCCCCCGAGGCACGCAGTCATTGAGTGACACCGATGAGGCGCCAAGAAGTCGGCCAAGTCTGGCCGCGGTGGCCTCACATGTCGAGACGAGAAGTCTGCCTTTCAGCCTGGTGAGGACGGGGAGACTATCTGCATGTCAGGGAAACGACTCCAGGAGAGCCTTCAGAGGAAACAGGTGGGCGCAGGGGGACGTGAGCACGCGATCATTCTGTGTGCACGCGATCATTCCGTGTGCACGCGATCATTCCGTGTGCACGGAGGGCCTGAAATGCAGCCCCCTCGGGGGAGGAGCGAGCGAGGCATGTGGGGAACCATCTAGGGGGTAACCGTTCGTCGGCAGCAGAGGGTGAGGAGGAGGGGGGTGTCTGGAACGTTCCGAGGGCGCTGGCTGGGAAAAGTCGGTTAACAGCGACACCACTTACTGGGCATTTCTGAGAAACACAACAAAACCAGGAAGAAGGTCACACACGAGGCTTTGGACAGACGGAGCCGCACCTGTCTGTGTGACGTCCAGGCGTGTACGCCCCGCGCGTGGGGGGAAATGGATGTCGAGCTACAGAGGACGGGTTCTGCTCGATATAAAAACCTGGGCACGCCCTTTTCAAACAGTGGCCGGAGCTGTGGGCAGTCAGAGAGCACCGAGGCACCGTGTAAACGAGGGGGCCGGGAGGAGGCTCCGGAAAGGTCAACCTGCGCGAGAGGGCGGCGAGGAAGGAGCGTCTACAGAAACTGTCCCGTAGGGATCGCAGCGTCACGCTCCCGTCGAGAACGCACAAGGGAGACGGTACACCTCCCCGCGTGGACGGCGGAGGGCTGAAAACCCGTGGAGGCGGTGGCCGTTCGTCGTCACAAAAAGCTAAATCGGAACCAAGAGGAGTAACTTGCGCACGTCGGGCCCCACAGACAACACGTGGCACGTGGCTGAGCTCACGCCGTTCACAAACCACACGAGAGGCTCGGGCTGAGCCGAGCGCAGCCAAAGCCACCCACTGGGGCACAATCGTGCCCCGGAGCCCGCGCCACACGGGCAGGCACAACGCAGGGAGACCAACCGTCCGTCTCCTCCCCCTCCAGCTGCTGCGGGCACGTTTCCCACGCCACTGCCCGAGCAGGTCTTCCCAGCGGGGCCCCTTTATCTTCTTCCCGAACCCAAAGGGGTGTCGTGGTCATCCACTCTCTCCAGAAGTCCGACCTCCCAGCCAGATGGTCCAGTCTATTCACGTTGCTTTCCGAAACGGGTCTTGGCCGTTACCCCGCCCACGGCTCTGCCGTCCAACGACATTCACCTCCGCTGCCCGCGGCCGCCCCCGGCCTCCACCCCAGCCTCCGTCACCTCTCCTGCCCCCTTTCCCAGATGCCTGGCCTCCTGCCTTTCCAAACACCACCGTTCCTGACACCGCTCCTCCGGCCACGCTTCCCTGTCAACTGCCTCTCCTTTCCACAACCGTTACTATCTCGTACCATGGAAACCTACCCAGGAAACCCGTATGTTCACACGGAGCCGGGCTACCCATACACTTCATTTTAAAAAGTTAAATGAGAAGATAATGACCATGACCGGCTTTAAACTCCTTTTTATACCATAAAAAATAAAAATCTCTGCAGCCCTGAGCTCCATCGTTGTAGGAAACAGGGAAGTTGGATGAACCCTCTCATTGCAATCGTAGTATTCCTGGTATTTACATAGATTCGTTTTTCATGACATGGCTCGTATCCTGTTTGCTATTGTGAATGAAGAACAAAAATCAATTTTACATCCTGTAAGTGCCGGAGGGAAGCCCGGGTCCTGGGTGCCAGAGGGAAGCTGGTGCCGGCAGCCAGGGGAAGGAAGGGAGGCCTACTCCTGCACAAATTTCATGCACTGGGCCTCTAGTCTATATATATATATATATATATATATATATATATATATATATATATATATGAGGGTAATATGCAAAGCGTCCCCTCAGGAGTTCGACCGGGAGACCGGGAGTCTGACCGCTCACTATGACATGCGCTGACCACCCGGGGGCGGCGCAGACCACGGCAGGTGACCAGCAGTGGTGGGGGGGGCACTGAGAGAGCGAGGGAAGGAAGAGGCAGGGAGGCGGGGAACCTGATTGGCCCCGATCGCCGGGCAGATCTAGGGGCCCTACTTGTGCATGAATTCCGTGCACCGGGCCTCCGGTGTGCATATACTATAGTGTTTTACAGTGAAACATGAAAAGAATGCTGTTCCCCCAAGTGTCTCGTGTTCAACAGTTTAATCAGCCATTAAACTGTTTCCACTCTGGTCTGACGTGTGGGGTCACTAATTAAAATTCATGGTCCTGATCTCTCCTCGGACCATTAATGTCATACTAAGCATTTGATTAATGACTCTATAAAAGCATACTTCCCTCACGGCTCTCAGCACTTGGCAGGAGGAAAATAGTTCCACCCACAGCGATTGGACATGTAAACATTACAGATCGAAAATAGCCACATTCCCAAAGGCATTTTTATTCCTATAAAATTTACTTTGACCCTGGAACCATTTTCAACTCTTTGCAAAAATTGTATCTTGCTCGCTTTCCTCACCACGTGACAGGCTTTGAAGAGGAGTATGCTTGCAACGTGCTGTTTGCAGGCTGCCCACGCGACCGTGTGGGTAAGGAACTCCGAGGGTGGGTGTGGAGCTTGGACGTGAGAGCGGTAAAGATTTAAATGTCTAAATCCCTCCCGATGAAGAGGCCGTTGCAGCCCTTAAAGCCACAAGACAGTAGGACAGTCCGTGGGGAGGAACTGGAAAAACTGATGGGAGGGGAGAATTGTCAGATACTTGCAGAAGGGCAGAAGAGACACCACATAAAAGAACCTGTGAAAGCCCGGCCAGTGTGGCTCAGTGAGTGAGCATCGACCTATGAACCAGGAGGTCAGGGTTCGATTCCCGCTTAAGGGCACAGGCCTGGGTTTCGGGCTCCATCCCCAGTAGGGGGCATGCAGGAGGCAGCCAATCAATGACTCTCTCTCATCAGTGATGTTTCTATCTCTCTCTGCCTCTCATTTCCTCCTCTCTGAAATCGATGAATGAATATATATATATATACATATTTTTTTTTTTAAAGAACATGCTAGAAAGGAGAAAGAATAAAATAGAAGGTCTTGAATGACAAGAGAGGAGAAAGCTGTACGAGGAGAAGGAAGTATAACCATGTAGTCACTGATGACCGAGGACAGAAGAGTTTACCAGAGGGTAGAGGTCGAATCCACAGCGGTCCGGGGATCACGCTGAGCGGCTGGGAGAATACCTTTGGGCGAAGAGAAGCGGTAACAGGACAATGAGAAGGAGCAGAGCCCAACAGCTTTTTGTTTGCTTTCTCTGCTTTCGTTCTGCCGTTGTTGTCGGGCTGCTGTACATTCCATTTCCTGTTCTGATCGAGTTCCATGTCTGTGTGTAAGTTCCTCTTCTTTCCTCCTTGACTCACACCAGTGCCTCCCACTTCCATCCCTACAGCCCCTCTGGGGCCCTGGGCTCGCATCGTTCTTCCCCATGTTACTGAACGTCAGAGGTCACGCCTCTGCCTTCACTGTAGCTGAATCTCAGCTGCAGCTAAAACACTCGACCCACTTGTTCTCCAGTGCTGTGCAAGTCCGCCGTCTCCTTGTTGACTTTCTGTCCGGATGGCCGACCCATTAGTAAAAGGGGGTACTGAGGTCTCCTTCTGCTATGGCTTTGCCGTCTATTTCCCCCTTCAGATCGGTCAATGGTTGCTTTACATATTCGGGTTCTCTGATGTGAGGTACATACAGCCTACATAATAAAAGGCTAATATGCAAATCCACCGAATGGCAGACCAACTGGTCGCTATGACGCGCACTGACCACCAGGGGGCAGATGCTCAACGCAGGACCTGCCCCTGGTGGTCCTTGCACTCCCACAGGGGGAGCGCCGCTGAGCCGGAAGCTGGGCTCACGGCTGGCAAGCGCAGCGGCGGTGGCGGGAGCCTCTGCCACCTCCATGGCAGCACGAAGGAGCAGGCATAAGCCGTCAGTGGGACACCCCCGCTTCCCAAGGGCTCCCAGACTACGCGAGGTGCAGGCCAGGCTGAGGGGACCCCCCCCCCCCGCCCAGTGCACGAATTTCGTGCACCAGGCCTCTAGTATACTGATAATTGTTACATCTTCCTGTTGAATTGGACCCTTTATGAATACATAATGACCTCTCTCTCGTGACAGTTTTTGTCTCAGTCTATTGACAAAATTGAAGAAAAAAAACTATAGAAGAAAATATTTGCAAACCATGCATCTAATAAAGCATTAATATTCAAAAAATGTAAGAAACTCCTACCGCTCAATAGAAAACAATATTAATAATAATAATGTGATTTTAAAATGGGCAAAAGACCTGAATAACCACTTCTCCGAAGACGACACGCTAACAGCCAACAGACACAGACCATGCTCAACATCTCTAACCAGGGGAACGCAAATCCAAACAACCTGTCACATCACCTGCTAGAATGACTGTCATCAGGAAAATAAGAAACAGCTAGAAGGGGTCACTGGGGGAGGAAGAGGGGACATATGTAAAACTTTCCACAATAAAGATTAAAAACAAACAAGGACTACTAAGTGCTGGCGTGGATATGGAGAGCAGCAGGCCTCTGTCGGTGGAAATGCGAACGGGGGCGGCCGCTGCTGACACAGGATGGAGGCCACCACCAAGCAAAAGCAGGACGACCCTCCCGTGACCCCGCGGCCTCCCGCCAACGCCGACTTCCGAAGGAACCGGACGCGAGGACCTCGCCGGGCACCTGCGCTCCCACGTCCACCGCAGCGTTCTTCACAGCTACAGGGCACGGGAGCACCTACAGCCCGCCCGCGGGTGACGCGGGGGAGGACAGTGTGGCATGCGCAGTACTCGCCACGCACTACGGCGTCCAAGAAAGGAGGACGTCCTGTCATCTGCAACAGCCTGGGTAACCCTAGAGGACACTGCGATGACAAGTAAGCCGGGCGCACCAAGACCAGCACTGCAGGCGTCACTGGCACAAGGACCTAACGCAGTCAAACGCACAGAAACCAAGAGCAGACCGCCAGCTGCCAGGGGCTGGGAGTGGGGGAGACAGGGAGGTGTTAGCCAGAGGGAGCCGGGTGTCAGGGTACACGACGAGGGAGGGCTGGGCACCCGCAGAGCACAGCCTCTGTGGCTAATAATGCTGCGTTACAGTCTTAGAAGTTTGCTAAGGGGGTGGGTCATAGTTTCCTGTCTTAGGAAGAAGTAAATAAATGGGCAGCACACTGCACCCAGAGTCTTAGGGTTAGGGAGACAGACACCTATGGTGACACAGTCTCAGGTCCTCCGTGGGTTTCCTTAACAATACGATCGTTTGGGGCAACTGTAGACTGTTCCCCCTAAGCCATGCTGTACAGCCGTCTTCCTGGGCCCACGGGGCTCGGAGTCTAATTACAGGTCCCGCAGAACGGAGTGAGAGCAGAACTTCCTTCTCAGGATGGTCGGCGTCTCTCAGAAAGAGGGTTCCTTCGGGGAGCTCAGGGAGGGTCTGCATTCAGGGGAGACCCATCTCCTGACGAGGAGGCCCAGCAGAACCGGGAGAACCCTCAGAGACCTGCCATCGCCCACGGCCGAGCGAGCACGCCTGCACACGCCGTCCCAGCCTCGGCAGGAAGCGGTGAGGGCGCCGAGCCGACGACCGTTCAGCACAGGCTGTAATAAGCCGTTATCTATCGGACCGTGTCCAAACGCAAGGGAAAGCTTACATTTCCCCCAGTTTCCGCCCTTTCAACCTGTGCCTAAGTCCAACTTCATTTATGGGGGTGAGTCAAATTAGGACTCTGGCCTGTTTGTTAGAACACAAATGTGTACAGTTTAATAAGACGTCTGTTCACTTTTTTTTTTTTAATATATTTTTATTGATCTCAGAGAGGAAGGGAGAGGGAGAGAGAGAGAAACATCAATGATGAGAGAAGAATCATGGATCGGCTGCCTCCTGCACGGTCCCTCCTGGGGATGGAGCCCGCAACGCAGGCACGTGCCCTTGGCCGGAATCGAACCCAGGACCCTTCAGTCCGCAGGCCGATGCTCTAACCACGGAGCCACACCCGCTCGGGCAGTGTTCCTGTCAGTGAACCAATGCGGTGGCCAACTGGGTGGAATTTTAAAGAGAAAGCAAAAGAACAGAGAAGACAAGAACTTGGTCTGTGAAGGGCTCAGTGTCGCCAAGAACAAGCGGAGAGAAGAGACAGACCAGACAGTGAGAGAAACTAACTACAGACTGGGGGGTGGGGGGCCGGATAAAGTGAGGGGGAATGTGTTTGGTTCCCATGGTAACGCACAGGAACTGAAGTGTCCCTTATTAAATCGTCACGATCAAATTATTAGTTTGAAAACAGGTCATTTGAAAGAGAAATGGATATTTCACTTTATTTTATAATTAAGTTTTTCATCACTGAAACACTAAACAAATTTACTGGGAAACTCGTGCTAGAAAGATCACCGCGCCTTTAGAAGTCCAATGTGAATTCTATTTTGCTCCTTTTAATGGTTGGTAGGCTTTCCCCCCTAACGTTTTACTTAGAAAAACTTCCAATGGTGGGATCGTTTTTATGGCTCCCTCCTGCCAAGAGAAGGTAAACACGATTATTTTTTCCTACGTAAAGTCATTTACCAGCTGCTAATCGGTGGATTCCATCGTGGGAGAGGCGGCCGCGTTGGGAAGGCTGGCTGGCTGGGTGTGTTTATGGGAGCCTGGAGGACCTGATGGCACAGGCCGCACGCAGCGCAAAGGGAGCGCCCCCAGGTCCTCCCCGCGGCGCTTCTGAGAGGCCCGGAGAGAGGAGGCGGTGTGCGCCCCCAGAAGACCTGAGGCCCCACAGCCTGGCGATATGGGGCGCTCTCTGGCCGGGGACAGGGCGAGGGTGAAGGTGAAGCCGAGCTTGCTGGACAGAGGGGCTCAGGCTGGCCCTCCCCGCGGCCCTGTGCCGGCAGCAGCTCCCAGGAAAGGCCTCTCCAGCGCCGCCCAGGACTCACCTCCTGCAGGGCGCTGCCAGCTGCGCGGTCTGGGCGCTCAGGGCGGGAACAAAGACCCAAAGACCGGGGTCAAAATCTGCAATTCCACTGCGCCCCCGGCACTGCGCGCACCCCCACACACACTGAGCGACCCCCCAGCACCGTGCCATCCCCGGCACTGCATGGCTCCCCCCACACTGCGCGCCCCCACACACACTGCACGTCCCCCCCAGCACTGTGCCCTTCCCGGCACTGCACGGGACCCCCGGCACTGCATGGCTCCCCCCACACTGTGCGCCCCACACACACACACTGCGTGGCCCGCCGGCACTGCACACCCCCCGACACCCGCGCTGTGCGCACCACACCCCGACACTGCGCACACCCTCCCCCCCTCGCACTGTGCCACACTGCACTGCGCCACACTGCACTGCACACACCCCCATACTGTGCACCCCCACCCCCAGCACTGCATGCGCGCCCCCTGCACTGCACACCCCCCAGCACTGTGGCCCTGACCCCTGGCACTACGCGGGCCCCTTCTCTCCGCTTCTGCTTGCAGCCGCGCCCTCTCAGGGATGAAGGTCAGTGCCCGCATGCCCAGGGCTCTCCAGGTGGCTGCCGTGAGGAATGGTGAGCAACATCCCTTCCGCTGCGCTGTGCATTTCACCAAGCAAATATTTACCGTTTTCTACCACTGACCCATAACCTGCCACCCTAAGGTGCCCGTGCTGATCAGCCTCCCCGCCCTGGGGCCCCGGCTTAGAGCCTCGCGCACAATGAAGAGTAAGTGACGGTTTAACACAACAGGAAATGGAATCCAGAAGAGCCGCAAGAAATACGGTGCATCAACACAATGAAACGAATTGGTCCGAGCGCACTCCAGCGTAGTCACTGCCTCCGCCCTCTCCCTGTTAAATAATCCTCAAGAATTAAAAAAAATCTCTCTTTGCTGTTAATTGTCAACGTTTCTTGGCATGTGCCTAGCTTTTTATGATAATGTTTGAAATTACGCTGTTACTTTGAACCAATAGTCCTCTTGTACTCCGTGATCTATCTCTTCTTTATTTCTTAATACTGGAAAATCCTGAACATGGGGAGTAAGGGCAGTGTCTGAATGGGTGCTGAGCACACAGACACGCGATCAGATTCCTCGTCGTTTAATCGGTACTCGCCTCCAACGTGGTGAGGAGAGACCGTCTTAGGCACTGGCTGATGAAAGGGCATTATGATGAGCTCTAGGATGTAACTGTATCAACCATGAAATGCTTATTAATTATCTGATGATGGCTTAACAGTAATAAATATTAGTAGATTCGTGTTGAGAAGCAAAGGAGGTTCCTACTCACCCACCCACCCACGCCTTCCCTTTGACATGCTGTCAGTCTGCTCTATGCCTCTGTGTCTCCGGATCTATTTTGGATCTCACTACATGAGCGTGAGATCATGTGACACTTGTCTTTCTCTCACTGGCTTATTTCACTCAGCATCCTGCTCTCCAGGTCCCTCCATGCTTCTCAAAGGGTCAGAGATCCTTCTTTTTCACAGCTGCCTCGTGTTCCATGGTGTGGCTGTCCCACGGCTTTCTTTACCCACTCGTCTACCGGTGGGCACTCGGGCCGTTTCCAGACCTACAAGTTCAAGAAGATTAAAACCGTATCGAGTATCTTCTCGGATCACACTGGCATGAAATTAGAAATCAACTACAGTAAAAACACTCAAGACACACGGAGGCGAAACAGGATGGTGTCAAACAACGAATGGGTTAGCAATGATTTCGAGAAAGAAACCAAAGACTCCCTGGAAGTAAATGAAAATGAACACCCAACCACCCAAACCCTGTGGACCCGGTGAAAGCAGTCCGGAGAGGGAAGCTCATGGCATCACAGGCCTCCCTCGAGAAAGTAAGAAAAGGACTGTAACAAACTAATCTAACCCCACACCTTAAAGAATTAGGAGGAAAACGGGAAAAGCCCAGAGTAAGTAGAAGGAAGGAATGTCAGGGACCAGCCCTGACGGCTGAACCGGGCTGAGGTGGGGAGGTGGGAATTGAGAAAAGACAGACAGACAGGACAGCGGCGTCGGGAGGGCGGCGAGTCTCCGAGAGACCGCGGCGAGTTTATTGACTGCGCGATGCCTTTTATACACAGACACTGAACGGGAGGTCAACAAAGAGGAATGTGGTCTCTGTTCTCTTAATCTCCAAGACGAAGCAGGAAGCCAAATTCTCGGTAAATGTTTACAGACTTCTGAGAAGCTAGGAGTGGTCGCTCTCATGCTACTCATCTGCTGACAATAGGAATGTGCCATCAAAGCAAGTCAGATCCAAGCAAGTCAGATCCAAACAAGCCAGGGGACACCGCGTGGGAAGGGACCAATTCTTGTCGGTCCCCTCGGGTGCGAGGACCCTGTCAGCTGACACCCGGTCTCCAACAAAGGAAGTAACAAAGATCAGAGCAGAAATGAATGCTGTACTCACATCTTCCGGCCAGGCCTTACACCTTGCCAGTTCCCTCTTAAGGTATCCATCGGTGTGAAATGTCCCATGGGTTATCAATGGGCCACAAAGGGCTACACACTTCACACTTCTCATGAGCTGAATGACATGCTCCCTGAGAAAATCACCAACAGACTTGGAAAGAAATAACATGATAGGTCACTGATCACAAGGTGTATCTGGTCTTTATGTAGCACCTAGAGGCCCAATGCACGAAATTCGTGCGAGAATAGGCCTTCCTTCCCCCATCTGCCAACACTGGCTTCCCTCTGGCACCTGAGACCGGGCTTCCCTCACAGCCCAGTTTTGTCCGGAAGGTCATCCCCAAGGACGTCCGGTCTGATTAGCACATTCCGCTTTTGTTATTCTAGATGTGTGGACTGAAGAACCAGTAGTGGCGTCTATGTTTTATGCTCAGTTAACACGGCGGCAACTGAAATCCGGACCGTGCTGTCGGGAGACTGTGTCCTTAACCAAAGATCATGCATATTGGAACTGTGCAACGCAAGTGTGATTGAAATACTAAATTTAAATTGTTTTGAACACTTCACCATTAGAAAATTTTACTACATTTACAAAGGTTTTTACTTTTGAACATGTTTTGCTATTTCTTAACTCACGCTTAGTGATTTTTGGCCAAATGCCGAATTTAAAACTAGAAGGAAACTTGTCCATTGTATTAGAGAGGTGGGCTAATTGCCGTGATAAAAACCTCAAATTCTCAGTGGCCCCAGGTCACTCTGCTCTGTGCTTCTTCCCTGGCCCAGGGCCTTCGAGTCTTCTCCGTCCCACAGATGGACAGAGAGAGAGACACGTGCCGGGGGGGTTCTGATGGCCCGGGCCTGAAGCGAGCCCATCTCCATCACTGTCAGAGCACAGGCCCTCCTCTGCTAGGAACTGGACGTCCACGGACGCCGGGAGTCAGGCAGAGAAGATACGAGCAGTCGGGGGCATACAGGAGCGTCTATATTGAAGTCCACGGAGCTACTGCTCCCAAGGATCCATCAGACAAACAGCTCTGCACGGCAGCCTCACCAAGTGGCTGCCTCCAGCGTAGGAGCCGCACCGAGCAGCCCTTGCTAACACAGTAGCCGCACCGAGCAGCCGCGCCTACGTAACAGCAGCCACGCGCCAGCTGGTCAGTAACACATCCTTACACCAACTTAGAGCCTTCTGGCCCGACAGTGACATCAATACTTGGGCCACAGGCAGGCACGCCTGCGCAGTGCGTGCAGTACAATCGCTGCGTCCTGGCTTCTGCACCTGCGTGTGGCAAGCGGGCCTTGAGCATCGGCATCCTCTGGCCAGGGCCCCCACGCTCCAACGGGCCCTGACCATCCGGCGCACTTTGATGAGGGTTCCCACGATCACTCGGATTTGATGTGCCACAATTCAACGATATGGGTGCCTCCCAACGCAAAGGAGACTGTGTGTCCACAAGGGAAAGGGACCTATTTGTTCAACAACCATCCAGCTTATGTCCCAGGAACCCCCTGATTTGTCCGTTTTAATGTGCACGGGAGGCTTTGGGGGTTCAGGGAGGTAAGGGTCAAGCAGTGAGGGACCAGCATTTACAGGGTCTGGCTCCCACTTCAGTTCTCTTGCCTTTCTATCAGATGACAGCGATCCATTCTCACGCCTATTTCCATCACTGCCTATTTGCCCTTTAATTGAATTGGTTTTTTATTCGTGCACTCTAAAAGTTAAATTAAATTAAGCTGCTGATAAGTTATTCAACCAGCCCTCGCTGGTGTGGCTCAGTGCATAGAGCGTCGGCCTGCAGACTGAAGGGTCCTGGGTTCGATTCTGGTCAAGGGCACGCACCTCAGCTGCAGGCTTGATCCCCAGCCCTGGTCGGGGCACATGCGGGAGGCAACCCATCGATGTTTCTCTCTCTCTCTCTCTGCCTCTCCCGCTTCCTTCCACTCTCGCTAAAAATCAATGGAATTATATCCTCAGGTGAGGGTTAACAACAGCAACCAAAAATTACACCATCAAAAATTACCTCAAAGCTTATGTAAACTACAAGGTAATAAATGTGTCAAGTATTTTTAACTCTCTCCCTTTTTTTGTCCCCCCAAAATATATTTTTATTGATTTCAGAGAGGAAGGAAGAGGGAGGGAAGCGTGAGATAGAAACGTCAATGATGAGAGGGAATCATGGATTGGCTGCCTCCTGCCCGCCCCCCACTGGGGATCAAACCTGCAACCCACGCACGTGCCCTTGACCAGAATCGAA
Source organism: Corynorhinus townsendii (assembly GCA_026230045.1). Lineage (NCBI taxonomy): Eukaryota > Metazoa > Chordata > Mammalia > Chiroptera > Vespertilionidae > Corynorhinus > Corynorhinus townsendii. The sequence continues at coordinate 1,097,214 of JAPDVU010000005.1, forward strand.
CCCGCAACCCAGGCACGTGCCCTTGACCAGAAGCGAACCCAGGACCCTTCAGTCCGCAGGCCGACGCTCTATCCACTGAGCCAAACCGGCCAGGGCTAAACTCTCTCCCTTAAATAGGACGTGATGGGTGAACGGAACTTAATTGTCCGTGCAGAGGTACCTCGGCCGTGAACACTCGCGCTTGGTGCTGACCCGCGAACGGGACGTCCCCACTGCGCATGCTCCTGTTTCCTCACGAGCATCAGGCCTCCTAATGGAACACATACATCACCCATGCCTGTGACTTCCATTCACCAATCACGGTCTTGGAATTAGGAGCGTCGCTTATGTCAGAGCATGCAGAGCTGCTCATCCTTGAAGTAACTCAGGGGAAGCGGGTCCCCAGGGTGTGGATGGGGGGTGACCGTGACGCTGTGAACTCCATGCTAGGTCAACAGGACGGGCCGGTGCAAAGACAGCAATGGCGCTAACGGCTGAGCCAGAGGGCGCATCTGCACGCCAGCGAAAGGCCTTGGAAGTGACTAGTTCACCTGTTGGAGCATGAACTTCGCTCACTCAGGCCCGTTCACTTCGCTGTTAATAATGTCAGTATTATCCCCAAGCTGTTTCCGTCTTTCTGTGTCACCTATACAAGTAAATCTATTTTGAATTTTTTAAATATGTTTTTATTGATCTCAGAGAGGAAGGGAGAGGGACAGAGAGAGAAACATCAATGATGAGAGAGAATCATGGATCCGCTGCCTCCTGCACGCCCCACCCCGGGGATCGAGCCCGCAACCTGGGTCTGTGCCCCGACCGGGAATCGAACCCTGACCTCCTGCTTCCCAGGTCGATGCTCCACCACTGAGCCACACCGGCCGGGCTACCTTACATTTTTTTTACTCATTTGCCATTATTTCCTCTCAACTTTCCCCATCCTTGGGCTTCATGGCACGGGATGGACATGGTCAATTGCCTGCTTAAGGGGGTCTAGCCTTCTGTCACACCTGATCGTTTCTTCTGTCCTCATCAAACAGACAGATTTCTGTCCCAAACGGAGACCAATGCTCCTAATTCAAAGACAAAGTAGCTGCCCTGCAATCCCAGTTGACCACATACACCAAGGGCGCCTGTTCACAGCCCAGGCCATCCAGACGGGCAGTGGCATGTGGAACTAACCTAATCTCTAGGAAGGTGCCATGTCACAGAAAACGTCTCACCCCAAACCCAGCCTCCTGGAGACACTGACAAGGATTTTTAATGCAAAATCTGATATTCTGATGGGGGGGGGGGGGACTCTTAATCTGATAGAACACCCGAGTGACTATAGCAAAACAAACGATTTACCTTAAATACATACAATTTTATCAATTAGACCTAAATAAAACTTGTAGACCTTTTTTAAAAAATAGCCCTTTGAGATTAGAAGGTTTTAGTATCAGACTTATGTTGTAGAAAATAGGATAAAAGCTCATCAGCAAATCCACAATGGAGTTTCCCTTCTTTTTTATTTATAAGGAAATATACTTGTCTACCTTTGGATATATTATCACTACCACTAAAGGCCTTAAATAACGAATTTTTGTAAGCAGTAATGCATCTTCTTGTGCTTCTTGTAATCGAGCACAGAAAACAATGCCTTAGAAAAAACCCTCCCTACCTGCGGCGGTGATGTTGCAGGTAACCGTTCCCGTACTTAGGAGCGGGGAATCAGGTTTAGAAACGCCCGGCTACAGCTTTAATGACCACATTCCCTCAGACCCCAATTAGGCTGCCCGGTGGGTGGCAACAGCAGAACATCCGTCCTAATCGAGGGAGCTCGTTAAAGGTAAAGAATCATTAACGTTTCCAAGCGCGACGCCGTTAACTGGCCAAGTCTCATTTACAACCCATCTTTCAGCGGCCGTGGTGTACGGTAGATACGGTAGATACACACGGGAGGTGTAGCGTCGGGCTGCCCCCTTCCATCGGTAATGTGAACTGGGACAGATCACTGTGCCTCCTGGCCTTTCTGCTTCCTTGCTGGTAAAGCGAGGCGATGGGAGTTGACGTCTAGGATCACTTTGAGGTGGACATGCTTTGAAATGAAAAAGCTGCAGCCTCAAATGCTCTCCGAGTTGAGGGTGAGATAATGACACTAACTGAGACAAATGAAAAGCGAGACCGTGACAGTAACTGCAGGAGAAACAAACAGGACCACAGGATGCTTATTTCATTGGGGGCCAATTCGGTATTTAATCTTTATTGCCAAAGACGGATGCTGAATGGTCATTTGTCCAAGTTGCCTTAACAGGTCATTTCTCAGGATGGTGAGCCTTCCCCAGTAATATCTTTTTGAGTTTTTTCTGTGCGCCGAAATCTAAAATGACCTTTCTTCTCCCCCTCAAATGTGCTAAAAATAGGAAGGTCAAAGCTTCAGTGCCTCTACTGTTATCACAGGCGCTACGTCAAACTCAGACCGCCACAGACCGCCAGCCTCTACTTGGAGGGGCCAACTGCAACTGTTTGGAAAATTCAACCTCAGAAATGCACGGTCAGCACACACAGCCTATTGTTCAGATTACCGTATCTAACTCCACAAGTAACCGTTTGTTTTCATGGGTATGATTCACCTGGTTTACAAGGAAAATCAAGTGAACTTGAAATATGTCCTTTTAGAGTGACCAAGTCAACGGTTCGTTAGCAGAGTATGTTCCTCAGGTAAGTATCAGGCATTTCACACGTCTTTGCCCCAGAGGATTCCGTGTTAGCGGTTTGAGGGGTGACGGCCAAGCACGGCCACGTGGGAGCCCGAGGGGATGGGGTGCCAAGCGCTCCTGTCATTCGCACCCCACCACCTCGAAGCAATGTCATTGTCCAATGAAAGGTAGCTTTTGACCAGCATTTTTAATCTATTCTTGAAGGCAACACTGTGCTGTTCCAATGAAGATATTTGTCCTATTCCAGTTCCTAAGTATGCTTGAGTGTCCAACCAAAATACAACAGGATGCTCATCATGTGACCGAGATACAGTTACTCTCCCTTTCTCCAGCTCCACTGCTGTCATCCTTCCCGGCGATGTTAATATCCACGCAGTTCCTTGGCCTCTTGTCCTTGAATAATTCTGATTTCCACCTCTTACTGTGTGTCTCCTCCTTCCCTCCGGCACCCAATTTTCACTCTCTTCTACCCTCTGGAACCTTCCATCTTTTGGGCTTGTTTTTGTGGTTGTGGGTTTTATGTGTGTTTTTGTTGTTGTTTTTGTTGTTGTTTTTTTCAGTTTTCTGTACCTATTATGTTCTAACCACCTTCGTTGCATAGCTATGGTCCATTGTCATAATCTCGTCCGCCATCATCTTCCCCGATGTGATCACATTCTCCGTAATTTCCTTGCACCGTCATTCATGCAGATGCAAGTAGTTGGGGGGAAAACCCTTTCCTAGCTCTAGTACATAAACAATGCCCGGTTATAGAGTAGCAGCTCAAATATCTGTTGAATGAAGTCATCACTGCACATAATTCAAAAGGGAAATCGGATCCAAAGACAGCCTGCCATTATCTCAAAGCATGAACAAACTTTGGGAACGGCTACCCAGAGGAAAATACTTCCCTTGTCTTTCACAGGAGCCCTTCTGGGCAGGGAGTGTGCGCTGGGACCCAGGCGATGTAAGTGCCCCGTGACCACTATGCCTTAACCGCACCCAAAGCAGCCCAATTTTATATTTGTTTTTTGTTCTAGGCGTAGACACAGCCTTTAACGTTTTGAAGGAAGATCTTGAAGCCTAAATATTTGAACTCTTAACTCGGGCGTAAATCCCCATTCACAGGAAGGAGGTTGAGTCCTGGGGAATGAAATGAATTAACGCCGATCCAGTCACGAGAGTCTGGGAAAACCAGGGCCGGGCCTCAGGGCTCCCCAGTCCTGTGCCCTCCCCACTCCCGGCCATGGCTCCTCCATGCAGAGCTGCTCACCGGTGGAATGATGCTTGAAGATTTGTGTTGTCTTTCTAAAAGAACCAATTACTTTTTAATATATTTTTACCGATTGCCGAGAGGAAGGGAGAGGGGGAGAGAGAGAGAGAAACATCAATGATGACAGAGAACCATTGATCAGCTGCCTCCTGCACACCCCCCACTGGGGATCAAACCCACAATCCAGGCCTGTGCTCTGACCGGGAATCGAACCGAGACCTCTTGGTTTATAGGTCGATGCTCAACCCCTGAGCCACGCTGGCCGGGCGACTTACTATTTCAGATTTAAATAGTTACCATATTCTCCGTCTCTTACAACTTTTCTGAAATTTCAAACTCAATCATTACTTTTCAGATCGCTGAAGATCACTGGGCAACTGAGCTGCGTGCAAACCCGACAAAGTCCCTGCCTCGTGGGATGTGCCCTCCGGGGCAGATGGAGAACAGGCGCTGTGTTTCCCTCAAAGGGGTCGGTCCAGCGCGGCTTTGCTAACCCAGCAATGCGGAAAGTCAAGTGGTGTGAGGTTCTGGGAAGGGCTTTCCCAGACAGACGGGACCACTGCGTGAGAGCCACGCGTGCGCGTGCGTCACGATTTTCCACCAAGAAAACGGGTCTCTGTTTGCATTGCTGGAGCCGCGCCGAAGGCTTGACTCCCGTTTGCTTTTCCTGAGCTGATTATTATAAGGTCTGAACTTCCTGCACACACTGCTTCGGTCTGCCTCCGTGCACGCACGCACGGGCTCTGCAGTCCGCAGAGCTGAACTGGTTTGTGATTGGAACAAATGAGAAAGGAAACAGATGACCCAGGAGCCTCCCGTGAGCGAACACAGCCAACGCGTTTCCCCGCTGGGTTGAGACGGAGCGCGGATGTGATGGACCACCCGGCCCGTTCCCTGTAGACGGTTTTCTTCTCTTCAGTGTCGAGTGAGCTCCTTGTCAGCGAGACGACCCCCTGCTGAATCCAGGGCCCCTCGGGCCCCGGCAGCCTGATCTGCCCACCGGTGATTCTCAGAGCCCGCTGACAACCTCATTCCGATAGGTTTCCTACGGAAGTCTATTAAACGCGTAAACGGTGATACTTTGAGAGTCTGGGTGCTCAGCGAGAATAATGGGAATCCCACCTGGGCTCTTGTTTCAGAAGATGGGACGTCTAACACATTTCTCCATTTATTACAAATAAGGTAAACAAGGCAGCAGCCGTTCACGGGGGAAAGCAGTGCTCGCCCCCAGAGCTGTTTGTGGTTTCCCAGTCTGTTCTGGGCAGGGCCGGGCCGGGGGTGGGGGTGCGGGGGGAAGAGACTGAGGCCAAGGCTTGTCGCAGAACAGGCTCCACCGGCATCTCCAGTCCCGGATTCTATTTGTCGGAAGTGAACGCTGGGAACTGTTTAGCAGACTGTGTTCACGCGTGGACTGCCGGCCCGTGTCATTTACAGCACAACGGCGTGTCCGGCTTCCGTCCTGTACGCAGCCCCGGAGACGGGTTGGGTGCGGTCTGCTACACTCAGTCAGCGCAGACCCTGGGCGCTGGCCCTCTCCCTCAGGAGCAGGATGACTTGGACCTTGGCCTCAGAGGCACACGAAGATCAAACGGGATCGTGCGTTCGCTGTGCCCGGGACCGTGCCTGGCACGGGACCTCTTGCCGATTAATACGAGTGGCCCTCCTTCCTCCTTTATGCTTTTCCCCGCACTTACAACGCTATGATGCCATAGCTCCATGAACATATTCGTTTATACATGTATACATCTTATTACTGACTTCAGAGAGGAAGAGAAAGGGAGAGAGAACTAGAAACATCCACGATGAGAGAGAGCCAGCCATCAGCCAGCTGCCTCCTGCACGCCCCGCACTGGGGATCGCGTCTGCAACCCGGGCCTGTGCCCTGAGCGGGAGCTGGCCGTGACCGCTGGTTCATGGTCCACCGTCCACCGCAGCGCCCGCTGGTTTTTTAAAGTGTTTACGGAAGACACACAACGCGGCCATGGCTTTGCCTCGCGTTGGGCCCCCGAGCTGCGAGCTGCGTACAAACCCAGCGCGGTCCCTGCCTCACGGGACGTGCCCTCTGGGGCCGATGGAGAGCAGGCGTTGCGTTGACCTCAAACGGGCCGGTCAAGGGCGGCCTCGCTAACGCGGTAACGCGGGGAGTCACGGAGGTCCCGGGAAGGGCTTCCCCACACACGCAGGGCCCGCGCGTGGGAGCCAGAGCGCGTGTGCGTCAGACGGGACCCCGAGTCAGCACAGCGAACCCGCAGGAGGACAGGCTTGGCGGCTCTGAGTCCTAACGCGCCGCTGAGAAAGGCAGCCCTGAGCACCCACCGCTGACCCCGCGGCTTGGGGGCCCTGGGAGGGGGCAGGGGGAGGGGGCTGGGGACGCTGGTCAGTCCAGCCAGGAGGTGGGGGCCTGATCCGCGAGGACTTCAAAGTGAGAAAAAGCCAAGAGTTCCAGTCTGCTGCGCTACACCTCCCCGTGGGCTCGCGGGCCAGGGGAGAGCCTTGCAGACCCTCTGCAGAGAGCGAGCGGCTTTGACAGCCTCCCGGGCCTCCCTGGGCCCTGCTGGCGCGACGGGAGGGCTGGCTCCGGGCGTGCGGAGGCACAGGGCGTGCAGAGGCCCCGGGCGTGCAGAGGCAGAGGTCCCGGGCGTGCAGAGGCCGAAGCCCCGGGTGTGCAGAGGCCCCGGCCCCAGGGTGTGCAGAGGCCGAGGCCCCCGGGTGTGCAGAGGCAGAGGCCCGGGGTGTGCAGAGGCCGAGGCCCCCGGGTGTGCAGAGGCCGAGGCCCCGGGTGTGCAGAGGCCCCGGCCCCCGGGTGTGCAGAGGCCGGTGGTGAGGCGGAGGCCCGGACAGCAGCGGGTGAGCAGCCTCTCCCACGAACCCCGCTCTCCTACGTGAATGGCCTGAGCAGAGGCCATAGGGCGCTGACCCCGAGCCCCGCCGGCCGCCCTGCCCACCCGCGAGCACAGAGCAGCCTGCCCCGCACGGCCTCTGCCGCCCGCCCGGTGGGAGCCGCGTCCTCCCCCTTCACCCTCCCACGCACCCCGGCCTGCGTGTACGCCAGGCCCCTCGTGTCCCCGCGGGTCCAGTGCTTATGGAAGACACGGCAAGGCGTCCATTGCTTCGCCTGTGAGGCCGGAACAGCCACGGCGCCTGCAACCCACACGCTCTTACCCCCCCCACCCCCCCCCGCGCCCCACCCTCCCGCGCCCCACCCTGAGGCTGGGGCCCCGCTGCACCCGGAGTCGGAGCTGCGGCCTCGCCCACCCCCCTCCCCCAGCCCAGCCTGACCCCTCCCCCCACGCCCCCCTACTCCTCCCCCATCCCCCTGAGCCCGGCCTCCCCTTCCCCCCACGCCCCCCCTACTCCTCCCCCCACGCCCCCCTACTCCTCCCCCACGCCCCCCTCTCCTCTCCCCTCCCCTCCCCCTGAGCCCGGCCTCGCTCACCCCGCTGAAGATCCGGCGGCGCCTTCCGCGTCCCCCCCAGCCCAGCGCACACCTGAGGCGCATCCCTGGGAAGTCGGGTCCAGTGGCCGCACCTGAGCCCGGAGCCCCGCCCTGCCCGGGGCCCATCCAATCAGGGACGAGGGCCGAGGCCCCACCTCCCAGGCGTGACTGCGCCAGATCCGGCCATTGGCCCCGCCCGACCTGGGAGCCCGCCCCGTGACCCCCTAGAGCACGTGTCGCTGCAGGGCCAGCTCGTGACCCCAACTGACCACAGAGCCCCGCCAGCAGCCCCCCCTCCCCCGACCAGGGAGCCCCCCCTGCAGCCCCTCCTACACGTAGAGCCCACTCAGCAGGACCCCCAACCTGCGAGCCTCGCCTCCGGCATCCTCCGCCCCGCCCCTCGACCTCAGCACAGGTGTGGCCGCCCCTGGGAGAGACCCAAAAGACAGGACAGCAGCCTCCCCTAACCCCAGGGGCTCCCCGCTGCCTGTCCGGGGTCCCGGGCTGAGCGGAACAGGGCAGGTCTATCCGGGCCTCAGCGACCTGCAGAGTCTGGGAGAGACGCCTGCTCCGTGCACAGGGACAGCCAAGGTCACCTGCGCCACAGGGGACCGGGTAAGCGGACCCCAGGGGAACAGAGCCCCAGGCACTGGCCCTAGAGAAATGGCGGCCCCTAGGTTAGGGACAAATTAAAGGGTGAGGTCATGGATCCCTGTCTTTCTCTGTCTGCTTATTTCGCTTAGCGTAATACTCTCCTGCGTGCTCGCTGCCCTCTCAAAGGGTGAAGGAGCCTTCCCTTTTCTTTTTCTTTTTCTTTTTCTTTTTTTTTTTTACTGCTGCCTAGTACTCCCCGGTGTAAATGATGCACCACAGCTTTTTTATCCACTCGTCTGCTGATGGGCACTTGGGCTGTTTCAAATCGTAACCACAGTAAACTGTGCTGCTATGGACACAGGATACCTACGTCTATACCTTCTTTCCGATCGGTGTTTCTGATTTCTTGGGATGTCTCTGTATAAAAGGCGAATATGCTAAGTGTCCCTCCTACCTTCCGACCAGTCGCTATGACGCACACTGACCACCAGGGGGCAGACGCTCAACGCAGGAGCTGCCGAGCTGCGGTGACTTGGCAGCGGTGGTTCTCGGTGACACACCCCGAAATCAGAGCAGAGGAGGGAGCCCGATTCCTCTCGGGGTCACGCGATTCCACCTTTGGCCGTGGGTTATGTGTTGCTGGGGCCCTGTCGGCCCCGAATCTGGTTACCGCACGCGTGCGTATGCGTCCCACGCCCTGTACGACGGCAACTTCGGAGAGTGCCCTCTCGCACTCCGGGGCCCCTCGGGGGATTGTCGGAGAGCCGGTTTGGCCCCAATCCCCGCAGGCCAGGCCGAGGGACCCCACCTGCCGGAGGCTCACTCTGCAGATGCCTTTCAAGCCACGGTGCTCCCCCAGGGGTGGCCGGCCAGGGAGGTACCAGGGGATGTTGGCTCCAGGGCATGTCCGGCCCATCTCGCCCAGTCCGACCCCGCCTGCCACCTTACCTTCTAATTAATTTCCCTTCAATGTGCACAGATCCATGCACCGGGGCACTAGTGTTCCTAGACGTGGCATCACTGGGTCCAATGGCAGCTCCATTTTTAGTTTTTCTGAGGAAACGCCACACTGTCCCCCGCAGTGGCTGCACCCGTCTGCCTTCCCACCAGCAGGGCACGAGGGTTCCCTTTCCTCCGCATCCTCGCCAGCACCTGCTGAGGGCGGCCATTCTGACGGGTGTGAGAAGGTACCTCGCTGTCGTTTTGGTTTGCATCTCTCGGATGATCAGTGCCTTTGAGCACGTGTTCATCTGTCTCTTGGCCTTCTGTACGTCCACTTTGGAGAAGTGTCTTATTTAAGTCCTTTGCCCATTTTTTCAAGTTGGATTGTTTGTCTTATCTGTGGGATCTAAAGAACAAAATAAACCGGTGAACAGAATAGACCCAGAAACATGGAAGCATGGGACAGACTGAGGAATCTCATGGGAAGATGGGGGAGGGCACACCGGTGGGGGGACCTGGTGTGTGGAGGCATCACCGTGGACACAGACAATGGGTGGTGAGGGCCTGGGACGGGGCGGGGCCCGGCTAGAAGGGGTCAGTGGGGGGAAGGGGACGTATGTAATACTTTCACCAATAAAGATGCACTTAAAGTAATACAGAGTAAGAGAGCGGGGTTATAACTGATCTGCGCCCTCTTGCAGGCCCTTTGCTGCGAACACAGTGCCCCGTGTGCCCCCCAAAGAGCGCCCTCAGCGGCGCCGGCATGGGGCTGAAGCTGTGCTGTCTAAAAGGCTTTAACATGTGTGTGGGCAGCTGCGAAGAGGAACCCACCCTGAAGGACGACAACCCGGATGTGCCCAACATCATCATCACGCCCCCGACGCCCTCGCCCACGGGCATGGTGGTGCCCCGGCACGCGGTCTGAGGGCCTGAGAGGAGGCACAGGTGGGGGTGGTGGGCTGGGCACCTGCTCTGGCCACGCCTCCCCCACGTGTCTCGGGGCAGAGCGGCTGGGACAGGTGCGGGGAGCGATGGCTGTGAGAGGGGTTCGGCGCGTGGCCGGGGGGCGCGTGGCCCGGTGAACAGGGAGCCAGCCCTGCCCGCTTCCAGAACCACGTCTCCCCGGCCCCGCTGAGGGGACCTGCCCTCTGGTGCCCCCACCGTGTCGCTGACCCCAGGCCAGGGGGATGGCATCAGGGTGCCAGGGACAAGCCCCCCGCCGCGCACCCCGGGGCCGGCAGCCCGTGCGGGAGAGCCACACGCACAAGCACTTCTGACCAGGGCGGACAGACCAGTGGGTGTACAGAGATCAGCACAGTCCAAACGTGATTTATACTTTTTTTTTTTTTTTGCGTGATCAATAAAGGTCCTCTGTAATGGGGAAGTGGATCCGTTTATGAGCGACCTCTGCCAGGCCACACGCTTTCTGGCCGCCAGGGAAACGACCCCCCACCCCGGCTCGCCGTGTCCGGGTAGGCGGAGTGCAGGGCCTGGGAGCCAGTCAGAGACTGAAGTGAATGAAGTGGGTTAATACCAGGACGTGTCCTTTCTCCCTAGGGTGCCTCCCTGGGCGGGGCGGGGCGGGGCGGGGCAGGGAGGAGAGGCAGGTGACCTCACTCGGGGGGAGCCCTGCTGATGGCCTGGCCCCTCAGGTGTGGCCTCGGGAGGTGACTGTCCCTCTCAGCTCGTGGTCGGCAAACTGCGGCTCGCGAGCCACCTGCAGCTCTTTGGCCCCTTGCGTGCGGCTCTTCCACAAAAGACCACGCCCTGGGTGAGTCTGTGTGGAAGAAGTGGCGTTAGAAGTTTACGTGTAAAAAATGTGGCTCTCCAAAGAAATGTCCATCGTCGTGCTGTGGCTATTGGGCTCTGTGGACTAAGGAGTTTGCCGACCGCTGCTCTGAGCAAACCAAAGCAGGAGGTGAGCAGCGTGGGGGCGGAGGTCCCTGTGGGGCTGCAGGGCCGCCCTGAGCCCCGGGGCGTGTGGTGCTGCGCCAGGTCTGCGCCCGTAGGAAAGGGGAGCAGCTAGTGGATCTCCCACAGGTGTCAGGGGCGCAGCGAACCCGGCCGGGACGCTAGGAGAGAGGGAAGTCATAGGCCGGAAGGAAATGCGATGGTTCACGGTGTTACGCGTCTTTATTGATTTGGGGGAGAGGGGAGAGGGAAGAGGGAGAGGAGGGGGGAAGAGGGGAGAGGGGCATCCATGAGAGAACCACGGATCGGCTGCCTCCTGCACGCCCCCTGCTGGGGAGGAGCCTGCAGCCCCGCCTGGGCCCTGACCCGGAATCCGGCTGTGACCTTTGGGTGCATAGGCTGAAGCTCAACCCCGGAGCCACCCTGGCGGGCTGCGATGGTTAACTTCAGGCATCACCGCGGGGCTCAGGGCATCCGGCTGTTCAGCGGAACACGGTCCTGGGTGTGTCTGTGATGGTTAACTTCAGGCATCACCGCGGGGCTCAGGGCATCCAGCTGTTCAGCGGAACACGGTCCTGGGTGTGTCTGTGATGGTTAACTTCAGGCATCACCGCGGGGCTCAGGGCATCCGGCTGTTCAGCGGAACACGGTCCTGGGTGTGTCTGTGATGGTTAACTTCAGGCATCACCGCGGGGCTCAGGGCATCCGGCTGTTCAGCGGAACACGGTCCTGGGTGTGTCTGTGATGGTTAACTTCAGGCATCACCTCGGGGCCCAGGGTATCCGGCTGTTCAGCGGAACACGGTCCTGGGTGTGTCTGTGATGGTTAACTTCAGGCATCACCTCGGGGCCCAGGGCATCCGGCTGTTCAGCGGAACACGGTCCTGGGTGTGTCTGCGGGTGCTCTGCCACAGGAGCGTCTGAAGTGGTGGACGGGGACAGGATGGCCCAGCCCGCCCACAGAAGGGCCGGATGGACAACACGGTGGACAAGAATGTGCGCTCCCTGCCTGCCCTCCGCCTTTTCCTCCTGCCCGTGGACCCGCTGGGACTGGCCCCAGGGCTGCTCCTGGTTCCCGGGCCTCACACGGGCCCAGACCCCCGGGGCCTGCGGCGTGCCAACGCCGGGCCGTGGCACCCGTCAGCCTCCCTGACCACGTTGTCCGGCTCCTCCCCAAACGTTTTCGAGGTGCGGCGCCTATGGGCTCCGTTTCTCTGGGAAACCGAGGCGAACACAAAGGGTAGACACCTGTCCGGGGGTGGAGGAGGGGGGACAGTGCTCCGGGCCGAGCAAGCCCCCCGGGCGGGAACAGAGACGAGAGACCCGGCGCGCCGAGAACCGAGGGAGATGGGTGTTGGCAGCCCCCCAGGTGGGGGAGGGCGGACAGACCAGTCGGCAAATCCAGGCAGGACTGTGACAGGGAGGCTTCTGGCTTTACACCGAGAAGGAAATGTGAGGGGTTTGGGGGCGAGACTTAGGTAATACTTTAAACAATAAGGAGCTTAAATTCTTTAAAAATTTTTTTTAAAAAGAAGGGAATTCAGAGCTAGAGAGTTTTCTGCTGTTGTTAATCCTCACCCGAGGGTGGTTGCCCGTTGGTGTTTTTAGAGGGAGTGGAAGGGAGCGGGGGAGAGAGAACCATCCACGTGTCTCTCACATGGATTGGTGCCTCCGCAGGCGCCCTGACCCCTGACCGGGGCTGGGCAGAGCGCCTGCCACCCAGCTCCCCGCGCCGACCCGAACACACCTGCGAGGTCGGGTGACACTGCGGAAGGCCGCACTGCGTATGGAAGCTCCGGTGTTTGCGAACTCGCTCGTGACTTGGTCGGTATGGAGACTAGACTGCATCCCACTCTGTGGTTTCGCCACCAGAGCAACGAGGGACTGGGCACGGGCGCGGCGTGGCGTTCAGACTGGGCTTTCCATGGCTCTCGGCTCCTGCAGCCTGGGAAGTGTCCTAGAGGCAGGGAGCCGGGCCAGACCCAGCGTCAGAGCCGCCGTGTTGACACTTGACGGCGTCACCGGAGTCACAGACACATCCCGGGTGGGTGCGCCCGTGAATCCTTGAAAGGCGAACCTGCGCGTCTTTCCAGCCTGAAAGGAAGGGCAAGAACTGGAGGGAGTGACAAATGCGTCAGGGGGGCCAGCGAGCCCGTGAATTCCTGGGCCAAGCAGCCCCCAAGCCCTGGCTATGGGTGTAACCCTCACCTGCTTAGCGGTTACGCCGGGAACGGTTTATACCATCAGAGTGACGTGCGACCTGGGACTCTCCCGGTAACTCCAGCGCTCGCCAATGATGGTCATAGCTTGCTCCTCACACGACCCGGGGATGCTGCATGCACGTGGCCACCATCAGGACCAAGTCGCCGGAGGCCGCAGTTGCTTAGGAACAGCTCGGGACCCAGCGCGGGGCGGGGCGAGGACCGAGGAGCACGGGAGCCCTGAAGTCAGCCCTCGGGCGCTCTCCCCGGATCAGAGGCAGTGCATCAGCGTGGCAGCTCTCACGCTCCCCAGTTGAGCTGATGGATGAAATCATTTTACGTGACAGTCCTCAGCGTCTGCTGCCTCGTTGGAAACTAAAATGGCACCCTTATAAGTCTGAGCATACAAACGATAGAAATGTAAATACAGCATAGCCAGGCGTTGCTTTCTCATTACAAATATATTTACGATTTCCTAAGTTGGGCTCACTTCCGTGCTCTTCCTCCTCCTCCTCGCCTTTCCTCTTTATCGGGGGAAACTCGGCATTAGCGCATTTCTCAGAGGCTGGACCCACGCGTGCGCACTCAGAGGGCCACTACCGATGGCTGCCGTACGATGTGCCATGAGGGTTGGTGTTTACAGTCGTAACATAAATGGTACAGGTTTCTGATTTTCAAGAAAAAGACCTGCCCCCAAACTCAGAATCTTACTACGCATAGCATCCATTTTATTTTTTATATATTTTTTTAATTGATTTCAGAGAAGGGAGGAGAGAGGAATGTCAGGGACCAGCCCTGACGGCTGAACCGGGCTGAGGTGGGGAGGTGGGAATTGAGAAAAGACAAACAGACAGGACAGCGGCGTCGGGAGGGCGGCGAGTCTCCGAGAGACCGCGGCGAGTTTATTGACTGCGCGATGCCTTTTATACACAGACACTGAACGGGAGGTCAACAAAGAGGAATGTGGTCTCTGTTCTCTTAATCTCCAAGACGAAGCAGGAAGCCAAATTCTCGGTAAATGTTTACAGACTTCTGAGAAGCTAGGAGTGGTCGCTCTCATGCTACTCATCTGCTGACGATAGGAATGTGCCATCAAAGCAAGTCAGATCCAAGCAAGTCAGATCCAAGCAAGCCAGGGGACACCGCGTGGGAAGGGACCAATTCTTGTCGGTCCCCTCGGGTGCAAGGACCGTGTCAGCTGACACCCGGTCTCCAACAGAGAAGCATCCATGATGAGAGAGAATCGTTGATTGGCTGCCTCCTGCACGCCCCCTCCTGGGGATCAAGCCCGCAACCGGGGAATGTGTGTCCTGATGGGAATTCGAACCTTGACCTCCTGGTTCCTAGGTCAATCCCCGACCACTGGGCCACACCGGCTGGGCTAGCATCAATGCTAAAAGTGACTCCGTAAGATGGAAAGTAAAATAGGAACCGTTTCCACCACCTGCTTTGTAAGCTAACCTTTCCCGTGTGGCCACAGCATTCCTCGGATTCGCTCGCGTCTCAGTCAGGTTTGGAGGCAGCGTCACCTTGGAGCCCTGCACACCTCTCTGCTGACGCAGAACACGGACCGAGTCACGGGAGCCTACCTAACGGCCCCCACGCCCTCCCGTGCACTTCCCGTGTCCGTGTAAGGATGAAGGGGGGAGACAGGGAAGGGAGGAGGAGAACTGTGGGGCCTATCACAGTCCAGCTCTGAGGAAACAAAGGGAGGGTCCCGTTTCCCATTTGCTCGCCAAATGCCAGATTCGTTTTGAGAATAAGATAAAGAGCAACTGACCGCGTTGCTTGGAAGTTTCCTCGAAAGGGCGTGTCCCACGCAACGCTCCGTGCCCGCCTACGACAGTCTCATACCCTAAACTAAAAGCTTCCCGAAAGTCACCAAACTGTACGAGATCATCCCGGGGCAAGAGGACTCGCAGTCTTGGGACAGTCTCGTTTCCTTCCCAGCCTCGCCCGCTGGGTCGGCCAGTCACGGACACGTGTGTACTCGGCTCCTTTCTCGGCGGCTCTGTTCTAGGCTCTGACAACAAAGCTGGGAGAAACAGGCAAAAATGCCTGCCCTCTTCAGGCTTTCCTCTTAGTGAGAAGAACAGGCAAGAAGTAAAGAGATGTGCTGGGGGGGTAGGGGAGGCTGGGGGAGGGTCGACTGGGCGGGGGGAAGGAAACATCTGCACTGCTATTTGTGATGCTTTAAACAATGAAAAAAGGAGCTGAAACTGAGAATTCTGCATCCCGGCGAGACTCACAAAGGAATACCAAGTGAAAGGGTAGACTAGGGAAAAGCCTGCTTATCCTGTGTAACAAAAGCCTAATGTGCAAATTGTCCGGCTGGGAGTCCGACCGCTCACTGTGACACGCGCTGACCACCAGGGGGCGGCGTGGAACACGGCGGGCATCCGCGGCGCGGCGCTGGCTGGCAGCGGGCGGCAGTGGTGGTGTGGCCACCCCGAAGGGCCCTGATGACAGCGGGACCACGGCGGGATGTTGGAGCAGGTGAGCGGGTGGCATCAGGCCCAGGCGGGGGGGGGGGGGGTGGGGGGGGGCCAATCGCCCCAATCGATGACCCCGCAGGCGGGATGGCAGAGGTGAGGGGGCAGCGCCAGCTCACAGCGGGGAGCCAGGTGGGGCTGCGGGCTGCGAGCCTGGGGTGCGAGCCCCAAGGGACCCCAGCCATGCATGAATGCATGCACCGGGCCTCTAGTCTGTATGAAATATGAGGGGGAAAACAAGAAATAGAGAAATACCACAATGTTAAAAGGCAGTGACACATCCTTCACAGAAAAATGGAGCAGGAAAGGGATACAGGTTGTGCAGGGCAGCTTCCACTTCTCAGGTGGATGCGCAGAAAAGCGTTGCTATGGAGGGGACCTCTGTGCAGAGACCCGGAGGACGTGGGGAGGGAGCCTCGTGACTATCCGGGAAACACGTCCCGGGGAGTGGGAGCAGAACGTGCAAAGGCCTGGGGCGGGAGTGCACCCGGCTTGTTCAACACCAGCGGGGAGGTCAGCAGGGCGCGTGCAGCGAGTCGAGAGGAAGAGACGCAAAAAGCACGGGAGAAAGAGCTGGCCAAGAGGGGATCACACCAGTCCTCTTCATCACAAGACTTCCGCTTCGGCTGTCAGCGCCGCGGGGAAGGAGAAATGGGTCTGCAGGAAGGAGCTCCGTTTGAAGCATAGAGTTTCTATTTCCATCGCGCGTGGGGATTTTGCCAAGGACTGGGATAAACGAGCCTAGAACTCCCAGGTTGGCTGATGGAGTTAGAGGCAGGAGGCAGTGCGCTGATGGCAGTCCGTCCAGGGCTGGAGGGGGTGGCTTGGGAGTGGGTGTGACGAGCGGAGGTCGGAGGACCACAGACGTTCAGGAGAGGAGACGCGCCCACGGGAGACTGAGGTGTGCCCGCTGAGGCGGGTGAACCCGAGGCAATGAGGACGTTCGCGGTCAGAGGACGAACGTTGCTGCCGGTGATGCTATCAGGTCAGGCGAGGTGAGCAGCGGTCTGGCCGTTAATCGCGGCCATTTGAAAGCCATGAATGACCTTAACAAGGGTGATTCTAGGGCAGGGGCCGGCAAACTCATGAGTCAACAGAGCCAAATATCCACAACGGCTGAAATTTCTTTGGAGAGCCGAAAACCGACTCCTGCGCACGGGCCACGAAGTTTCCATCGCACTGGACGTGCGCGCCCGCACGGGGCATTTTGTGGAAGAGCCACACTCAAGGGGCCAAAGAGCCGCGTGTGGCTCGCGAGCCGCAGTTTGCCGACCACGGATCCAGGGGAAGGGAGGCCTGAAAGTCCTGTTGGAGTGTGTCCAGGAGAAAGCTGAGTAACGAGGTGAAAAGGGAGGACAGAGACATCCTCAAGAGGGTGAAGAAAGATGCAGAGAACGCCCGGCCAGGGTGACTCAGTGGTGAGGTCCACCATAAAAATATATCTTTTTAAAATGACCTCCCAATAACCTCAAGGAGCACACGTGGCTGGATGCTATGCATGATGGGAGAACAGGAGAAAGGAGCGAACACTGCGTCACCGTGTCCTAGGTCTTGCCACTCTGGTAATCAGCGAGGAGCGCTTTAAATAATTAAACATGTGCATGAACACACGTGCATAAACAGGTGCATCAACATGCATGCATTAACACACGTGTATTGACATGTGCATAAACACACGTGCATAAACACACCTGCATTAACACACCTGCATTAACACACGTGCATTAACATACATGTGTTAACACAGGTGCATAAACACAGGTGCATCAGCATGCATGCATAAACACACGTGCATAAATCCACGTGCATAAACCCATGTGCATTAACCCATGTGCATAAACACAGGTGCATTAACCCACGTGCATAAACCCACGTGGATAAACCCATGTGCATTAACCCATGTGCATCAACCCCTGCATTAACACACGTGCATTAACACACCTGCATTAACACGTGCATGAACACATGTGCATAAACACAGGTGTATTAACACACCTGCATTAACATGTGCATGAACACACGCACATTTGAGGCCTAGAGGGGCCCCTCACCCTGCCCTTGGCTGCAGGAAGCTGGCCTTGGCATCAGCAGACTCTCAGCCCAAGGAGATGCCTCATCACAAGACCCGGAAGTGGGCATTTCCGGGGACAGACACCCCTGTGATTTGGATGAAACTTAACCAACCCCGTCCCCCTCCTGCGGTCTCTGAGGTCACGCTTTGCTGCAAGGACTGCCGCTACTCCCACCACCGGCTGCCTGGAGCCCAGACACAGCGGCCCCGGCCCTTCCTCACCCGCGGGAGGTCGGGGGCAGTGGCTGCCGCGCAAGAACTAGAACACCGGCTCCCCCAGGACACCCAGCTCAGCCTCTCCAGGTGGCACCCTGGAGCCTCGCCCTGGAGCCCACGCCCCGAGTACTCCCGGGCCCTGACGGATAGGCCTGGGCTCCATGGACCATTGTAGAAACCACAGGTGGTCACCAAAGCCAGCTTTCTCTTGGATCAGTCGCCCGGGGGCGCTGCCAGCGCGCACTGGGGAAGCTGAAACCGCCGCCTGGAGCCATCCTGAGCCACGGAGCCGGAGCCCCGGCCCACGCCAGCACCCGCCACGTGAACCGCACGCGGGGAGGAGGGCCCTGCGCGTGCGTCTGTGTTTCTCCAGGATGATGCACGGACAACACCTTTCTGTATCACATAACAGGGCTCCTCCTCTAAAATGCATTTGTATGGATGTCAGAGAGGAGGGGAGAGGGAGAGAGAGACATTAACCAGAGAGAATCATGGACCGGCCGCCTCCTGCACGCCCCGACCGGGGATGGAGCCCGCCACCCAGGCCTGTGCCCTGACCGAATCGAACCCGGGACCCTTCAGTCTGCAGGCTGACGCTCGACCCACTGAGCCAAACCGGCCAGGGCGGGGTTCAACCTGTAATCAATCATTCCTCCTGCAGCTCTGCCAGACCCAGCACCCTCATCCGCTGGCAGAGGGCGGGGTTCCTTCCCACCAGAGCCGCTCACCCCTGAACGCGCCACGGGCTGCGTCACCGTCTCCTCCACGGCGAGGGTCACGGCGGTCACCGCTTGCCTCACGGCACGGGCCGAGAACGACACGACGCGCACCGAGTCACCGGGACCCGGGGCCGGGGGTGGTTAATGTTCATGAGATCGCCACAAGCATCACGTTAGCTCTTCTTAACCGGTGAGGCCACCTGGAGCGCCGTAATTTTTCTCGGACTTCAGATGACGCAGAGTCCCAACCTCATGCCTCCTGTCAAAAATATGCCTTTTTTTTTTTTGGCCGGCCGGTGTGGCTCAGTGGTTGAGCACCGACCCATGAACCAGGAGGTCAGGGTTCCATTCCTGGTCAAGGACACAGGCCCGGGTTGGGGGCTCGATCCCCAGGGCGGGGCGTGCAGGAGGCCGCCGGTCCATGATTCCCTCTCGTCACTGAGGTTTCCCTCTCGCCCCCTCCCCTCTCCCTTCCTGTCCGAGATCAATGAGAAAGCAGCGGGCAGGTCACGCTGTCACCGTTGGAGACCCTGCTTCACCCTGGAAGCCGCGCATTTGAAGTCAGACGTGTCCCAGCTGAAAGCGGGCGTGCGCCCGAGTGCGGGGCGCTGACCTCGTTGGGAAGAGCGCGGGCTGAGGGTCTTGTATTCATTATCACTGAGCAAAGGGGCGGGGGCCGTTCACGGGGGACCCTGCCCAGGGAAGAAGGCCACCGGCCCTGAGCCTGCCGGCGCCTCCGCCTCCGAGGGCAGCTCTGACCGGGACCTGAGCCCAGAGGAGGGACCGTGCCCCAGAGGAGGGATCGCACCCCAGAGGAGGGGAGAGACCCCCCCCAGAGGAGGGGAGGACCCGTCCCCCAGAGGAGGGACCGCACCCCAGAGGAGGGGAGACCGCGCCCCAGAGGAGGGGAGGACCCGAGCCCAGAGGAGGACCCGTCCCCCAGAGGAGGGACCGCACCCCAGAGGAGGGGAGACTGTGCCCCAGAGGAGGGACCGCACCCCAGAGGAGGGGAGACTGCGCCCCAGAGGAGGGGAGACTGTGCCCCAGAGGAGGGGAGGACCTGCACCCCAAAGGAGGGGAGGACCCGCACCCAGAGGAGGGGAGACTGTGCCCCAGAGGAGGGGACCGCGCCCCAGAGGAGGGGAGACTGCGCCCCAGAGGAGGGGAGACTGTGCCCCAGAGGAGGGGAGGACCCGAGCCCAGAGGAGGGGCCAGCTCAGCCCACAGAAACCAGCGGCGGCCTCCCTGCCAAGCAAGCAGCCGGCTCCCCGGCACCACCGGCCACAGAGCAAGAACCAGCACCGACTCTGCAGAGCCCAGCGCACAGGAGCCGCCTTCGCCGTCCCGCCTTTTCCCACGACTGGCTGTGTCCGGCCGGACCCGCAGGCTCTCCCCGGATGCAGGGGGCCCTGGTGAAGGCCGTCCAGGGCAGGGCGAGTCCTCACAGACCCCTCTCCCCCAGGAGCTTCCGAAGGACACGCTCGCGGGGAGGAACACTCAGTGCACGCACTTCAGTCAGCTCACAGGGGATGGGAACAGACCCTGGAAGCAGCACTGAGGTCCAGAGTGACAGTAACCTTGTCAACTAGGGGTGGGCCACGGGACCACGCACGAGACGTCACATGACAGAGGAGGGCCCAGGGAGATGGAAGGGATGCGCCAGGAGCCCAGAAGCGGGAGAGGCGGGTGGGGGGGGGGACCCTCCCCTGGAGCCCTCCCCCGCCCCCAGGGAGCACGGCCCCGACGCCCTGATTGCAGGTTCCGGCCCAGAAGGGAGAGCCACGTTCCAGTTGGCAGAGGCCGGTCTGCAGTCAGCGGAGCAGCAGCCTCAGGACACAGAACCTACCTGCCCCTCCTCCTGGGGCTGTGACCGGGTTCTGGGAAGAACTGATCCCTGGGCTCCGGCAGGGGGACCCCGAGACCTCTCCCTGCGGGGCTCCCAGGGAGCTCCATCCCTGTGTCTGTGCCTCGGCCCTGCCTCCCACTCCCCGGGGGCTCCTGGGCAGTGACCGTGCAGTGGGCGCCCAGGCGGGCTGCTGGGTGGGAAGCAGGCCACGTGGCTCAGGGACTCCCCGCTGCCTGGCCCAGCCCCCCAGCTGCAGGGTGATGGAGGGCCCCCGAGCCCCGCCCTCGCTTCCCGGCCTTCCCCATCCTGAGTCCAGCCTGGGCCTCCGCTTCCTGGAGCACCTGGGTTGACAGGAGCCAGCAACTGGGTTGTGGTGCCCATTTTCTAGACGCCAAAACTGAGGCTCAGAGAGGGGAGCAGAGGGCCCTCCCCCCAGCCCACCTCCCCTCCACTCGGCCCAGCTCACAGGCGACTCCCCCAGCTGCTGCCTGGTTGCCATGGTGTCAGAAGGAGGGGGAGGAGGAGATTTCTGAGAAGCAATCCAAAAATACACAGCAGCTGGCCCCTCCTTCCTCATCCCTCTGTCCAGCTTCAAAGCCTCCTTTGGACGGGTAAGCAGGGCCTCTTCCTGGCCAGGCAGCCAGGGACAAAGGAGGTCCAGGAGGCAGAGGGTCTAGGTAGTAGGTTCTGGGACCCCAACCTCACCCAGCAGATTTCCTGGGCCTGGGCTCCATCGCCCTCCCACAGCTCCCAGACCAGGCGGGAGCCACCCTCCCACAGTTCCTGCCTTCGCACATGCAGTTCCCTCCACCTGGAATGCCCTTCCTCTTCCTTCAGGTCCCAGCTCGGCTTTAACTCCCCTGGAGAACCTTCCCCGAGTCCCTTGGGGCTCCCCCTGCATCCTGCACCCATCCGGTCACAGCCGTTTTCTAGATGACGCTCTCACGGGGCGGTGAGGTCTTGGGGTGCGAGCTTTGCCTTTGTGCCCCAGCGCCTGGCACAGACAGGTGCTCAGTAAACCTGGAAGGAAGGGAAGGAGGAAGGGGTAAGAAGGAGGGAGGGAAGGAAGGGAGCAGAGACACACCTCTCATGGGATTGGAGGGGATCTGGGCCGTGAGCACCTGGCACGGGGCTGGGCACGGAGGAGCCAAGCCCACTCCCTTCCTGCCGCCTCCCCCTGAGCCTGGGCCCCAGCACCTTCTGCCTCCTCCGATTTGGAGCCGGCTCAGGGGTCGTCTCCACACCCGCAGGCTGTGTCTGCTGCCCATTGGGATGTGAGGTAATGACACCGGGATGCAGACACGCACCTGACTTCCTGAGAAGCTGGGGGGTTAGGGAGAAAGGGCTCCGTTCTCAGAAATCCTGAAATCCCCGGACTGTGCAAACCTGCAAGGGCCTGAAGGCTGACCTTGAGCAGGGTTTTCACCCGGAATACTTTCTGCAAACAGAGCCTTGCCTGAGGCCGTTAGATAAAACAGGTGGAAGCTAAGCTGCGTGGGGTGAAGGTGGGTGTTGAAGGGCCTGGGAGAGGGGGCCAGAGTCTCCTTTCTCTGGTCCCCTCTCCCAGCTGAACTGTGGGAGGGTGGCTCCCGCCTGGCCCGGGAGCTGTGGGAGGGCGATGGAGCCCAGGCCCAGGAAATCTGCTGGGTGAGGTTGGGGTCCCAGAACCTACGCCCTAGACCCTCTGCCTCCTGGACCTCCTTTGCCCCTGGCTGCCTGGCCAGGAAGAGGCCCTGCTTACCCGTCCAAAGGAGGCTCCGAAGCTGGACAGAGGGATGAGGAAGGAGGGGCCAGCTGCTGTGTATTTTTGGATTGCTTCTCAGAAATCTCCTCCTCCCCCTCCTTCTGACACCGTGGCTCTGGGTCCTGGGTAGATGGGGGTTGGGGTTGGTCCTGGCGGTGGGAGGGGGCAGCCAGGCGAGAGGGAGAGCCCTGGGCAGAGTCCAGCGGCTGACATTTACTAACTGTACAGAAGGGCTTCCGTATTTTCAGAACTGCATGTTCGTGCCCATGTGGCTAGGCCACTGAACTCATCATCTTCCATAGCAAGAAGTCAGTCGAAACACACAAAAATGAAAATATGCCCTTAGAAAAAATCATAATGACGTCAGCCTGGAAAAGAAAGAAAATACCTTTTGGAGTGGTTATGAGGACCAAATGAAGTAAGACTTCTGAACGGCATCCAGCACAGCCAGGGGTGAACTGAGGGGTGGGGGGCAGTGAAGGATTAAAGAAGCCGGACAAGAGCATACAGCTGGGGCCAGGTGGGACACTGCTCTCGGATGGAGAGGCAGCGACACAGCCTGCAAGCCCAGTCTTTATTTTATAGTCAGATCCCAGGAGGCAAAGCGAGGGCGTGGTCAAGATGTTTACAATGTTCTCACGAGTTTCGAATCCACTGGATTACATGCACCTGAACTCTACCAAGCTTTGTTTGGGCAGCACTTGCTGCACCTCCGCAGCCCACATCACTCAGCCACCTGGGACCACAGGTTCGGACCATGAGGTCAAGCGTACAGCCACAGCCTGTGGCTATCATTGTGCTGGGCGGGCTTTGCCCTCCAAGCTGGGACCTGCACAAGGCTCTGCCATCAGAGGGCCCTGCCCTCTCATTAGCCCGAGGTCTGAACCTGTCCAAACACTGTAGCCGCTCTCTACAAATTTAACTAACATATGGCAGGTAACATGATACCGATAACATACACTATAAAAAATGTTAATTATGTGGTTATCAATACTATCCTCCTAAAAACACGGGCGAAGCATATAAATTTATAAGTATAAAACAACTAAAAAGACGAAAATGCTTTAATGTTAGAAAAGAGCAGAGAGGAAGGGAGACGTTATGAGCTAAGTGTTTTCTTGTCGGGAGGTACAATTCACATATAAACCTCGTGAAAGGATTCCCCCCATCGAGTTAACACACCCATCACCTGTGAGTGCGCGAGAACACGAGTTCTACTCTCAGCAAACGTTTCCATTTTAAAGTCTTTATACTTTCTGCACCTTTTCAGCATCCTCCCCTCTCTGCCCACCCCTCGGGCCCTGGCAGTCACCATTCTGCTCTCTAATTAAGTCTATGAGCTTGACTTTATTTTATTTTTTTTTTAAAGATTCCTCACGTAAGTGATACCATGCATAATTTATCTTTCCCTTGCTGGCTTATTTCACTTAGCATACTGCCCTCCACGTTTGTCTGTGTTGTCACGAATGGCAGGATTTTCTTCTTAAGGCTGAAATATATACACACACACACATATATATATATATATATACATATATATATGCCTAAGCAACCGTTAGGACGGAACAACTGGAACAACCAGTCAACCAGTCGCTGTGATGTGCACTGATCACCAGGGGGCAGACGCTCCACACAGGAGCTGCCCCTGGTCGTCCGTGCGCTCCCACAGCCAACCTCCCACGGCCAGCTGGCAGCGGTGGCATCTGGCGTCGTTTCGTCCGCACCCAGCCCGGGGACCGTCGCCTCCTCTCCCGAACCCTCCTCTCTTTGAGCCCTGGGCTGCGACGGGGAACCAGGGTGGGTGGCGGCAGACACAGGGGGCCGAGGGCGGCAGCCCCCTCCTCGGGGCTAGTGGTCCACCTCCCACACCCCATCCCTTCCCCCCACCCCTGCCGGCAGGCCCCAATCAGCCTGGCCCTGATCGCCGGCCAGGCCTAGGGACCCCACCCAGGCACTAATTCATGCCCCAGGCCTCTGGTTATAAGTCATGCTACAGTGAACATAAGAATAGAAGCACCTCCTCAGCACCGTGTTTTCACTGGTATGGGTACGCCCAGAGGTGGGATTGCGGGGTCATAGTTTTGATTTTTTGAGGAGCCTCCACACTGTTTGGCATAATCGCTATCTTTGAGGAACCAGAGCAGCACGCGGCTGTGACATTTGTGGTCGGCTGTTCCTGATAACTTGATCCGTCTTTTCTTTGACGACCCGTGTGTGTGAATACATTTACTTAAGAAATAAGTGGTGCGTTGGCACCTAATAAAGCAATGACCCTCTTTAGCCGTGAATGAACGGCTTCAGTGCGGCAAGTCCTATGTAAGATGGCCACCGACCATCGGCCCCGGGCGCACACCCAGGCCTCCCTCCCTCCGTTGCTCCAACAGTAACGGAGGGGCTGGCGGGAAGACATAGCTGCCTGCCGAGTCCCAGGACGTAATGGTACAGAAGTGTCCCCAGGAGCCTGGCCAGCGAGGGGCCTGCAGGAGGGGCCAGGTTCTTCCCGGGAAGGACAGGCCCAGCTGAGAGGCAGGTGAGGGAGCGGCTCCGTGCTGTCTCCGAGGAGGGAGCCGCGCAGCCAGGAACGTCGGGCCTCCGAGGGGGAGAGCGGCCCTGGGTGGGGTCCGCAAGGCGACGGGGATCCCGAAGGGCCGCAACTGAGTCTCACCCCAACCCGGCAGGCTCCAGCAGCGAACACAGCGAACGGCATCTTCCACCGGGAACCCAGGTGCGTTCTGGCCCGGCTTCTGGCCTGAAGAACTGTGAGCCGGGAAAGGGGGTTAGTTTAAGCCAGGAAGCCTGGGCAGCATTAAAGAAACAAGACTCAAACATGGAGACCTCCTCGTGAGGAAGCCTCAACTTTTCATAATGGGCATTTGAGAAGGTGGCTATCAATAAAATATCAAAAAATAGAGAAAAGCGTTGTAGAAAGATAAATATTGCTGCATTTAAAATTCAAATGAAGACAGAGGACTACTACTGTTAGTGTTCTAGGTAAGAATTATTTAAAATGTTGTCCACATTTAGACGTTTGTTAACGACGTCCGTTTTCCTTATATTAAAAATAGAATTAAACACCTTTAAAAAAAAACACAAACGAAACCGTCACGCGTGGATGGAAAGTCTTTTACTTGAATTTTGAGATTCAGGAAAGCCGAGCGTCCTAGGTTCACAGCTGTCACCGGTGAACGACCAGAAACAACGCCTCACCTTCCTCCGTAGAACTGGGGAGCCACAGCAGCTCAGTCACGCGAAGTAAGACGCTGGCTTCAGTAGCTCCGTCACACGGAGGCATCACAGCCTCTTCCCTGCGCTGGTCCGCTTTTCTTGCCCGAGGAAGGCTCTCCCACCCGCCATCAAAGTGGGTTCGTTTTAATTAGGACTTTAACCAAAACAAAGTACGTTATTCAAAAAAAAAAACAACTCAGCTGTCAGTTTCCACACACTGCCTAGATGGTGCTATTGGTATTTTACATGTTTCATTTTTAATACCTCGGAAACAGCTATCAGTATAACGTTTTATTCTTTAATCCGACGGCTCTCTAGGTCACTCGAGGCCGGTAGGCTGGCAGAAATCACTGCTCCGAAGCAAGGGTGGAAAGGAGAGAGAGAAATGGCTGCTCGCCCTGTACCGTCCTCGGAGGGATCTCGTTAGAGCACACTTACACAATGCGATACGCGTCTTTAGCATTTCAGCAGTGTTTTTTCTTTTAATGACTGCTGCGGTGCTCATGTTATTAAAATGAGAACCCTCATTAAAACTACCAGGATCAAGTACGGGCATAATTCCTTTATTTGACGGAAGGTGTTGGCTGCCATCTCTTGGACTGTCCGAGCATTGTGTCCGTCTTTAGCACGGCCACCACTTCTTCAAGGAAGAGGTAACCAAGTCGCAGTATTCTTTGCATGGTCTTGATGACCTCACTAAAATGCTTGCTTCAGAAGGCGTTTATAGGTGTGGTTAAGTTATCCTGGATGTGTGACCAGGTTCATCCAAACAGGTGGCGGGGCGGGGGGGGAAGGAAGGGGAAGAGTATGCATTACCCTAACCTTAAACTTTGTTTTTATTTAAAATATATATCACCTGCACACCTCCGCTTTGCATAGTCCCATCTTGTAATAGAGCTGTGGCTACAACGCTGGCCACTGCTCTCCGTAACATGCACGCTGATGGGAGGCCCAGGCTGATTCAGTTCTTCCGAAGCTGGTGGGTAAGGTAGATTCTCAATAAACATGCCTACGTAAGTTGGGATATTTGTATTTTTCACACGTAAATCACACATCTAAGCTCCGGCTGCTGGCCGGAGCTCCGTCCTGTGCCCCGAAAGGTCGCTGGTCTGACCCCAGGTCAGGGCACATCTCTCTCTTCCTTCCTCTGTCTCTGAAAAGTCAATAAAAATGGTTTTAAAAACCTCGCATTTCCATCCTCTCGCCACCCACGATTGCTTCGGTACGGCATCTACGTTAATCTTTTGAATACCAGTGACTGCTTGGTATGTTAGTGATTTAGTTGTAACCCAGGAAGTGAAGTACGGGACTATACACACTAAAACAGAATACAGCAAAAGCAGTTTCTCTCTCGTTTTCACTTTACTTTTCTAAATTTATTGTTGGCAGTATCACACATGTCCTTCCCTAGCCCGCCACCACCCCTTACCTCGCGTTTTAAAAGGCACCCGGTAACCAGCTGCCAGTAACTAAACGGAAGTTCTTACGCGATTCTGCTTCTCAACGCAGTCAGTGTTAACGAGCTCAGACGTCATATCCCACTGGGCTCACTGTGGATGACAAGCCGAAATTTTTATTGGCCATTAGTCAACTGCAGTCATGCAATGAAAAAAAATAACACTCGGTCGCTCTTTAAAACTTTGGTTTCCCGCTGCACGTCCTGGTGAACAACGGGAGAAGATGAAATGACACCATGGGGCTGCCCCCCGAGGCTGTCACACTTGCTCGGGCGTTGGAAATGGTCTGACGTTAGGCTGTCTCGTTGTGTTGTCCAGTATTGTCTGTAACTCCTCACCACTTGCTCTCGCCAGGCAGGCCGTCTAGGATGAGGTGGACGGTGGTGGGTCTGACACACAAACCATCCTGAATGCAAACGCATCTAGGCAGTACGATCCACGCTGCTTGATGGCTTGTGTATGCAGACAAAAACTCACGTGGAAATCACACACACGAGGAGTCAAAATGTGTGCGTGCAAGTAGAATCCCAACAACTGTCACCACTCCTTGGTGCCTCGGGCTCAGTGATAAACTCACGGTGACACCTGGTGGATATTGTGAAGAAAGCAAGGCCTAGCCATATGTTTCCAATACTGAGGCGTAACAACGCAGGCCCACGGGCAGGCTGCTGAGCACGGAAACGCGGCCACCCTCAGGAGATGTGTTCAAAGGCTCCACATGAAAAAGGATTATTTTAAATCTCACCAGTAATGTTCTGTATTGATTACATGTTGAAGGGATAATATTCTAGCTATATCGGATAAATAAAATGTATTATTAAAATGAATGTCACTGGTTTCTATTTACTTTTTCTTATGTGGCTACCGAAAACTTTAAAGTTATACAGGAGGCTCACATTTGCAGCTTGGATTCTATGTCTACTAAGTGCTGTGACAGCATCTGAGCCTTAAATATGCTAAAGGCATAACAGGTCTCAGCCTACTGGTGAAAACAGAAAAAATAACTGTAATTGAAGATGGCTACGTGCGGTAGGCAGCATCTCAAGGCGAGTGCCGACGGCCCATATCCCTGTGCAAGTCCTCCCTTCGAGTGTGGACGGGACCTTCGAGTATGAGGGGCTGTCATTCCTGGACCAGGGCACACCACACGACAGCAGTGAGGGGAGGGTGCAGGGGGAACGAGGCTCTTCGCTAGCTGGCACTGCGTTCACAAGAGGGAGGTGTCCCAGGGGGCTGCTCCTCAGGGCGGCGGGGAAGAAAGACCCGGTGCAGCAGCTGGCCTGTGGAAAGCGCCACGTGGAGGGAGGGCAAGAGTGGGAAGAGTTCTGGGCTGCGGCCTTCGCTCCTCAGCTGTAAGAGACCGCATTCTGCCAAGCCGTGGGCTCGGAGGAGGCCCAGCCCCAGACACCTGCCCCCCACCCCCGCCCGCCCAGAGCTTCCTTGCAGCCTCTGAGACCCCAGGCGGCCTAGCTGACTGCCTGCGGCCTGACCCCCAGAAACTGCAAGGCAGTCAATATGTCCCTTCCAACTACAAAGTTCCCACCACGTTATGCAGAAAACGAACACCCTGCCCTCGGGCCATGTTTTACTTCTTTTGGTTCTGTTACTGTTTGTGAGATTTCCCCCTTTTCACCTAAGCCACAGTCATCACGTCAGAATCAGCAACGAAAACCCCGCCTTTATTACGGCATGCGCTCTCACCAGTGTAGCGCGCACGTCATCAGCGCTGCACAGCGGAGACAGAACTGAACACAAGGAGATGCCAGCGAGTGCACCAGAAACCGCAGGGCTGTGCCACCCTGGAGAGCGCAGCAGCGGCCGGAGACCTTCTCCGCTTAGAGGGCGCTGCGTCCCTGCTTCATCCTCCCTGCCTGGGCCCCGAGGTGGCTGCACTAACGAAGGGGAGAAATCGGAGCCAGTGAAGGGACATCAGGTCGAGGGGATGAGAAATAGGAGCCAGTGAAGGGACATCAGGGACGTGGGGATTGAGAAGTCGGAGCCAGTGAAGGGACATCAGGCCGTGGGGATGAGAAATCGGAGCCAGTGAAGGGACATCAGGTCGTGGGGATGAGAAAACAGATGCCAGTGAAGGGACATCAGGGCCGTGGGGATGAGAAATAGGAGCCAGTGAAGGGACATCAGGCCGTGGGGATTGAGAAAATGATGCCAGTGAAGGGACATCAGGCCGTGGGGATTGAGAAAATGATGCCAGTGAAGGGACATCAGGTCATGGGGATTGAGAAAATGTTGCCAGTGAAGGGACATCAGGGCCGTGGGGATTGAGAAAATGTTGCCAGTGAAAGGACATCAGGGCCGTGGGGATGAGAGGTCGGAGCCAGTGAAGGGACATCAGGTCGTGGGGATGAGAAATAGGAGCCAGTGAAGGGACATCAGGTCGTGGGGATGAGAAATAGGAGCCAGTGAAGGGACATCAGGCCGTGGGGGTGAGAAAACAGATGCCAGTGAAGGGACATCAGGCCGTGGGGATTGAGAAATAGGAGCCATTGAAGGGACATCAGGTCGTGGGGATGAGAAGTCGGAGCCAGTGAAGGGACATCAGGGTCGTGGGGATGAGAAGTCGGAGCCAGTGAAGGGACATCAGGGCCGTGGCGATGAGAAATCGGAGCCAGTGAAGGGACATCAGGTCGTGGGGATGAGAAATAGGAGCCAGTGAAGGGACATCAGGTCGTGGGGATGAGAAGTCGGAGTCAGTGAACGGACATCAGGGCCGTGGGGATGAGAAGTCGGAGCCAGTGAAGGGACATCAGGTCGTGGGGATGAGAAATAGGAGCCAGTGAAGGGACATCAGGCCGTGGGGATTGAGAAATCGGAGCCAGTGAAGGGACATCAGGTCGTGGGGATGAGAAATCGGAGCCAGTGAAGGGACATCAGGCCGTGGGGATTGAGAAATCAGAGCCAGTGAAGGGACATCAGGCCGTGGGGATTGAGAAATAGGAGCCATTGAAGGGACATCAGGTCGTGGGGATGAGAAGTCGGAGCCAGTGAAGGGACATCAGGGCCGTGGGGGTGAGAAATCGGAGCCAGTGAAGGGACATCAGGTCGTGGGGGTGAGAAGTCGGAGTCAGTGAACGGACATCAGGTCGTGGGGATGAGAAGTCGGAGCCAGTGAAGGGACATCAGGCCGTGGGGATGAGAAATAGGAGCCAGTGAAGGGACATCAGGCCGTGGGGATTGAGAAATCGGAGCCAGTGAAGGGACATCAGGTCGTGGGGATGAGAAATCGGAGCCAGTGAAGGGACATCAGGTCGTGGGGATGAGAAATCGGAGCCAGTGAAGGGACATCAGGCCGTGGGGATTGAGGAATCGGAGCCAGTGAAGGGACATCAGGTCGTGGGGATGAGAAGTCGGAGCCAGTGAAGGGACATCAGGGCCGTGGGGGTGAGAAATCGGAGCCAGTGAAGGGACATCAGGTCGTGGGGGTGAGAAGTCAGAGCCAGTGAAGGGACATCAGGTCGTGGGGGTGAGAAGTCAGAGTCAGTGAAGGGACATCAGGTCGTGGGGATGAGAAGTCGGAGCCAGTGAAGGGACATCAGGTCGTGGGGATGAGAAGTCGGAGCCAGTGAAGGGACATCAGGTCGTGGGGATGAGAACTCGGAGCCAGTGAAGGGACATCAGGTCGTGGGGATGAGAAATCGGAGCCAGTGAAGGGACATCAGGCCGTGGGGATTGAGAAATCGGAGCCAGTGAAGGGACATCAGGCCGTGGGGATTGAGAAATAGGAGCCAGTGAAGGGACATCAGGTCGTGGGGGTGAGAAGTCGGAGCCAGTGAACGGACATCAGGGCTGTGGGGATGAGAAGTCGGAACCAGTGAAGGGACATCAGGTCGTGGGGATGAGAAGTCAGAGTCAGTGAACGGACATCAGGTCATGGGGATGAGAAGTCGGAGCCAGTGAAGGGACATCAGGTCGTGGGGATGAGAAATCGGTGCCAGTGAATGGACATCAGGTCGTGGGGATGAGAAATCGGTGCCAGTGAAGGGACATCAGGGCCGTGGGGGTGAGAAATCGGAGCCAGTGAAGGGACATCAGGGTCATGGGGACTGTGAAACGGCCCCCAATGAGCACATCCCTGAGTGGGACCTCCAAAGGGCTCCTGGGTAGCAGTCCACCCGGCATCCCAGGCCTTCACACGGCTGCCCTGGTTCCCGACATTTCCAGCACAGCCTCCGCCCACAGCCGCTCACGCTCAAGTAACGCACAGCAGGGCGGCACCATCGAACTCACCATCCCCTCTCCATGCTCTCCGGCCGCTGCATGCCTTCGCTTTTCCTGGAGTCGATTCCGATGGCTTCCAGGCCTGGCAAAGGCCACCTGTCCTGGACTTCCTGGATCGCTCCTGCTTTTCCCAGCTAGTTCTTCTCTCCCGCGAGGCCGGCTGGGAGCAGGAGTGGGACAACACTGCGCGGCCGTTCCGAGATGCGTTCTCGCCGCTGGTTTCATCACCGGTGAGCCAGGCGTAGGCGTGTGGCCCAGTCCTCAGGTGCGCGCTTGGCTGTGCCTCCTTACACACGAGATAACACGGCTTTCCTCTTGTTCCTACAGACTCTTCCCCTGGGCCCAGGCCTAGGCGTCTCCAGGTGCATGCTTTAAGGCTTCGGGGAGCCACCCACCCCCTTCTTGTTACATCCCCTCTAATGCCTGCTGGGACTAGGCCGGCCGATCTGTTTTCTCACCATTCTTGCATTTTGCTCTTTAGTTACCTGCCTCCTTGATTGAGTTTGCACTTAGCACCCTTGCATTTCTGGGGTCTGGTTTTTGGAAGAAGCCTTCATTCTTAATTTACTGTTTACTATGTCAACGTATTTCCGCAACAGTAAGGCCTACCTTTATATCTTACTAGAGGCCTGGAACACGACAATGTGTGCACTGAGGGGAGGGGGGCGTCCCTCAGCCCGGCCTGTGCCTCTCACAGTCTGGGAGCCCTCGGGGGATGTCCACCTGACGGCTTAGGCTCGCTCACAGTCTGGGAGCCCTCGGGGGATGTCCACCTGACGGCTTAGGCTCGCTCCCTGCAGTCGGACATCCTTAGCGCTGCTGTGAAGGTGGAAGAGGCTCCCGCCACCCCATCGCCCCTGCCACTGCTGCTGGTGGCTGCCCTCTGCGGGAGGCAACCAGCAGGCCAATCAGGGGACAGCACTGGCTGGCGAGTGGCCAGCCCCGGCCCCCATCACCCCTCTGCCATCACCGGTCACCGCCACCCCGCGCCCATCGCCATCCCCTCCCTCTGCCCCTTGGCACCCAACTTGGCTGGCCTGGCATGGCCTGCTTGCTGGTCCCGCTCACTGGCCCTTCTGCTGTTCAGTCCATTGGCATATTAGTCTTTTGTTATCTAGGATTACCCTTCCTGTCACTCTTAGGTAGCGTTCTTGGCACTCCAGTTTCAGAACACTGCAGACCTCTGTCCCAGCGTTTACCATGTTGTACGGTAACTGCTTCATGTCTCTGTTCACCATTAAACTCAAAACGGGGGGGCATGCCGTACTCAACCCGGCATCCATAACCTCTACGAGGCAACAGAACAAAACGAAGTGCACTGCAGTGTCTGCTTTAGGCATTAAAACACATAAGGCAAACTCGCGTCACAGCCGGAACCGCCCTGCCCTCTGCAATGCGCTGTTTCAGTTGCGGAACCAACAGGAAAGGGAGGAGGGACGATGGCATGAGATTCCATCAGGGCCTCCTCCCGCCACCCCACGCACGCTCCCACGGAACTCTACCGCGGTCACGTTTTACTAGTAACGGAGCCAAACTTCGTGGCTAAGCATTTCAAAAGCTGCTGCCCATGACTTCCCTGTAGGTGAGGCTGGTGCCGGCTGTCGACGTGAGCGGTGAAAAGAATACCATCCTTCTTAACAGAAAGAAAAAAAGAGATGGAAAGGATTCTCTGGCCTCCACCCTGAAGGTCATGCGCACCCTTGGGGTGTTTTGGTTAGCGTCACTGTCATTACTGGCGATACGTATTTTGATAATTTGATAAATACCGTGTGGGGAGGATGTGCCGAAGAGAACATTTCTGTGGCCCCTCCGTGGAGCTGGGGCAGTGTCTCTGCATGAGCTTAGCCGCCGTTTGCATGGCGGTTTACCTGCCAGCAACTTGAGAAGTACGCAGTCTAAACCAAGGGCACCCCAATCCTTAGCTACAACCCTGCCTCGGGCTCAGAGTCTCTGATGAGGCTGCAGGCGAGACACTGCCTGGGCTGCGGGCACCCACCGGCTTGAAGGAGGCGGAGGGCCCACTCTCCTGATGGCTCACCCACGGCGGCTGGCGGAAGGCCTCAGGCCCTTCCAGCTTCTTAGGGCAGTTCCTCACTGCACGGTCCCTCCACAGGCATCTGAGGGTCTCCGGGGCATTGCCCCAGATTGAGCAAAGGTAGAGACGGAAAAGCTGTGGCACGTTTTATTCCCTGGTCCCTGGAATGGTACTCTGCCACCTCTTTAAAAAACATATATTTTTTATGGATTTCAGAGTGGAAGGCCTGGGGAGAGATGTAGAAACATCAATGATGAGAGGCAATCATTGATTGGCTGTGTCCTGCCCGCCCCCTACTGGGGAGCAAGCCTGCAACCCGGGCCTGTGCCCTGGCCTGGAATCGAATCGGTGACCTCTTGGATCCTGGGTGGATGCTCAACCGCTGAGCCACATCCGGCTGGGCCGCCACTTCTACTTTAATTTTACCTGTTGCAAGTGAGCCACTAAGGCCGTCCCGCGCCTGAGAGGAGTTAGGCTCTACACGGTAAAGAGCACACATGTCCCGATTTGTGCATGCTTTTACGTCACCACGGATTTCTACAAGTCATTCCCTGAACGTCAGCCTTACTTAGGGTCTGACCTCAGCCCTCTGAGACTCTCACCCTAGTCACACTCCCAGGTGCTCCCAACGGCTCCCACGGCTCCCAGTCCCAGCTCGGCTGTTTCACGTTCTCATCTAGTCTTCTAGTCCTGACCTCTCTTCCCAAACCAGCCTCCTGTCAGATCTCACCCGCAGAGCCAGCTCAGCCGAACCAAAACCAGCTCCTGTCTCCTCGCTCCTCGCTCCCGCTTTTCTTCAGCCTGGTTACCAAGACAGGAAACGTAAACCACAACCAATCCCTCCTCTCCACTCCTCTCAGTCCTCCGCTATGGATTTCTCCTCACTGTTGGTCCCTCCTAAGCTCTCAGCGTGCTTCCTCTCTCGTCACTGGCTATCTTTTCGTAACGACGGCTGCGGCCTGCTACCTGACCTCTCTGCCTTGTCTCTCTTCTTCCTCATGTATCTTCTCTCAGCGATGTCTTGATGAACACATCTATCAGAGATCACATTCTATCTAATAAAAGAGAAACATGCAAATGGACCGTACCTCCACTACCCCCACAAGCTACACCCAGTAGCCAATCAGGAGCAAGTATGCAAATTAACCCAACAAATATAGCGGTGGCTACAGAGCTCGAGAGATCAGGAGGCTTAGGTTGCCCCCGGCAATGGAGGAAGCCAAGCTTTCTGCCTGCCCTGGCCTGCCCAACCTTCGCTCAAGGCTACAAAGTTTCAATTATAGAAGATAAATAAATCCCAACAAAAATGGCAGCAGCCACGGACTTGGAGCCAGCCAGAGACTTGGGTTGCCCCCGGAAATGGAGGAAGCCAAGCTTTCTGCCCGCCCTGGCCTGCCCTAGCCTTCGTTCAAGGCTACAAAGTTTCAATTGTAGAAGATAAATAAATCCCAGATACCAAGGCCTCCACTTGCGTTGCTGGAGGGCATGGCTGGCCTGCAAACCACCATAGGCCCCTTGCCCAGGCCACCTCACACCCCAAGGGAACCCCCACCCTGATCTGGGATACCCTTCAGGGCAAACCAGCTGGCCCCCACCCGTACACCAGGCCTCTATCCTATCTAATAAAAGAGTAATATACAAATTGGCCATCACTCCAACACACAAGATGGCTGCCCCCATGTGGACACAAGATGGCTGCCACAAGATGGCCAGTGGGGGAGGACAGTTGGGAGGGACCAGGCCTACAAGGAAGGGCAGTTGTGGGCAATCAGACCAGGAGGGGAGGGCAGTTGGGAGGGACCAGGCCTGCAGGGGAGGGCAGTTAGGGGTGACCAGGCCAATAGGGGAGGGCAGTTAGGGGCAATCAGGCTGGCAGGGAGTGGTTAGGGGGTGATTAGGCTGGCAGGCAGAAGTGGTTAGGGGCAATCAGGAAGGCAGGCAGGTGAGCAGTTGGGAGCCAGCAGTCCTGGATTGTGTGAGAGGGATGTCCAACTGCCCGTTTAGGCCGGATCGGGCCTAAACGGGCAGTCGGACATCCTTTGAAGGGCCCCAGATTGGAGAGGGTGCAGGCTGGGCTGAGGGACAACCCCCCGTGCACGAATTTCGTGCACCAGGCCTCCAGTATCTCTCTAAAAAACCTTCACTGGCTCACTAATAACTTCAGTTTAAAGCCCAAATCCTTTAAAATTACTTACAAGGCCCTTTAAAATCTGATCCTAAAGTGCTTTTAGCTTCACCTTTTGTCACGGTCTCAATGCATCTTCACCAAATTGTCATTCCCCCAAAATGTCACCTACTCTCAAGCATTCTTACATTTACATGTGCTGTTGTCTCTGCCTGGAATACCCACTGCTCTCCCCTCTGCTTGGTCAACTCCTATATTCACTCAAGCAGCACCTGCTCTAAGGCCCTCTCTCTGCCTCCCCAGGTGAGAAGCCACGCACCTACCTTAGTCCCACATCCCCCGTGTACACTGATAACATATACTTATCACCTATGAGTCATAGATGCTTTTAGGACTATTTCAATTTCAAGTGTTCTGTCTCTATGCCCGCATGGGACATAAGTAAATTTGTCAGAGTACATTTCCTACTTTGCTTATTTCAGAAAATATGATTGCTAGTGACACCATTTGTGCCCTCCAGAAATCCCAGAATAACCTATTGCATGAAGAGACTGATCTCTTCCATAACTTTGCGAGTATTTCCTGATTTTGTTGCATTAAAGATTACTAAGTCTCACTCCAAGCCCGGAGCACAAGTAAACATTTTACCAATGTGCATGCCCTTCTCTGCATCGCTCACCTCCCATGCACTGCAATCCCAACACCCCATTACAAACCACATTCCATAGTGAGCAGGTGAGGTGGCATCAGGAGACCCGAAGAACCCACGAATTAAAGACGCCTCATCTATTAATTGTGTCCTTTATTGTGGAACCTGGGCACTTAGTGACGTACCGTGCATCCCCACTATTACTGGGAAATTCCCAAGATGGGTCTGAGTGCTCACGTCTCCGCACAGAGGCTTTTATTAAATTCATCTTCAACAGGTAAGATAAATACTAAACAAAATATCCTCTTACCAAACAAAAGGGGGAAACTCTCAGCTTCGCTCTCAGCCATCACTCCTTAGTCACGCTGAGCGAGCAGCCACATGTCCAGCCACCTCGAGTCAGCATCAGCCTCAGCGACCCTGTCACCGTTGCCGTGTCTCACTTTCCCTCCTCTTTCTGCGTGTGTACTTTAACTGCCCCCAATCCCTATTTTTCCCCTCTGTATAATTCCCTTCCACGTTGTCTACGCTCACCAGTCTCTCCCGAGTTTCCAAGTCAGACACCCACATGCCACTGGATTTCTCCGCGTGGACGTGCCACTGGCGGCCGGAAGCCAACAAAGCCAAAGCTGGGCACCTGACTCCTTCCCTGCCCACACTTCCTGCGTTGCCAGAGTAACCCACCTGGCACCGCCAGTGATCTCCGCCCAGCCTCATCACCAGGAAGTTCTCTCCTACCGTCTCATTTCCCCCTCAGCTCCCACATCCCTCGTCCATCTCCAGATGTTACCTTCTTCACATTTCTTCCAGTGAGTTTCTTTACAAAGTAACGAGTCAGCACTGCACTGTTCACTCCTTTACACTCTGACCTGGATTGTATAGTAACACACACTAATGATGTGCTTACCATGTGCCACTCTGCGTGATCCACATGGTCATATCATTGCATTCTTCTAATAGTCCTATCAGCTGCAGACAGCACAATTATTTCTCTTTTATGTATAAGGAAACTGAAGCTTAGAGGTATTCAGCAATTGGCCTAAATTCACTTCTAAAAGGGAAAGTTGTGATATTAAACCCACATATTTCTGACTCCAAAATCTGATCTGGAAACGTAGGAAATGGGCTTGCCTAACAGAAAAGTTACGCACTTAACTTGATTTATGACTACTCTTTACACAAATATTCCCGTTACTTGGAATGCACATAAAATATTTTATAAAACATAGTTTATCCATCTCTGCTTGTTTCTTCTTTGTTCATGTTTGATGGTTCGCTAGCTAGAAATTGCTAGCAAACCTACCAACTGTTTAAGGACAGATGTGAGGGAGAAAGCTTGAAACTGGGAACAAGAGGTTCTCGCAATAGCCCATGCAAGAGGGGCGGCCCTAAAGGAAGGCAGCGAGAGAGGAAGGCCACCATTGCTAAGAAACTTAAGAGGTGGCGTCATTAGGGAGTGACTAGATTTGTAGGCTGAAGGAGGAATCAAAGACAACTCACCTAAGTTTCTATTCACGAAACCTAGATGGAAGGCAGACTAGTTTTTATTCGGAGTTGTATGCGTAAGACTATTTATGAAAAGCTCTAAGGCAGGAAAGAGTGGTCGGTGGAGGCAAGGGATGGGACAAGCAGACATTACTGGGCTGAAGCCTGGAATCCTTGTATTGGATTCAAAGGGATACGGGAACCATTAAAAGCTACTACGAGAGAAATGGCATGATTGACAGGAATCCCGGAAAACCTTTTTAGCTTCACTGAAGCAAGAAATACTTGGAAATGGTACATCTTGGTTTCTTGACAAATGCCATAATAACTATTATCATAATCGCACCAAGAAGTATTTCAAATAGAAACAGTTAAGTCACCCGTGTCAGTCACCAGTTTAAGGAAAGTTTGTCAGTAGTTTGAAGTGACGGCTTACAGAACTGAAACTCAAACTGACAGGTTAGAAGACATTATACGTGCTCCACCAGAACACTGACAAACCTTTTGTAGTCGTCTATTCTTTTGGGAAAATGTCTCACAGGAAACTGCCTACATGTCAGAAGCATTTGGAAGCATTCGATGTTTAAATCGAAACTTGCTAATGTGTACTCTGCCTCCATCCATCAAACGGAGCGGCAACTTACATAACCAGTCAAACTGGCCCTGTCTTTACTAGGTGCATCCGATTTTGTAATCAAAGAAAACACGATAATTTCAAGGGAAACATCAAAAGTGCTTTATTCAAAGTAATATCCATCACTACCTACACATTTCCCCCATCTTTCAGGCAATTTGTGGATAACATCCAAATAGAATTTTTCTTGTTTTGAGGCAAACCATTCAGAGACCCAATTTTCCACTTCTTCCTATGTTTTGAAGTGCTGCTCAGAAAGTGAGTGTGCCATCGATCGGAACAAGTGGTCATCTGAAGGAGCAAGGTCTGGTGAACACGGCGGGTGGGTTAATACTTCCCAGGCAAGATCTTTTAACGTGTCTCTAACTGGTTTTGAAGTGTGTGATGGTGTGTCATCATGAAGCAAAATTACTTTGCTATGTCTTCTGGCCCATTCTGGTCGTTTCACTACCAAAGCGTGGTTCAGATTGATTATTTGTTGTCGGTAGCAATCAGAATTTAAGGTTTCACCTTGTTTTAGAAGCTCATAATACACCACACCTTCCTGATCTCACCAAACGCAGAGCATTGTCTTCTTTCCGAAGCGATTTGGCCTTGCAGTCGATGTTGATGGTTGACCTGGATCAACCCATGATTTTGTGCATTTGGGATTCTCAAAATAAATCCACTTTACATCGCCAGTCACAGTTTGATGCCAAAAAGACTTTCTTTCGTGCCGTTGAAACAACATTTTACTGATGACTTTTCGGTTTTCCATTTGTCTTTTATTCAGTTGATGTAGCACCATTTTCCTTCCTTTAACATCTTTCTCACTGCTTGTAAATGATCGGAAATTGTTTGCTGAGCAACGTTTAATCTTCCTGCAAGTTGTTTTTGAGTTTGACATGCACCTTCATCCAATAATGCTTGTAATTGTTGGTCTTCAAACTTTTTCGGTTGACCTGGATGTTCTTTGTCTTTCACATCGAAATCATCACTTTTAAAGTGTTTAAACCAGCGTTCACAAGTATCTTGAGATGGAGCATGTTCACCATACGCTTCCCGAAGTATTCAGCAGCACTTTTCTTCAAAATAAAGTAATGAATTAAAACTTCCTGCAAATGCTCTTTTTTTGGCACAAAATTCAACATTTTTAAGCGTAAAAATATCTATGATGTTAACACCTTCAGCAAATTTGACATATGAAGATTTGAAGCTTGCTGTCAATACAACAAAATAGCATACATATCAAATCACATATATATATCAACATATGTGTAACTCCATCTATTGAAAAAAAATCACATAATTAACCAGTACATGTGGTATATCAAGAATGTATTTAGATAAACTAGTGATCTTGCCTCTGCTCACCGCAATAGTGACACCCACAGCATAGCTCGGTCCTTTATCCGTCAAGATCTGTATTAGTGGACTAGGGCTGCTGTGACAAAATATCACCCACTGGGTGCCTTAAACAATTGTCGACAAAAACGGGGTTCTTCAAAACACTACCTCATGACTGTAAGTTCCTAACTGGGAAGCTCATGGTGGGTAGTAACGCCAGAAGTATCCAAGTTCTTTAGGAAAAGGCTTATCTGCCCCTTAAGCAAAACTGGCTTCCATACCCATAGGTTAACGCCCCTTTGAAATGCCTGTTTCAGGCCCCTCAGAACGGAAACCACCCTCAAAAGAGCACCCAATCTTGTCCACTCCTCTGTGACCCAAGCCCTGCCTGGCTTTATCCCATCCTCCTGCAGCGCTCCCAACGAGCCCTGCTTAATGCCAAAGACATAGCAGAACCTGCAAATGCCAAGCCGAGAGGCACTCTTCTGTCTGTGGAGATCTTGCTTCCAGGCGTATCCTGTTTGACTCAAACAAATGTTTATAAAACTTCTCTACAGGTCTAGACATTGTAGAGAAGTTTTATAAACATTTGGAATTTATATTCAATAGGAATTTATAAACAATTTGGAATTTATAAACAATAGGAATTTATATTCTCACTGGAGGCCCGGTGTACGAAATTTCCTTCCCCGGCTGCCTGCACTGGCTTCCCTCCGGCACCCGGGACCCGGGCTTCCCTCCGGCCTCGGCTTTGTCCAGAAGACCGTCCAGAAGGCCGTCCGGTCTAATTAGCATGTCACGCTTTTATTATTATGGACAGATAATTCTGGAGGCTAGAACTCCCGGATGAAGGGCAGCGTCGGCAGGGTTGGCTTCTTCTGAGGCCTCTGTCCTGGGCTTGCAGATGGCTGCTTTCTTGCCGTGTACTCAAGGAATCTCTAATGTCTCTGTGTCCAAATTTCTTCATAGAAGGATACCAGTCGGATCAGAGACCACCCTAACAGCCTCACTTTAACGTAATCATCTCTTTAAAGGCCCTGTCCCCTAAGACAGTCATATACTGAAGCACTGGAATTAGGGCTTCGACACAGGAATTATGGGGAGGGAAAGAAGGCGCATAATTCATCCCATAACAGTCATTAGTTGCAAACAACTAAAAGCAAGCCTAACTTAAGTAAAGCAAGAATTTATTGGAAACATTGCTCACAGAATCTAAGGAATCCTGGAAATCTTAGGAAATCCAGCATCTTGGGAAGCCTGGGACATCAGGCTAAGCAAACAAAAGCAGCGAGTGGTAACAGGAAACACTGCGATTAAAGCCTTGTGCGGATGCAGCAAAGGCCTGCCAGCACTGGACGGGTAACGCACGCATCCTCCTGACGGCCTGAAAACTGAACTGTTCCTAGCCTTGTTCCGGCCCTGTGAGGTTCAAGGCCGTAGGCTTAGGGGGCAATGGTGTAACCACAGTTTAACGTTTCGATTAAGCAATAAAGGTTCTGTTCTACATATTCTCAATGTGTACAGCCAACTCTGTTTCCCTAGAGTGTGTAGATAAAGTCCTATGTTCTAACTAGAGGCCCGTTGCACAAAGATTCATGCACTAGGCCTTCCTTCCCCTGGCTGCCAGCACCGGTGTTCTTCTGGCACCCAGGACCCAGGCCTTCGCTCCGGCCAGAGCCTTCAGTCTTCTCCACTCTGGCCGGAGCGCCGCTCCTGTAGCTCCCTCCACCCCCTGCCCTCCCTGTCACAGCAGGTGTCCCACCCTCCTGGGTGCTCCACACCTGTGTATGCAAATTAACCCATGTTTGTTGGGTTAATTTGCATACTCACTACTGATTGGCTGTGGGTGTCGCAGAGGTACAGCAATTTGCCTATTTCTCTTTTATTAGTGTAGATACTTCTCTTTTTTAAATACATTTTTATTGATTTCCGAGAGGAAGGGAGAGGGAGAGAGATAGAAACACCAATGATGAGAGGGAATCTCATTTTTACAGCCGAGAGCAGCCTGCTGTGGGGGAAAAGGGCTGATAAGGGCCAGCTGTGAAGGCCCACCGATGTCCGCTATAAAATTGCTGTAAATGTACAAATTCCTGTTCGAAGAGAGAGAGCACCCAAACAATGTCAGGCCAGAAGCAAAAGCAAAGGTCTGAGGCAGAAGGGAGTTAAGAACTATGAAACAGACAACTATTATGAGATTCCAGATTATCTGTAATTTCCCTATAGTTGTTCCTTATGATTCACCAGTTTCATGATGATGACTACCAATAAAACTTTAAAAAAAGGGGGGGGGGGCAAAGTATATCTTTGGCAGCAGCACGAAAAAGAGGAAGTTAAAGCAACACATTCGACCCCTACAGGAAGTCTCAAAGGAGAGGATCCCCAGAGAATCCAACAGATTATAGTTCTGAACAGAGGGAAGCAGGCTGGGTGTCTCTGTCCTCAGACAAGAACAACTACAAAAATAACGAAAGATAAAAAAGGAAGTACGTAAATAATAAAGGGAAGAAAAGGGTGTCCATCAGCCTAGCCCGGATGAAGTAAAGTTCTCATACAGACACAGAGAGAGAGAGATAGCGACACACACACACGCTCTTCGGATTCTTTGGCATTATCTTATGTACACAGTTACGCGTACAATCAATCGTACTAATGCAGAGGACTCGCTCTCCTTGCGCAGACAGATGAAAAGGATTAAAAGCCCTTTCCAGAAAGGCGAGCCTTGGCTCCACCAGGCTTCCTAACAGAAACGGTTTGAACAACAATCGAAAACAACAGCCACGCGGTGCCCATGTTGAAAGGACGGCGTTCTGGTGTGTACGGAGATGACGGGGCCCCACTCCTTCCTCAGGCGTCTTTCCCAACAGCATCTCCTTCGGTGACGTTCGCGCTGGGCCTGCGGACTGCGAGGCCAGGCCGCCCTGGTTCAGCGTCTGCCGTGCCCTGGAGCGTGGCTCCTCCTGCTGGGTCTCCTCTCCTCAAAGCAGAGAGCAAGGCCGCCAGCCTCTGTCGCTGCGGTAACTAAACCAACAGCGTTCTGGGCCCAGGTTTCTGGGCTCGGAAAGGCCTCGGTGAAGGCTGCCGGGATGTGCTCTTCACCCTCAAACCAGGTCGGCCTAGCTTCACGGAACACGGGGCATTTTAGGGAGCTGCAGGCGCTTTCCCAAAACCTATGGTGGGAAAAAGATACAGAGGCAAAGAAGCATTGAACAGACTGTCAAACTACATCGGGAAGACAGGGGAGGCTGGGCGAGGGGGGCTGTAAGAGACCAACTGAAGGACTTGTACGCATGCATATAAGCGTAACCAATGGATACAAGACACTGGGGGGGGGGGGGGAGGCGGCAGGTGAAGGTATGCACTGGGGGGGTAGGGGAGGTCGGGGGGAGGTCAAGGGGGGGAAAAAAAAGGAGACATATGTACTACTATTTATAATACTTAAAACATTAAAAATAAATAAATAAAATTTAAATAAATAAATAAATAAAAGTAATCTGAGAATATGTCAGAGGGATTCAAATGCCTCCTTCTCCGGGCGACCACCCCTGGCGCGCTGCAACTAAAAACAAGCTTTGTACGCATGCTCTCCCGCCTTACGTAACGGGATGTGGCCTCCTTCGCGGAGTTGTTTAGCTCAGGTTTTGCATTCTTCCACTCTGTGATTTGCTTGGTGTCTCCTTACATGTCTTTTACCTCTTTATTAAAAGTCTCCCTTTGTGCACGCACGGTTCTCCGGACCGCAGGGAGCACCTGTATGACCCTGACTCTCCGTGCTTTATCCGGTTAATCGCTTATCTCCATTTTGTGCGCCTGTCACTGGAGTTTTAGCTTGTTCTGTTGCTGGAACATACTAGCACACTTCTCGGCAGTGCCATTCATCCCATCAAAAAAGCCAAAAAAAAAAAGGAAAATAGTAAAGGTGGCTTAAGAGACGTAGTACCACATCCCCATCACACAGGGCCCCACAGAAGGAAAAGAGAGAAAGGGGTAAACCTCATCCAATGAAATTCGTGGAAACTCCCCAGACGTTGGGGAAGAAAAAAACATCCAGACCAGGAACTCCAAATACGATCATTCCAGAGAGACGCACACCAAGACACATTATAATTATTATAATTACGTTGGCAAAACTTAAAGACAAGGGGGGGAGAGGGGGGAGGGGAGGAGGGGGGCGGGTAACCAAAGAACGCATATGCCTGGTAGCATAACCCATGGGCACAGACCACAGTGAGGTGAAGGCCTGGAGAGGGGGTCAATGGGATTAAAAAGGGGGGGGGACATCTGTAATACTCTCAACAATAAAGATAAAATAAACTTTTTACGTTTCTTCAAAACCCTCCGCAGGAACCTGGCCCGCCGGCCGGCCCCGCCCCACCCGGGCACCAGCAGGTACCTGGGTACCCGGCCGTCCCAGCAGCCGCGGGGTACGGGGGTGGCTCGGGGGCCACTCAGGACGGAGACGGCCCACGCGACCATCACCTCCGGAGACGGCCCACGCGACCATCACCTCCGCCGCCACCCGAGGCGAAGAGGAAGGGAACGCGCACGGAGGGAGGACTCGCTCACCGAGCTTCCGCCTCACGCTCGCCGCCGCCCCGGAAGGGCCAGAGGATTCGACGACGTCACGTGGGACGCGTCGTCCTTTTCCCTCGTCCTATCCCTACTCACGCCGGGTCCGCTGCGGCCCAGCGCATGCGCACCTCCGCTTCCGGGCGTCGGCCCTCCCTCCCCACAATGCTCTGCCGCGCCGACCTGTCGCAAAGCCCGCGTTGCGGCGGCGAGCGAGCGCCTCGCTTTACGTGCGGCGCGGCGGCGACGGCGGCCCGCGTCTCCCCCTCCTGCCGCGCGCGGGGCCGGGTCCCCGGACGGTGTCCAGCTGCGCCCCAGTCTGGCCGGTGCCACCTGTCTCCGCCATGCCCCCCAAGAAGCAGGCTCAGGCCGGGGGCAGCAAGAAAGCAGAGCAGAAGAAGAAGGAGAAGATTATCGAGGTGAGCGCGCCCCTCCCCCACTCGCGCCGGGCCCGAGGGGAGCAGCCTCCGGTCCCCGGCGCCCCGGCCCGGTCGGGCCACGTGTCCCCCGCTCGGCCCCGGGCGCCCACCGCCCAGGTCCTGCTCCTGAGGACTCGCCGCATCTCATCGCCTTAGTGACGCGGGCGCCCCCGCTCCCGGCCTCCGCC
The DNA here is from genome assembly GCA_026230045.1 of Corynorhinus townsendii. Lineage (NCBI taxonomy): Eukaryota > Metazoa > Chordata > Mammalia > Chiroptera > Vespertilionidae > Corynorhinus > Corynorhinus townsendii. The sequence continues at coordinate 1,141,660 of JAPDVU010000005.1, forward strand.
TCTGCCCACGCCGGGGCGAGCGACACCTCCCCCGGCCGCCCGCGTGGTGGTCCTTCCGTAGCTCTCCAGATGGAACGAGCTTCTGGGCTGGCGTTTAAAAAGTCACGCCGGCCCTGCTCGGGCCCGACGCTGAGGGAGGCCGGCCCTGCCGCGCCCCGCGCCCCGCGCCCCTTGCCATCGCCCAGAACTAGGGGCCTCTTCCGAGCCCACGGTGACTGCTCCGGGGTGTTTCCCCTTCACCGCTGCACGGCTTCGAGGCCCGTGCAGGGCCGGGGCCTCTCCCGTGGCGACTGGCGCTGGCTGCGTGCGTTTGGAGTCCGAGGGAAGCGGGTGACGCTGGGACGACGGCGGTCCGGGTCCGAGCGCGTGGTGCCTGCGCGTGGGGTGAGGGCCTGGCGCCCGCCGCCCTGTGACCCAGGGACGCCCTGCAGTGGGTGACGTTTGTCTCCCAGCGACCGTGTCGGAGAAATTCCTGGAAAGAGTCCGCACCCCCTCCCCCCCTTCACCCCCAAAGGGTGTCTCTTCCCCAGGTTCCTGCGGTGGATCCTTCTCACGGCGAAAAGAAATCGTTTCTCGTGTGGTTTGGATGTAACGGGAAAAAGCCATGACCTTTTCTTCTTCGTTTGCGTGAAGTACATCCGACTGATGGATAGCCTTTTGCAGGGTAGATAATGGATAGTTCCTTCTTGTAGAACACGACCAAAACGCATTTCCGGAGTCTTGAAATGAGGCGTTTAGAAGTGATTTTTTGTTTTTAATAAATCCTGCCGATGTGGTTTAATTAGCATGTTTATGATGAGTTCTAGTCACTTTGGCCACGTTCCAAGTCTGAAGCGGCATCTGTATTCCTTTTTATTTTTAATTTTGAATATGTGTTGTGCGTGTGTGTGCAGAGAGAGGAAGGAAGGGGGAGGGATAGAAACATCAATGGTGAGAGAATCACGGATCGGCCGCCTCCTGCATGGCCCACCCTGGGGATGGAGCCCGCCACCCGGCAGGTGCCCTGCCCGGGAATCAGACCCTGACCTCCCCGTTGGTAGGTGGGCACTCAGCCCCGGAGCCACGCGGCCGGGCACCTGTGTTCTTACTGCCTGTGTGTACCCTGAGCACCCGCTCCGCCAGGCTGGGGCACTGAGGGGCACCCCAGGGATGGCGTTCCGTTGTCGTCGTCTTCCTTGACTGCGTTTGCATTAACCTGGCTGACCGTGATGCGGCCTGAACCGGAAGCAGGATTACCCGAGGGGAAGGGGTTGGCTCGCTCCCTGGGGGCTAAGGCTCTCAGGGAGCCCTCCTTCTCTTAGATTCTGACTACCTGTTTCTAAACTCCTTGTGTTCAAACTACCAAGTCTGAAACGCACACGGCTTCTTTCCTTTAGCCTGACCTTCCGGATCTCATCTCCCTGGTTTTATCTTAGCCACGATTGGGGGTGCATTGCACCTCTCCCTCCCTCATACTCCCCCCTCCCAAATCCAGGCTCAGTGTAGGGAAGGGTCTGTCCTGAACCAAGGAACAGGGAGGAAGCCTGGTTTCGAGAGGAGGTGTTGGTGCCCCGGAGCCCCCTGTGGTGGGCAGAAAACTTGCTGTCTGCCCACCGGCCGCGGAGCCTGAGTAGGTCTTCCTGGGAAGTAGATGTTCGCGGTGGTTTGAAGCCACGGGGCCTTTGCGTGGAGTCGAATACGCCTTAGTGACAACGTCGCCTGTCGCTCACGAGTGAACGCTGGTGGCCTGACCCGGGTCTCATATTGGGGAATGGAGAGCAGAGAAGCCAGCCATCTGGTGTCTTACCCAGCGCATTTCTTCCTGGGTGGGTAAGTGTTACCGCCGTCTTTAACCTGAGGAAGCAGGCACAGGTTAAACAGCCTGCCCGGGGGTAAGATGGCAACTGACAGGGCGAGGCTTCAGGCCGGCACGTCTGGCCGAGTCCCTGCGGTCCGCCTCTGTGCTGTGTTTCCCCCGGAGGTACCCCTCGGACCTCGGCAACCCCAGGCTGCTGAGGCCCACGTCACAGACGAGAACACTGGCCGGGAAGTAACTTGCTTAGCTCTGCGTGGGAATAGCGTGTGAGCCGTCTGGCCTCAGAGCTTATGCTCTGAAAGCAGGGGTGGAGGAGGGCCATTTGGATATTGACGGCATCCTTCTCGGCCGTAGAAGATTATCAGCTTAAAAATACTTGGTCAGACATTTTGTTAACTCACCCTGGTGCCTTGGCAGGGCCAAGGGCCTCCTGCCGCCCGCGGGCCCAACGTTCCCCACCCTGCCTTAAAGCTTCGCACTGGACAGCCTGCCCTTATTGACGATAGAGGCCTGATGCACAAAGTTCGTGCAAGAGTAGGCCTTCCCGCCCTGACCGGTGTGGCTCAGTGGATAGAGCGTCAGCCTGCAGACTCAAAGGCCGCAGGTTCGATTCTGGTCAAGGGCATGCACCTTGGTTGTGGGCACATGCCCAGTAGGGGGCATGCAGGAGGCAGCTCATCGATGTTTCTCTCTCATCGATGTTTCTATCTCTCTATCCCTCTCCCTCCCTCTCTGTAAAAATCAATAAAATATATTAAAAAAAAAAAAAGAGTAGGTCTTCCTTCCCCCGGCTGCCAGCACCGGTGCACCCGGGACCCGGGCTTCCCTCAGCCCTGGCTTCATCCAGAAGGACGTCCAATCATATTAGCGTATTACGCTTTTATTGTTACAGACTAGAGGCCTGGTGCACGAGAATCGTGCCCTGGCGGGGGAGTCCCTCAGCCTGGCCTGTGCCCTCCGGCAGTCCAGGACCCCTCGGGGCATGTCCACCTGCCGGCTTAGGCCCACTCCCCCCAGAGTCGGACATCCCTCTCGCAGTCCCGGGCTCTCACAGTCAGGACCCCTCTCTCCTTACTGCCTGCCTGCAGCACAAGCGGGAGAGGCTCCCACCACCGCCGCCGCCGCTCTCGCCAGCCATGAGCCCGGCTTCTGGCTGAACGGTGCTCCCCCTGGGGGGGGCGCACTGACGACCAGGGGCAGCTCCTACATTGAGCGTCTGCCCCCTGGTGGTGAGTGTGCGTCATAGCGACCAGTCATTCCGCCATTTGGTGGAGTTGCATATTAGGGTTTTATTATATAGGATGTTACTTCAAAAGAATCGGACGTTTTTAAGTTTCAGTAGCTACAATTACAGAGTGTGATCTATACAATAAGGAGTTAATATGCAAATGGTCGTGACGCCTTCACTTGTAACAGCCGATCAGCAGGAGGCTGCGTGCGCAGCAGGCGCAGGTGGGCGGGACTTGCAGCATCAGGGGCTTGCGTGAGGCTCGCATCCCCAGTGCCAGCCCGGGGGACATGAGTCTCATGACCCCGCCCCCAGCGCCTGCCCTGGGGATGGGAGGCTCATGGAGGCCTACCTCTTTGGGGTGATGGGTCGCAGGCTTCTGCACTGTGACAGGGCACCGGCTGGGCTGGGGACCCTGAGTGCACGAATTTCATGCACCGGGCCACTGGTAATAGTGTAAGATCACTAAGAGGATTCAGTAAAACGTGTTCAGGAGTTCATGTTTAGTGACTGCTAGGTAAGTAAGTGCCCCCTCTCTCTGGGAGAAATAATTTCTGCCCTGAGACTTTCAAGAACACCACTTACCTCTAGACAGGATAGTCATGGCCCCCCGGGGCCATGGGAAGCGCTGTCTCCGGGCCTGAGCGTCTACACTGGGCTGCTGTCCTGAGTGCGTGCGTTCCCGGGCCAGGTCCCCTGCCAGGACCAGCGGGCGCCTCGTCTCTGTGTGTCAGACCCTCCCGGCTCTGTGGCCTTCAGTCCGGCTCGCTGCTGCTCGGCTGCCGTAGCGGCCTGGCTTGGACCCGGCTGTGCTCTTCTCTGGCGCGGGTGTGCGGGTGCTGTTGTGCTTTGGTCCTGGTGATACTTCTCTAGGATTCCTCACCGGGTCCCCCACAGAGCTCACTGTTCGTGGAAGGGAAGCGTGGCACTCCGTGCCTGATGCGTGGGCTATAGGAACTGCAGATGCTGTGAAGATTGGAAGGAAAGTGGTTCCGTCATTGGGTGTAGGGCCCACCCTAATCCTGTGGCCTCTCTCACTGCACCTGCAAAGACTGCACTGAGAGTCCAAGTAGACGTGAATGGGGGGGGGGGTGCTGCTCAACCCCCTGCAGTCCTGAAGCACACGCTGGCGCACACGTGCAGTGGCTTCTACATGTTTCTGTGGCACATACTTACTACATACGAATAGGTAGCCAAAGGTTTGATAAGTGCCTTGTACACAGTGAGCATTCCATAGTAAATACTACTGTTCATTTTAATAGTTTCCCCAGATTATTATGTTAATGTTCCAGATTTAAGTAACACGTTGCTTTTTAGTTAGGTTTGCTCAATTTTACTATTTCCGTTTGAGCAACAGCTGGGACTGAATACTTCTCAGTAGTTTGGGTTCTTTAAATGTAATTGTTCTGAGGGGACAACGGCCCAAAAAACCAGTCTAGAACTTAAAGTATCTTCTTACGCAGTATTTGCAAAAATGTGTTCAAAATAGTGCGGAGTTCTTCAGGATCCGTGGGGGAAGTGCGCTAGAGGCAGAGCACGTTTTGAAATTGCTGCCTGCTGTCTCCCCTCTGAGAAGGCCCGTGCTGTCTTGTGCTTAGAATTAACAGCCCTATTAGCCGAGCACTTTCTGGACATACCGTAGGGCTTCCCGTTCTGGTAGCAACTCTGCGCTTCCTGTGGCGCAGGGGAGAGCGTCGTGGGGACGGGGCCGCGTGCGGCTCTCATCCCTATGGTGGTGGCGTCCTGGTGGCATCCGGAGTCACAGGGGCCCTGACTCGAGGTTTGAGGGTCTTGCCTCTGTGAATAGCATAGGAAAGACTACGTTCCTTACCCATAAGTAAAGGAAAGAATGGTTTCAGGTGTGACTGGTAAAGTAGATAAGAAATTGCTATGAATGGCTAAGGTATTTCATACTCTCTTTTCGTTTAGGACAAAACTTTTGGTCTAAAGAACAAGAAGGGAGCCAAGCAGCAGAAGTTCATCAAGGCTGTCACTCACCAGGTTAAGTTCGGTCAGCAGAATCCACGCCAGGTACAGAATTTAAATGTTTTCTTTGTTCACAGTTGGAGATATTTGGTATTATGTTTCCGGCCAGAGTCTTACTCTTCCACCCTTTCTGCATCTTGTCCAGGTTGCTCAGCAGTGCCTCTCAGATCTTCCTCGAGCCGTTCTGAGACGGCTCTTACCTTCGTCTAAGGCCACACACTGGCTGTACATGCTCACGCTTCACTCCTCACAGTGATCGCTCTGTTTGCACGCAGAGCCCTTCTAACTCTAAGAACAGTCCTACGAGAAGTGTCCTTGTGTGTGTGTTCTCACGGGCACGTGTGCTTTTCCCTGTGGCGTGGTGTATTTGGAGGCCCATTTCTAGAGGAAGGGGATGGGTTTCTAGGTTTCATAAGTTTGCCTGGTCGCTTTCCACAGCGATTGCAGCACTTCAGATTTCCACGTGCAGTGCTGAGTGACAGGAACTAAGAACTAAAGATTTTCTAAGTGTCACAGGGTTCAGCAGTTTGTTTCCTAGTTTAACCACACCGTTTAACATGTACCGAAAGGCATTGTAAAACTGATACTAACGTTCGTGTTACATGTCACTGGGCAGTGAAAACGATGATATGACATCCAATGTTCACGTTATACCTGGGAATATTGTAGGTAGCACAGAGCGAAGCTGAAAAGAAATTAAAGAAAGATGACAAGAAGAAAGAACTGCAAGAGCTCAATGAGCTGTTCAAACCTGTAGTCGCTGCTCAAAAAATAAGCAAAGGTAAACTCTCCGTTTCAGAAGGACCGTTTTTATCGCGTGTGGTTCATGTGTGAAACGCCTCATTTGTTTTCACAGAGTCAGATCATAAGCTGATTGTGTCTGCTATGAAAATGATACCCTCTTTGTCAACATTACCGCTCAATGACGTCCTCACAATTCCTTTACCTCTGTGCACGGCCGTGTCATTGTACAGCATTTACTCCAGCCATTAGCCCCCAAACTTAAGGCAAAACTAACGGTTTAGTTGCTTTATAACACCCGGTCTTGGGCAGTGCACAAGGCAGCCTAGGGTCCTGTAAACAGAGGCCCACACTCTTGGCAGCGCACCTCCGCTTGTGTTCTCTCTCGCCTCCTGCCTCATTCACTGCAGCGAGACACGATTGTGGACTAACCTACGTGTGTGTGGTTTCCCATCTCCGTGCCCCCTGGGTTGTTTTTGTTTGTTTGGTTTGGGGTGTTTTTGTTCGTTGTTTTTGTGTGCGTGCGCGTGTGCGTGCGTGTGCGTGCGTGCGCGCGTGCGTGCTTGGTAATGAAACAAAAATGTATATAAAGTGCAATAGAAGAACTTGGGAAGAATGTCCTGCTAACCACCCCTAAGTCGTGTTTTCCTCTCACATCAGTGAGCAGGAAGTAACAAGTTAGCAGAAGTAATTTATCTCACCTGAAGCTGTGCTGTAGGACCTGGCAGAGCGAGTCACACATCCACGTGCTGTTTGCACAGGTGCCGACCCCAAGTCTGTGGTGTGCGCCTTCTTCAAGCAAGGGCAGTGCACCAAGGGCGACAAGTGCAAGTTCTCCCACGACCTCACTCTGGAGAGGAAGGGCGAGAAGCGAAGTGTTTACATTGATGCGAGGGATGAAGAGCTTGAAAAGGGTATTTTTAAAGACATTTTCTCAAAGATCAGCGTCCCTGGGTTTTAGTCACTAAGAATATGTAGTAACTTGGAGATGTTTGGGTATTAGTGACGGTAAAGAATAACTTGTTTTTTTGTTTGTTTTCATAAAGTCGGAATTCATTACATGATGCCCTTTGATTAAGCAAATGAGGATGATTAAAAGCCAGTTACTTCTTTTGGACTTGTCTGTCAGCTTTTCTTACAGTACTGCTTTCTCACTTGCCTGCCTACTTAGGGTTTGGGTGAACAATCTCAGTGTTGACGCTTACCTTTGGTATCTAAGGGAGGTGGGCGGTGTGTTTGGGGACAGCAGATAACAACACAGCACTGAGTCTCCGTTTCTGCCGTTCAGACACTATGGAAAACTGGGATGAGAAAAAGCTGGAGGAAGTGGTGAACAAGAAGCACGGTGAGGCGGAAAAGAAAAAGCCCAAAACGCAAATAGTATGTTCCTTTCTTGAATTGAGTGGATTTATCTTTAGGGACGGACAGTCATGTGGCAAGGCGTTTGCTGCTGTTTTGGGTTGGATTATTGGTTACTGGGTCTTTTCATAAAGGTTGGGGGCGGGGGGGCGGGGTGTTGAGCTTTGTTTTGGGAATGGACACGTGTAGGTTAGAGTTAAATTCTTGTTCAGAAGTGAGAATCTGTGGGTGAATCCTTCAGTCCTTTACTGAGTGGCCTTTCTTTCTCAGACCTGGATGGCACTGGTACATATGCCAGTGAAAGTTCTCTTCCTATTGTTTTGCAAAGAGAATGGATGGCGAATGTTAAACTAATCCACTTAACTAATAATTCTATCTTGGTAGGGAGAGTTTTTAAAGCACCCGGTGCAAATAGTGTTACATGTGAATTTTGGAGTAAGTGTTAATGCTCTAGTGTTGCAGGAAATGTACGTTTTAAAGTGGGTGCCTTATTTCTCAGACCCTGCATTCACGCTCACAGTGTTGACCTGTTGCACAGTCACGGGGAAGCCTCGCTCGTGCTGGGAGAGTTCTGGGTGCTGCTCTGTTGGAGGCCCCTCTCCTGGCCACCAGAGAGGAGTTCCTGGACAGGACAGCCCCTGAGCCCGGGGGAGAGGGTGTCCCAGCCTCCGTCCTTGTCTTCTCGCACAACTGAATGCACACGAGGGGCCGTGACAGCGTTGTGAAAAGCCAGTGTATTCAAGCAATTAGAGCACGCACCTTTATTGGAAAGGCACAGCCAGCAAACCTGTCCATCTGGCCAGGAGTGCAGACGGACGCAGCTGGCCTGAAGGAGGTGGGGTGGGTCCGAGGCGGCGGGCACCCTCCGCTCTGCAGGTCTCAGAACTCCTCTCTGACTCTTGTGCAGATGACTTCTCAGGCCCCTGTTGACTGTGGCCTTCCCAGACTCAGCAGAGGCACCTGTCCTTGACCTTGCCAGCCCGGCCGGGGCTGTGGGCTCTTCTCTGCTTTGGGAGTGAAATGGCCCTTCTTCCTTCCCCTGCCTCCCCCTCTGCCTCCCTCCTTAGGGGGTTGTAGCCATCGGCTCTCAAGTGTCCTTGCTGGGCGGGGGCGGGCTTGCCCACACTGTTTGGCCTTGTTTTAACTCTCCTGTCGCAGTTCCCCTGGCCCTCCTGCCCTGCAATCCTGTAACAGCTTTACTTAGGCTTGTTGTATTTGTTCAGCAAAGAAATGTACACATTAGTTCATTTTTCCTTCTTATTTGGAAAGTTTATGGCCTGAGGCTTCAATACAACGGCATGTTGCACCCATTTATGTTCTTTTTTTAGTTCATTTGGGAGAGAAACATCAATCAGTTGCCTCTCCCGCTTGCCCTGACTGGGAATCAAACCTGCAACCATGTGGCACACAGGACAGTGCTCCAACCCACTGCGCCATACTGGCCAGGCCCGTTCATGTTTGAAGGTCGCTGTGCTGTGTGCTCCTTTTACACCTTGCTCCCGTCTGAGATCTAAGAGAGTCCCTCTAACTTCAGGTCATTCAAATCGTGCTTATATCATTGCTACATGTGATGGTTTTTTAGGTCAAACCAAAGCAAAATCATTGGTTGTATTTCCTATAACAGTTCTATTTTCTCTGATTTAAAAGTCAGACTTCAGCTTACATTAACAAAGGCTAAGAGGGGCAAGTCCTTTGTGTAACTCAGAATCTACAGCCTTGTCAGAGACAGGCGTTTCTCTGGGTCTTTGAAGAGCAGTCACTGTGAAGTGTTTTAAGGTCAGCTCGTATGTACGTTTCTGTACACAGGGTGCTCTGCAGAGGGCTAGCCTGCGGCTGTGAGTAGAATGTACTTGTTCTGTATACGTAAGCACTGACCTTGGAAATGGACTGTACTGAGCAGCGCTTGTGAATGCTGTTGTCTCTGCAGGTGTGCAAGCATTTCCTTGAAGCTATTGAAAACAACAAATATGGCTGGTTTTGGGTGTGCCCCGGAGGGGGTGATATTTGTATGTATCGTCATGCACTTCCTCCTGGATTTGTATTGAAAAAAGATAAAAAGAAAGAAGAGAAAGAAGATGAAATTTCATTAGAAGATCTCATTGAAAGAGAGGTAACTAGTGTCTTTTCCACCATAAAAAGAAAAGGCAGTATTTATTGTGAAATTTTAATGTTTACCACTTGGGGGCAACAGCATGATGTTATGAAAGGGGGAAAAATAGGGTCTTTCCCTGAAGTTGCCTTACTTTTTAAATGTCTTTATATGTAGATCTGGCCGTAATCGTTGGCCAATTAAGACATTAGTTTTATGATTATGAAACGATTTTTAGTCTTGTCCCATCCCTCCACCTGCAAACCCGGAGTGCGGTGAGGGCCTGGGTGGGTGGAGAGGCGCATCTGTAACACTCAGTAATCAGTGTGGGTTTTTCCTGTTTTGTTTCTTAATGAAGGAGACATAAGGGGGGGCTACAGGTGGTTGCACTTGAGGTGTTTGATGTTCCCTGATGTCTTATTTTCCACCGTTTTGCCAACCATGCCCGTTGTTTGGGAGGAGACGGCTCCACCGATGAGCATCTCTGGGCGCACGAGGAAGAGGGCTTATTGAAACACTCCAGCTACGTCTCTGGCTCAGCACAGAAGTTTAGTCTCTGCGTGAGCCGGTCCAGCTTTGCATGTGACAGAAAGGTGTTGACATGATTGGAAACACCACCTGGAGGCAGTGCATTTTAAACCCTATCTATTTGACCGCCTCTTGGGTGATTTACATTGTGTACCTGTCCAGTGTTGGGGCTCTATACGTTTGTTCTTACACGGACACGCTGCTGGTGTCTCCCGCTGGAGATAGGCGGCCACAGGAACCGTAGACTGGAGTCGGGTGCGCTGGGAGTGTTGAGACCTGGTCCCACCGCCTGTCGGGTGGTAGCCCCTGGGAGAGGCCCGGCGCCGGGTTGCTTATCGGGGCAGGTTGGTGTGGTGGAGCCTGCCCGGCGGGCGTCCCGCAGGGGTATTTTCCCAGGGGGTTGCCAGTCGGTTGGTGGCCCTGAGGAGCAGGGGCATCTTGGCTTGCTCTCCTCGCTGAGGAGCACGGAGGACGCGGGATGCTGACACTGCTGCGGTGCTCTCCACGTTTCTTGTCTGCAGCTTTGACTTCCATTAAGCTCCTCACGGCAAGTTCACTCGCCTTGTTTCAACAAGGTGCCTCGTTCAGAATGTACGCTCATTGCCGAGTGCAGTAAAAGCACATCCGTTTCGAATGTGATGTCTCCGGAACGGCCACGGCAGAGGCTTCCCTGCCTGAAGAGAGAGCGGCGAGGGGCAGTGGGGTGGGCGGAGGGGAATGACTCTCCTCTCTCTGCAGCGCTCCGCCCTCGGTCCAAATGTCACCAAGATCACGCTAGAGTCTTTCCTCGCCTGGAAGAAGAGGAAGAGACAAGAAAAGATCGACAAGCTGGAGCAGGACATGGAGAGAAGGAAAGCAGACTTCAAGGCGGGGAAGGCGTTGGTGGTATGTGCCCGGGGCCCCGGCGGACTCTTGCACCTCGCGTGTATCTCGTGTGCCGGGCAAGAGCCGCCCGTGACCGCGCGTCCAAAGCCGGCACCGGGAGTGTTTGAAGCCTGTCCTGAGTCCCTGTCTCTGTCTGAGTAGATCAGCGGTCGTGAGGTGTTTGAGTTCCGTCCTGAACTGGTTGACGACGACGACGAGGAAGCAGACGATACCCGCTACACGCAGGGCGCAGGCGGGTGACGAGGTAAGAGGCGGCGGGCACCCTCTCGCTGGCTGGGAGGGCGGAGTGACGGTGGAGCAGGGCGGGTAGGAGTGCCCTCCACCCCCCAGGGCTCTGCTCAGATCCTAACTCACCTGGGACTCGCCTGTCCTCTGGTCTCCACCCTCGTCCCGAATGGGGGCGGGCGCACCCTCGTCACAGGGTGCTCGTGAGACTCACACGAGCCAGTCAGTACGTTTCCTCTCTGGGACGAGCGACGTGCCTGCTGTATAGTCCCGTGCTGCTGTGCTAGCTGTGTTGTCTTCTCCCTCTAAGGAAAAGGGACTTCCTGCTTAATATTTCACACTGAAAAGAAACCAGAAATACTGACTAAAACAGAAATACCGACTAAGTCCAGGGCAGTCCTGGCTGGGTGTCTTGGTTGGAGTGTCGTCCTGTACCCCAAAGGGTTGCAGGTTCAGTTCCTGTTCGTGGTGTGTGCAGGCACCCAGCGGTGTTTCTCTCCTCCTCCCTCTCTGCAAAGGGGGAGAAATCGATAAAAGTGAAGTTTAAATTAAACAGTGCAGAGTAGGAAGCAGGAGGCAATGGCACACTCATTGGTGGTAGGCAGGCTTCGTAATAGCAGGGAACGGACTGTTCTGTACGTTTATGAAACTGGCTTCTGTCTTGCAGTTGAAGGATAAAATATCGTATTCAGTGTGTAAGAGTGTGAGTCAGAGGAAGGAGCTTTAAATGTGGCATTGCTGTTTTTCAACAAGTTTAAAAAGTACAGTTTGACAGCAAATCGTTGGTTTCCACTTGACAGCAGTAATTTTGTTTCATTAAGGTAAAGACAAGTAACGAAAGTTGTTCTTACTGTTACCGCTTTCTTCTCCGTGTATTTTTAAAGGCCGACGACTCAGTGAGCATAAATGACATAGATTTAAGCCTGTACATCCCAAGAGATGTGGACGAGACAGGCATCACGGTGGCCAGCCTTGAACGATTCAGCACGTACACGTCAGAAAAGGACGGTAAGTGTGTGACGTAACGCGTGTGGCTCCCAGAGCCAGGAAGCTCCCGAAAGGGTGAGACCAGGCTTGGCCACCCTGGGTGCCCACGGGCACCGACTGGTACGTGAGCGTGTGGTGTGGCCGATGGCAGAAGCACTGAGGAGAGTGGAGGCTGCAGAGAGGGTGTGAGCCGAAGCTAGGAGGGGGCGAGAATGAGTTTGGGCCTCGTGTGGGACGGACCTCGTGAGGCGGACATTTTGGTTGTCAGCAGCGGCCCTGGGCCCTGGCTGGGGTGACTTCGTTGGTTAGAGCCTCGTCCTGTACATGGAAGAGTTGGGGTTCTGATTCCCCGTCACAGCACATAGGGGAGGCAGCCGATCGATCTCTCCCTTCCTCTCCGAAATCAATAAACACGTCCTCGAGTGAGGGTTTTTTAAAAGAAAAGAAAAAATAGAGGTGGCGTTGGGCACTCTCCCTCTTGGGAACACGCCGGGCGTTCCCACCCTGCTCCTCCCCGGGTGTTACCCCTCCCCCTCCCCCACCCCCTCCCCCTCGGCCCCTTCTTTTCTTCTGTAATTGTCCCCGCAGCCTCCAGCCTCACTGGCTCACTTCTGCCTCTGACTCCTGAATAAAGCTGCTCTGTAACTTGAGGGGAAGTGGCGTTGTCTGCTGCTGTGTAGACACTCGCGGGAGGAAGCGGTTTGAAAGGGGTTGAGCTGAGACTGAGGGAATTCCCAGTTGCAGCCGCAGGATGAGGACCTTCTAGAGCCCAGCACTGGGTTAGGGCCAGTTTCGGGGGGATCGAGGGGATCAAGGGGGCGACGTGGAAATGACTCCGCAGTTGCCGTTAGGAAGGGGCTGTAGGAAGAGGTCCCAGAGTTCATCGGCCTGCGGCGTGTGAGGAGGGAGGACGGGCATGGTCAGGGGCTGGGCTCTTCGGTCCGAGAAGGCCACGGGTCTCTGCAGGCCACAGGGAGAGGCCTGGGAGGGGAGGAGACGGGAGATGCGAGATGCAAGGCTGTCCGTGTGGGAGCGAGAACCAGAAGCATAAACAAGGCGGTCAGCTCAGAGAGGACGGAGGAAGGCTGGTCGGTGTTAGCTGCCAGCAGTCCTCGCCTCCAACCTGAATGCGCCCGAGGGAGGGCCTGAGAGAGCCAAAGGCTTGGCCTGGCTGCTGTGCGAGGGAAAGTAGGGAGAACGCTTCCCAAGGCGTAAGTTGAGAGGAAAGGCTGACCCTTGTCGTCGCCGTAAAGGAAGGCCCGCGTAACGTGGGACCAGAGCCTGCTGCCAGCAGGTGCCTGGAGGCCGGTCAGTTGCAAGGGCTTCCGAGGTCATGACCCCAAGGCGTGGTCCTGGGTTTCTGCAGCGTGTGGGTCCAAACTGGGCCGTAGAGCGTTGTGTGTCAGTGTTGGGGTCGCTGCGCGAGGCCAGGCCGCGTCTAGCCGTGAGGAAAAGGAGCTGCGTGGCCCACGTCCTCCCTCCGCAGGTTGGTGCCGGGACTGTTTCCCGCGTTGCCACCGTGTGGCTCAGTCACTGTGCAGAGCCTAAAGCCGGTGGCCGCTTACGTCATACCTGTGTCTATCCCACGGCCGTTGGTGCCAACAGAGACCGGCATTGCGGGGACGTTGACTGTGGAAACCTCATGGCCGGGTCCTGGAGGGAGCGTGTTGTGGGGGATAAGCCTTGCCTCCAGGGTCCGAGCCGCCGAGCAGGCAGCGGTCGGAGGGAGACGCCTGTGCAGCGGAGGGGCCGGTGCAGCACGCCCGGCTCGGCTCGGCTCCGGAGTTCCTGCTGGCGCGCCTCAGGACGGCGGGGGGCGGGGGGCAGGGTCCCTCTGACTGTCAGTCACCAGCGGAGCAGTGTTTCTGTCTCGAGGCCTTACTGACGGATTGCCATCGTTGTTTTTAGAAAACAAACTGAGCGAAGCCGCGGGAGGCAGGGCGGAGAACGGCGAGACGAGCGAGTTGGCAGAGGACCGCGGCGGGGAGGGCCGGGAGAACGGGGTCGGCGCGGCGGTCCCCGTGGACGAGAACCTCTTCACCGGGGAGGACCTGGACGAGCTGGAGGAGGAGCTGAACACACTGGACTTGGAGGAGTGACCCCCGGGTCAGTGGAGCCGTCAGCCCGCCCGCCCGCCCAGCATGAATTGAAATGGACCGCGTTCCTTCCTTCCACCCAGATCCGTCAACCGGACGTCCCTCCCGTCTGCTCCTGGAGGGCTCGCTGTCCTCCAGAGACTCCTCTCCCTCGTCTTTCCTCCGACGGCTCCGTCTCACAGGAAGTGCAGGTGGTGCAGGCAGTGCCTCGTGGCAGAGGCCGCCGTCGTGGTGACCGTCCACTCGGGCGATGGTCCTGCTCCCGCGTCTGCTGTCGTTGGCATGTGTCACCGCGAGCACATCGTGCAGTGGAGGGCCCTTTATTTAATGCCGTTTCGTGGTGGTTGTTCCTCTCGTATTTATGTGTGAAAAGACCGCCTGACGCCGCGGCAGTGAGACCCCGTGTTTGTCTGGAGAAGTAGGTGGACCGTTCAAGTGAAACTTCTTCAATCTGACCCGTCAGCTGCAGTGCCCGGTGGTGAACTGTTCCAATCGTAACCCTCTTCTTTTTTCCAATAAAGTTGTAAATAAAGACCGTCGTACGTCAAATCCAACACGGGCCTTGTTTGTGCGTTTCCTGTGAGATTTCTCGGCGTGGCTAGCTGGAGGGTGTTGACGGGCTATGTGCCGGGAGCTGCCCCGCGCTCCTGCTGCTGGCAGAGCTGAGGGCTGCGCGGAGCCTCGCGGACGCTGCCGGCGGTGGGCAGCCGACTTACCCCCGCGGTGAGCCCAGTGCTGCCTACGGGGCATGAGGAGCTGGGGCGGGGCGGGGGGCATGTGAGGTGCACGCTGGGTTTGATTATTGTAAAGAGGGTCAACAAACCCCCAAAACTCTGGGCCGAGAGCCTTTGACATGGAGGCCCCCTGAAACGTGAGGGTCACGTTGAAATGGCCACGAAATGCTAACGACCTCTTCAGTGCCAGGTACACCTCCTCGTTCCTTTCACGCAGCTGGCTGTCAGATACAGGCACCCCGTTATGTGCACATACGAGTGGGTGTCCAGGCAGCTGAGACGGCAGCACCGTCGGGAGGCCGGGCCCTGGTCCCGTTTCTGCTCCGGTAAGTTGACGATTAAACCTCTGAGCGCTGGTGTCTTGGTCTGCGTAGAGTTGGGGTGCTGCTGGGTGGTGAAGCCTGAGGACAGTGATTGGGAATCTCGGGAAAGGGAAACATCGAAGGCGCAAGAGAAGCTGCCTGGCTGCTCAGGTCTGTAATGGCCACTTTCAGGGGTGGCGCCTCTGAGCTGTGTTTGCCATCCGCAAGGAGAGCGCACTTTGAATACCTGGCATATGAAAGGGTGCTTGAGCTCTAGTTGGTACCTATGAAGATTGTTCCATTCTTTTTAGGAAAAGGTTTCAGGTGTTACTGCATTTCTAATGATAAAGCGTTAAGTAATCGAATGAGCTTAAATCTAAAGCTAAGCTATACTCAAGCAAACTTTTTTCCCGTTTTGAAACCATCTAAAACTTCTAAGAATTAGCTCATAAAAGTTAGAATCCATTTACTTTAGACCTTAAATTGTGTGGGGGATTTTGGGGTTTTTTTATGTATATAAAGTAGGCCTGTGTAAATCAAAGCATGCTAAAGGATTTTTGGTGTTTAAATTTCAAGTATTAACTACCTTACAGCAAGCATGTGACTGCTATATATGCTCAGAATGCAAAAGCATTTTAATCTGAGAAAACCAAAAGGGAAAATTAAATCTACCTCTAAATAACATAGGCCCCCTGTATTATTAATACCGTACGTCTGAAATTGGCTCTTCATTTTTAACACATTTACACATCACTTTCAAATAGTTTTTTCTCACAAATTGCGCTTTTATGTAATCCCCATTGTTAACCCAGTAGATCTCTGTAACCCGTTATCAGTCAGCTTCATCTTAACAGGTTTGGGGTTTAGAAATGCAGAGGCCTGAGATGCCAGCCTCCCACGGGGGGCTGGCCTTGCACCTGCTTCCGTGTGGTCGGTAACTCAAGGGCGCTTCCTCGCTCTGACCACAGTTACGGCTCCTCCCGGCCCCATGTTTGCCACAGTCTTTCCCATCAAAGTGAATTGCAATGTTTTCTTTCATGAAGGGGTTTTATTTTTATTTGATTTTTGAAATTTCTTTATTGATTAAGGTATTACATATGTGTCCTTATCCCCCCGTTACCCACCCCCACCGTCCCCCCCAAAACTTTTTCTTATTTTTGCACAACTGGTTTACATGACACCATGGGGAAACATAATGAAGTTGTATAATTGTGCCATATGTTTTTAGTGCTTGAATTAGGTCACTAACCATTAATGGATTTAGAATGTGGTGGGAATAAAACCCCAGGATACACAAACACACACAGTTTATGTATAAGCACAACTCAGAGAAATACAAGATGAAATAAGATGAACATTTCTTGAAGAGAGAACACCAGACACTACTTACGTTCAGAAAAACCGTATTTCTTCAAAACAGTTATTTTTTAAGCGTTTGCAGAGTATTCAGATCTTCAAAAGATGGTTTTCAAATTATTTCTGGAAATTTTAATTAGGAGAAACAATGTGAGAAGAAGATAGAGACAAGAATAAGTAATTATCACCTAACCCACACCCTTCCAGAATGCCACTCGGAACAGAAACAGCAGCACTGGAATTAGGTTTTCCTGAGTGGATTTAGCTAGGTAGTTTGAAAATTAAGAGGTGTGCTTAATACAATCAAGCCAATCATCTTGGGCTTCATTAACGCACTCATTTTTGTTAGAAATAGCACCTAATCACACTTAATAGGCTATGGGCTGTCTAGAATGCTGCCAGTGTATTTGAAGTGAAATAAATGAAGATGCGGATTCCTCTGGGTTCTGATAACGGGAGGGGTCACTGCGCGCTCTTCCTGGCCGATGGCGTGGTGCTGGGGCTTCAAGCCTGCTCAGCTTTTCATCTCGCTTCCCTTTGATAGCTGAGGATCAGAAGGCCAAGTGCAACGCCAGCTGTCAGAACTCGTCCGAGGCGAACAGCCAAGCCTAGCGGATGCCGACCTGAGCCGGCGGCTGGCTTCCGAGGTGCGGTCCCGCCGTTTCCCTGCCTGACTAATGGCATGCCCAGGCCTTGGCTTCGTGCTCGTAGAACTGGGAGGGAGGGCTGCGGTGGAAACAGGACGAGGCGCAGGAATTGGCTGTGCAGTGGCTTTCAGAGAGAACCCTCTGCCATAGTTTTGCGTAAGATTCATCTTCCGGTTGAGCTTTATAGCGAGTTATTTCAGAGTATCCAGGGAGCCAGATTCCAAGGAGCTAAGGCAATGGAACTGCCTGAATTCGTTTCTCTGATAAAACTGGCCGGGCTGGCCAGTGGTTGAGCACTGACCTGTGAACCAGGAGGTCACCGTTCCATCCGAGGTCAGGGCCCAGGCCCGGGTTGTGGGCTCCATCCTCAGTAGGGGATGTGCAAGAGGCAGCCGATCACTGATCCTCATCGATGTTTCTATCACTCCCTCTCTTCCTCTCTGAAATCCATAAATAAGATTTGCAAATATATTCTTTCATTCCATAGGTTGTCTTTTCACTGTGTTGATTGCTTCCTTTGATGTGAAAAAGGTTTACGTTTGTAATAATCCCACCAGTCTATTTCTGCTCTCGTTGCCTGTACTTTTGGTTTTATTTTAAGGAATTACTGCCCTAGCTGGTTTGGCTCCGTGGATAGAGAGGCCACCTGTGGATTGAAGGGTCCCGGTTTGGATTCCGGTCAGGGCACAGGCCCGGGTTGTGGGCTCCATCCCCAGGTGGGGTGTGCAGGAGGCAGCCGGTCCTTGATTCTCTCTCATCATGGATGCTTCTCTCTCCCTTCCTCTCTGAAATCAATAAAAATACATTTTTAAAAAAAAATTATTAACAATTCTACTGCCCTGAAGCATTTCTCGTGTGGTTTAGAAGTCAGAGTTTTAGCCTCATCCGTGCTGAGTTCGTTCTCTGTGGTGAAAGGTCCGCGTCCCACTTCGATTTGGGCACGTTTGTTCCTCTGATGGTTTTGCCTCCTTGGGGTCTCTTGAAATTCCATAGGAATTTTAGGAGTTCTTTCTCTATTTCTGCACAGAATGTTACTGGCATTTTGGTAAGGATTTCCTGGATCTGCAGGTGCGTTAGGTAGTATGGACATTCATTCCAGTGATACTGTCTTCCGGCCGAAGAAGGACAATATCGCCAAGAGGTTCAGTTTAGCCGGCCCGCGTGGCTCAGTGGTCGTCGACCTGTGAACCAGGAGGTCACATTTCGATTCCCGGTCGGGACACAGGCCTGGGTTGTGGGCTCCATCCCCAGGTGGGGCGTGCAGGAGGCAGCCGGTCCACGATTCTCTCTCATCACCATGTTTCTCTCTCTCTCTCTCTCTCTGTCTCTCTCTCTCTCCCTCCCCCCTTCCTCTCTGAGATCAATCTGTATCTATATAGAAAACCCTAAGTGACCACTGCAACCAAACCACCTGTCGCCCAGGCGCTATGACA